>JASDQU010104436.1:25371-96891 GCA_032191745.1 Picea mariana | reverse complement strand
AATAAATTATTTAAATAATAAAGTTAATGGAGAAATTACTAAGTTGACAAGTGGTTAGAAGTGGGTTAGCCCTAAAATAAGGAAAGTGGTTTAAGATGGTTAGAAGGTAACCCCTTGAGGTAAAGTGAAGTGATGAGTGTACTATAAGTCAAAGTGGATAAAAAATAAATTATTTGAATAATAAAGTTAATGGATGAATTACTAATTGGACAATTGTTTAGAAGTTGGTTAACCCTAAAATAAGGAAAGTGGGTTAAGATGCTTAAAAGGTAACCCCTTGAGGAAGCTACATGAAAGTATAAATAAGAGGCAAGGCTCTCTCATTTCATATCACACTTGAGAATATTGAATATCTACAGGTGAATGAGGTAACCAAAGGATATCTAAGCTGAATTTAAGAGAGAAGGTGAAGTAAAGAAGGCCGAAATTCAAGGGAGGATAAATTCTTTTGACGATGCTTTCTAAGGTATGTTATTTACAGGTCATCTAACCATTTTCGCAATAATTTTTTTTCTAGAATGATTCAGAACGTGAAATTTATAGTCCATTGAGAAAACATATCCAAGTATCTGTGGTACAAATTTCAGCTTATAGGTCGTTGTAGTTTTGGAGTTACACTCCGTGGAAAATAGGGTTTGTGGCTAGTCCCGAAACTAGTCTAAAACAAGTGTTTCGGGTACAAATGTCATAACTTCTTCATAACAGATCCAAATTAAGTAAGACCAAAAGTGTTGGTTAGAGTACAATGTGTGGTATTCTGTGTAAAATTTTCATATCCACACAACAAATATTTCGTGCAGGGCACGCTCTACAAGTTCGCTCTCTAGAATAAGCCAAAATTCAACAAGGTATGCCATTTTTGCTATAACTCTTTTTTTTAGAGGTTCCAAGTAGTGAAACCTGGAGGAATTGCATAAAACACACTGGAGAACATCGTGTACTATTTTTAGATCTTTATTCATTACAGGTACATAGTTATGATTATTTCAAGTTAGGGTTGTTGACTAATCCAAAATTAGTCATGTGAGACTAAAGAAAAAGTTTGATGAAAATGCTAGTCTCTTGTTGTTAAAGTTAAGGAAGGTTTGCAGGTATGTGATCATATACACCAAGTCTATTTCAGAGTTATAAATCATATTTGGATGATGAAATTGATGAGGTCTTTTGGTTTAGGTACATGTTGGGTACATGGTTGAGACAAGTAGTTGATGAGTTGGCACATACATGAGGTGTATAGTTGATGATGTTGGTACATCTTGATGAGTCATAGTTGATGAGAAGTTGTGTTGGCATGTTTTTAGATAGAGGCAGAGTATGCGTGTTTGTCATTGATGGCAAAGATCAACACGATCAATAGCGTAGCGATAATGGCAAGATCAACAGTGTAAGCTCAGAAGGAGGAAAACAGTCAAAGCACGACAAAGGTTTCGTTTCAGAGTTTCGCATATCGAGAAATCCAAAGGAAAGAGGTTCAAACTTGTGATATGAGAAATCACGATAAGATCTGGGCCGTCAGATCTAGAGTAATTACGAAGGACCAACAACCGTTAGATATGGTGAAGCTGCAAGGCGGATAAGACCAAGAGTCATCCAACTCTCCAAAACTGTGAAGGAATCCTAGCCGTCCATCGAGGATAGTCATGGATCATTGGATCCAGAGGAAACATGTTGAAATATCGTCATTTTACTGACTGGAAAGTCAAAGGCACGAGGTGCTCCATCATTCCAAATCGCGAAATGCGAAATGGCGAAATGATCTAAGCCGTCAGATTGACGAGAAATCTGGACTGTTGATTCAAGAAGGACACATGGTGAAATCGCAATAATATCTGGACCGTTGGTTCCATAGGACACATGGAGAAAGATCATCATTTCACTAGCTGGAAAGTCAAAGGAGCGAAGTGCTCGTGTGATTGGCGAGTTGTCATATCTCGTGGTCACATTGTCAAGAGGACTCATCACAGAATACCCGAAATGAGAAAGTGCGAAATGTGTTTTCGAATAAGGCCATGGTCACATCTGTGGAAAATGGAGAAAGGAGCTAGCAGTGTTAAGCTCCATCTTGGAGTTTCGGCGATCGCGACTTGGAGTATCGAGACCCTTCATCACAGGAATCGCTATATGCGAGATCGTGATGAGATCTGGACCGTCGGATCTTGATCGTTGATCAGGCCCGATGAAGTTCATAAGTTCACGAAATATGAAGCACCTTTTGGCGCAGCCTGTGGTCATTGCCGGTGGTCACGTGAGGGGAAGAAGCTAGCGGTGCTAAGCTCCATCTCGGAGTTTCTGCGATTGCGACTTGGAGTGTCGAGACCCTTCATCACAGGAATGCTGAAATGCGAAATCACGAAATTCAAATTCTGTTTAGCGCTCGGCCACAGCGAGTGGGCATATGAGATAAACGCGAAATCCTATGGATTTAATCCAATGGTGCTGGTTAATTGGAAACTTGATCGAAGGGTTATTGTTTCACCTCATAGGTAATCGATCAGTTACAATTCAGTTAGCAGAACTGAATCATGATTCTTGGATGGTTGGCGATTCATTCGCTGATGCATTTTCTTGGAGATTCAAGGTGTAACTGAATAGGTGGCATAGGATAAAATGGAAACACAATGACTGTGGAAGGTTGGTCGTTCGAAATGAAAAATGAGTTGAACTGTAAGAAAGGGAAAATTATAGTATGCGCAGTGTGAGACCGACAATATGCGCAGTGTGACATAAAACTTAGAGATGAGTAACAGATGAGGAACAGACAAAAGCAAGAGCAGAATTGCAGAACAACTTGAAGCAGAGCATAATTGCAGAACAGACAGAGGAAGAGAAGAATTGCAAAACTGTTAGAAGCAAACCAGATTTACAGAACAGAGAAGAAGTGGTAAGAATCAATTTATCTGTGTTGTTGGTTATTCAATCATTTATTTATAATCAGGGAGGTAGGGTGGTTCTAGGAAGGACTGTGGTCCTCTGATATTTGAGTTGGTGCTTGAATATTGGAAGTTGTATCTTCCATCTACTTGTAGCTAGAAAAACAAGGTGGCAGGGCGGTGCTTGGGAAAACACAAAGTTTTCTATATGCATGTTGGTGCTTGTATAAGTGGAAGTAGGTGCTTCCATCCAGTCGGTGCTGGAACACTCAGGGAGTTAGTGCTTCCTTCTAGTGGGTGCTAGAGAAACTAGAGAGTTGGTGCTCTCAAACAAGTTGGTGCTTGTATAAGTGGAAGTAGGTGCTTCCATCCAGTTGGTGCTGGAACACTCAGGGAGTTGGTGCTTCCTTCTAGTCGATGCTAGAGAAACCAAAGAGTTGGTGCTCTCAACAAGTTGAAGCTTGTAAAACAGAGGTAGTAGTCTCACTTTGAGTTGGTGCTCAAACATAGATGATGTAAAAAACTTAAAAGACTGCCTATCATTTCGAAGAAGAAGAGGTTTTCTCCCTTTATGGGTTTCCTCATGAAAATCTATCTCTGTGTATATCTTATGTGTGACTGATGCTCATTATTTATGTTGTCCATATGTTGTATAATATTGATGATCACTTCAAGAAAGATTAAGAATGGTTTAAATGACTTAAAATTGTTTAAGCACAATAACAACTGATTCACCCCCCCCCTCTCAGTTGTCTTAGTAATTTCAACAAGTTGATACATGATTGGTACATACTTGGTACATGGTTGGAGGCACTTGTTAGTAGTATTGTTGACACATGGTTTATGAATGATGTAGCATACTTGTATTGGTATATTATTAAAAGCACATATTGATCTTGGTGATGATTATGAGTTGTTGTGTTATGCTTGGTTGATGCACATCTTTGAGAGGTGTTTTGGTGATTGATATTGGTGAGTAGATCTGATTTGGTTGATAAGATTGATGAGACAGGTTGTTGTGATAGGTTGTTTGGACAGTTTGTTGTGACATGTTATTTGTACAGGTTTGGTGCATGGTTGATGCATTTGTTCATGGTACAGGTTGAGGTACAGGTTGGTGCATGGTTGATGCACTTATTTATGGTACAGGTTGAGGTACAAGTTTATGGATGGTTGATGCATGGTTCAGGTTATTGGTACAGGTTGTTTGGTACAGGTTGATTGGTACAGGTTTACATCAGTATATCTCATAGTGATAGTGTGACAGTGGTTCCATAATTCTACTTATACATTAGGGCGGTTGGACGGGGCAAGGACAGGTGGTTGTAGATGGAGAACATAACGGATTGTATCCTCCTTCTGGTTGTAGCCATAGAATTGGGGAGTTGGAGCTTCCCTCAGGTTGTAGCCAGAGAAACTAGGGGGTTGCAGCCTCGTTCCAATTGTAGCTGGAAAAAAAAGGAAGTTGGTGCTTCCAATGAATGTAATTCTTTAAGACATATAAGAAAAAACATTCTGTGGTTTTCTCCCGCTTTGGGTTTCCACGTCAAAACACTGGTGTACTTTGTATGTGTATGATTGTTCATTTGTTCATTGTTTATTTACTCTACAAATATTGGATGATAATGCTACATTGATATAACACTTGCATTATATGGTTAAAAATGATTAGATGTCTCTATTACTGATTCACCCCCCCTCTCAGTAATCCAACACAATTCAGAAGTGGGGTGACCCAGGGTGGTGTGACTCGTTGGACATAGATAGATGAAGTCATACGACGGAAGCATGCCGCGACTGACTCAAGGCAAGTTGAGTCAAGTGTATCACTCTGAGATTTGGTAGAGGAGTCTTGGTTTGGGCAGAAAACTAAGATGTATAAGGACTTGCAATGAAGCACCTTGGAAGTAAGTGGTGGGTCAAGGGGCACTCCCACATAGTCTGTGAAAGACAAGTACAACACACGTATGTTGTATTGTGATTCTATTTGTCTTTTTCACATAACACAAAAAGAGTGGAAAGGCTCAGTTTGCAACAAGCTACGAAGGGTTGGTGCATTGGGTGGAAAGCTTGGCAACTGAGAGCAACAATTGTGTTTTGTGTATCTGGTTATCAATGGAAGAATAGTGCAAACTATGGTTGACTCGGGTGCCTCACAAAACTTTATGAAGACCGAGGTAGCGAATGATATGGGATTTAGATTCTCCCCATTCGAAGCTATGGTGAAGGCATTAAAATCTAAGGAAAAGGAAGAAGCAGGTGTTTCCTCCTCAATTCACATTCAACTTGATAAGTGGGAAGGTCGAGCTAAGTTCACAGTGATGCCTATTGATTACTTTGAGGTGATTCTTGGGAAAGAGTTCATAAGGAGGATGAATTTTTTCCTCATGCCATGGATGGACAAGATTGTTATACTTGTTGAACAAAAGGCTTGGGTTGTGCACACAACCATAAGGAAGTCTGATGGAAAGGTGAAACTTGTGTTTGCATTGAGTATGAAGAGAGAAGCAAGGCAGAATGGATCACAGATTTATGGAACAATTGTTGGAGAAGTTCAAGAGGATGGAGTGGGGACGCCTATTCTATCACAGCTCATCGACTTGTTGGGTGATTTTGTGGACAAAATGTTGAATGAGTTATCGAAAGTGCTCCCACTACGACGCACTGTTGATCACTATATAGAGTTAGATCTTAGGCTACAACCACCGACAAGAGCTCCTTTCCGATTGTTTGGGCATGAGTTGGAAGAGTTGAAGAGATAGTTAACAGAGTTGATTGATGTTGGCTTCATTCGTCTGTCTAGGTCCCCATGTGGCGCCCTAGTTATCTTTTAGAAGAAGAAGGACACTTCAGAGTCAAGGATGCGTTTAGATCACCGAGCGTTGAACAGACAAATTGTGAAGAATCAATATCGGTTGCCTCTAGTTTTCGATTTCTTTGACAAGTTGGCCAAGGCCAAGATCTTTTAAACTATTGACTTGCGGCATGGGTATTATCAGGTGTGAATTACAGAAGGAGATGAGGCGAAGATAGTCATGGTGACGAGGTATGGGAGCTATGAGTTCTTAGTGATTCCTTTTGGGTTGTGCAATTCCCTTGAAACTTTTCTATCATTGATGAAGTTGCGACCATTTTTGGACAAGTTTTTTGTGGTGTATTTGGTGACATCCCAGTGTATAAGGAAAGTATGGAGGAACACAAGAAACATTTGGCATGCGTCTTTGAAGCGTTGGAACGAAACCAACTGTTCTTGAAGAAGTCCAAGTGTGTTTTTGGGCAGACTGAGATACTGTTTTTTGGGCACTATATTGGCCAAGGATGCATTCACATGTACCTTGCGAAGGTCAAGGCAATCGAATATTGGGAAGAGTCATAGACAATTCATGATGTGAGAGTTTTCCTTGGAATAGCCAACTACTATCACAAGTTTGTAAAAGGTTAATTCAAGATTGTTGCACCATTGACTGAATTGTTGAAAAAGGAGAAAGCATGGAATTGGACATAGAGGAGAAAGTCTATGTTTGAAGAGCTAAAACAAAAAATTGTTACAGCTCTCGTATTGAAGTTGGCAGACTTTGAGTAATCTTTTGAAGTGCAGAAAGAAACATCAGAATTTGCCATTGGAGGGGTTTTAATGTAGGAGGGACATTCGGTTACCTTTGAGAGCAAAAACCTCCAATATCGTGAAAGGATATACCCCATTTATGAGAAGGAGATGACTGCAGTGGTACATTATTTGCAGACTTGGGGACACTACTTGTTAGTCAAGTCATTTATCATGAAGACAAACAACATTGCGACAAGTTTCTTTATGACACAACTGAATTTGTCACCCAAGTAGGTAAGGTGGCAGGACTTCCTCACAGAATTTGACATGACCATTAAGTATAGGTCAGGAAGGCTAGATGCTGACACGGTTTCCTTGAGAAAAAAGGCACAACTCGCTTTCCTAGAGTTGGAAGACAAGTTTCCTACATTGGGGGGAAGTCAGATTCATGTATTGGAAGAGTTGCAGGAACAAATCAAGGAAGGGTTAGAGCATGATCACACAACGAAGAACATCATGAAGTATGTGAAGGAGGGGAAAACACAAAATTTTTGGCGACGCGATGAACTATTTTACTTTGGGGAGCGAATCTATGTCCCTAAGTCATCCAACCTCAGGAGACAACTTGTGAAGGAATGTCACAACTCGCCTTGGGATGGCCACCCATGACAATGAAGAACGATGGTGTTGTTGGAGTGAGGATACTCTTGGGAGCGAATGAAGCAATATGTGGAGGAGTATGTTCGCACTTGCCTTATCTGCCAGCAGGATAAGACATACACCAGAATGAGAGCATGACTATTGCAACCTTTACTGATTCTAGAGAGACTGTGGATGAGTGTCTTGATAGACTTCATCACACAACTTTCGATGGTGCATGAATACAATGGGAATTTGGTCGTGGTGTATCGATTCTCCAAGTATGTTGTCTTCCTTACATAGAATATGCCTTGCAACGTCGAAGAAGTTGGGAAGTTGTTTTTCAAGCACATGGTGAAGTATTGGGGTCTACCTCTGAACATTGTGTCGTACAATGATCCAAAGTTCACTACTAAGTTTTGGACAACATTGTTCAAGCCTGTGGGGAAATAGTTTTTGAAGATTTCAACCTACCATCTGCAAACAAATGGGTAGACCAAACGAATCAATGCACTTATGGAGGACTACTTGCAACACTATGTATAGGTAGATCAAATGAAATGGATGGACTTGTTGGGCACCACCCAGTTCAGCTACAACCTGCAGAAGAGTTCAATGATGGGCTACAATCCATTCAAGTTGATGAACGAATATCAACCTTCAACTCCTCATTTTGTGACACAAGGTTATTATGGGATGAATCCATCAGTCATGGGTTTTGTGAAGAGTTGGCAGGATCAGTTGGAGATAGCTCGCACACATATGAATAACACAATAGACATATTGAAGTTGTGGGAAAATCACAGCAGAGATGACACAAAATTCCAAGTAGGAGAGTTGGTCTTACTCAAGCTGAGTAGAGATCAGTTCCCACCACCTAAAGGGATGGCTCCATCTCTTGTGCGAAGGTATGAGGGACCATTCAAAGTTCTTGAGAAGATTGGAAACATCATCTATAGATTGGATTTGTTGTTCCACATGCGACACATTCATCCCGTCTTCCACATTAGCCAATCAAAGTCATGCCAGAGGGACCCAGATGACCCAAGTTATGTTGAACCCCCTCTAGAGTGTCAACCATGGTTATAGATAAGCCAGAGTTGGAGGTAGAGAATATTTTAGCTCATCACATCTTTGGATAGGGAAAATGTCGAGTGCATCAGTACTTTGTCTATTTGAAGGACAAACTCGATGAAGAGAACAATTGGGAGAGATATGAGTCCTTATGGAAATATGATGACATGATTCAGGAGTTCGACAGGGGTCTCTACGGATCGCAAGTGGTATGGAATCTGGCGGGATGAAAAGAAGTTTAGTGGGGGAGGATGTAAGGCCTTATGAGACACCCATTGATCACACGTACTCTTTGGAAAGATTCGACGACAAAATAGACAAAGATCACAAGGATAAATTGATCAGTTGGGCAAAAAAGACATTTGGGTGTGGGCAGGAGCACCTTGGGGCACGATGGTGACATGTGAGCCCCAGGGGCACACACCCTTCTTCTCTTGCGATGAACAACGAAGACCTTGGTTGCATTTAGGTAAGGGTGGGGTAACTTGGGAGCATGCCCAAGTAGTGGACCCATCTACCCTTAGCAACATGGGCACACCGAAGAGGTTGAATGACCCCATTGACACACTCACGTAAAGTCACAACAATCGACACATGGAAGAGCACGAGGGAAGGGGCACACGCCCAAGGATGGGGTGCGTCGGTCCAAGAGACATGTCAGTTGATGGGTGCACGGGCTTAGATGGGAACATTAGGTCCACAGAGGGGTGCAATGGTCGGTTGAGTGTGATGATTTGTGAAGAGGTGCGACACACCTAAGAGACATGACATTTCGCAGAAGTGACTCTTGGTGATCCGAGATCTTTTCATCGATGTGAATTATTAAATAATTATATTAAATGAGAATAAAAATTAAGTGCACCATAAAGAAGGAACAACTCAATAATGAAGAGACATATGCATCATATCCGAACATAGAAAACTTGGTAACGAAGTTCGTCCCTGGTGGACTACGTATCTGGGTCCTGCTCTCAAATGGGTAGGCCTTTTTATCAACTCAAGAAAATAATTTGGCAAAATAAATAAGTATACCGCATTCTGGAGTTAAGATGCATAACATTTTCTTAGATAAGAAAACAGACAACACCACTAAATTCATGGCGTCGAATTACCTAAAAATGATTGTCTCCATGCCTTGATCTGACTCTAGCACTCCCTGAACCAAGAAAAATCTTGTCTCGATTTTTGTGCCTACAACTTGCATTAATGGTAGTACTCCTTCATTGAAATCTGTGCCAAGTATAGACTAGTGTGCGTGCCTTCCCCCCCGTGCATTGGGAAATTTCAATTTTTAAATAAAAAACTCGACGGATTGAACGATGTGATCGTTTGGGCCAAATGGTTAGCGGAGGGTTAATTAGGGCGTTGGTTCCTGGAGGTTCAGGGTTCGAATCCCCTCGACCCATTTTTGGTGTGAAGTTGTTTGACCGTTTAGTTTGGTGGGGGTTCGCAGGACCGGACGCCAAAAAAGGCGTTAGCCGATCGGTACTTGCAACTGGATCCACCCTATACATATATATCCATTGCATTGATTTCAGTGGCCAGATCTGGCACCATTCGGTCTGGTGGCCGAACCTTTTATTTATTTATTTTGGTTTATTCGGACCCAACCCTGATTGGGCAAATTGCGGATGCCACATGGTGCCTCCTTATTGATCCACGTGGGACCTCCCTATTGGTTGCCTAATACACAGTCAACTGCCCATGTGGCACTAACGTCACCCTGCCATGTGTTTGCCACATCCTCAGGTTTCTCAGTCACCTGCCAGGTGGATGTAGGGACTGCCACGTGGCACTTTTCCATTGGTCAACAGATTGACTGGAAAATGCCAAAATTAGGTGACACATGGCATCCTCTAGTGCTGCCACATCATCATGTTGACGTCATCATGACACATGTCATCCTATGCATGTGCCATGTACCTTGTACAGAAGCTGATGTCATCCGCACTGATGTTGACGTCAACAGTATGGATTTTGAGTCATCCCTTCTGATTGGGATAGGTTGACCAAAACTTTGACCGCGAATAGCTTTTGATCCGTAACTCTGTTTGACGAGCCGTTTGCCCATTGGAAATATTGTGATGCGCTCTTCGCGATGATGCCAATTTCATTGAGTTTTGAGCATTATGAATATTTTCCCTTTCTTTGTCTGCTGAGGCCATTCTGAGCTTCCTGAGGTGCTTCTGTGAATTCTAAGTTATCCTTAGTCTTCTTTGGATCATTTTTTGGATCACATCTTCCCACTGAGAGATTTTTGGACCACCAAAAGCTTTCATTAATCAAAAGATAAGTGAGGGAAGAGTTCCCTCACCTTCTCTTTCTTAATCCACTTTTCCTTGCTTGGATGTGTTCTCTTTAAGCCCACTTGAAGATAATCAACATCACGCCTGCGTGAAGTCCTCGTCCTTCTATCCAGGATGATATATTCCTTCAAATTGTTTAAGTACTCATGAGAAAACTCATCAAATGAAGGTATTGAAACTTCCTCACCCTGATCCATGATCATAGGAGGCTCAAAAAGTTTCAATTTTTCCACGTTTACAACTGAGTAACTCTGCATATATGGTGGAAGATATAAACAAAAAGCATTGGTACTGATTTTCTCCAAAATAGTGAAGGGTCCATATTGGATGGGCTTGAGTTTCTTGCTTTCACCCTTCAATCTCTCAAGACTGATGTGAAGCCATACCTGGTCTCCAACTTGGAACTGATGATCAACTCTGTGTTTGTCATGTCGAGCTTTATATTGTGCTTGAATTTTCTCCAACTGTTCCCTGACTGCTTGGTGTACCTGCTGGATCCTTTGAATGAAATTGCAGGCCTTGTCTTCATTTATTTCTTAATTTGAATCGAAATCTCTCCCATACATCAAGTTCAAAGGGACCTTCGATAAATATCCAAAACATGTCTCGAATGGCGAACACTGAGTGGAAGAATGTAAGGCTAGATTGTAAGCATGTTGTACATTGGATATATGTTCATCCCATAACTTGGGGATGTTTTTTGCAGTAGCCTTAAAGCAGAAGTACCACTGTTCGGTTAACAATCTCTATCTGTCCATCAATTTGTGGATGAAAAGCAGTGCTCCTCTTCAACTTGGTGTCCATCATTCTCCAAAAATTTGTCCAAAAATATCCAAGGAATCGAGTATCTAGATCCGAGACAATGGATGTGGGTAACCCAAAGTGAATCCAAACATACTGAAAGAAGAGATTAACTGTCTTCTCAACAATGATCTACTTTTTACATGGCATCAATATACACATCTTGTTGAACCTATCTAGTACAAAATACAAATAGTCATAACCCCTTTTTGACATTTGTAAACCCCCTACAAAATCCATGGAAATACTCTCCCATGAATGGGATGGACCAGGAAGTGGTGAGTATAGCCCCAATTTTGTATTAGTGGGCTTACAAGTAGAACACATCACACACCCCTTTACATATTATTGCTTTCATCTAAGGCCAGTAACAAAACCTTTGAATATGAGCCATAGTTTTTCCTATCCCAAAATGTCTAGACATAAGAGAAGTGTGAGCTTCTCGTATTACATGGACTCGTTCACTTGTAGGAATACATAGCTTTCCAAGATGGTAGAGTAGTTTTCCCTGCAGATAATAGTTCTCTACATGTGCACCATGGGTTATCTTCTGAAATACTTCTTTAAAATATTCATCAATAGCATATTGTTCCACATAGCTATCATGATATAAAGAAACATTCTTCAAAATAATAGAAGCAACAATAGGAGGTCTAGAAATCATATCAGCTACCTTGTTACTTGTACCCTTTTTGTATTTGATTACCAAATAAAACTGTTGAACAAAACCCATCCACCTGTAATGCTGAGATTGTTGCAACCTGGTTTGTTCTTGGAGATACTATAAGGGATGGTGATATTTATGTATGATTGTTTCCTTCTACAACAAGTAACACTTCCATTTCTTTACACTTTGAACTAATGCATACAACTCTTTATCATATGTAGGATAGTTAACAACAACTTGGTTAAAATTTCAGAGTGGTAACAAATAGGATTATGATATTGCATCAATACTGCACCCATGGCGTATCCACTGGAATCTGTCTCGATCTAGAAAGGCTGTTGAAGATTCGACAGTGCTAATACTGGCACGGTACTGATCTTTTCCTTTAAATTGTCGAAGGCTTTTTGTTTCTTAACTTCCCACTGAAAAGTGTTCTTCACACTGGTTAAGGCATGCAAAGGAGCTGCAATAACTGAGAATTTTGAAATGAACCTCCTCCAGTGCTGGACTGCACCTAAGAAGCTTTGTATTTTGGTTACACTTTTGGGCTTAGGCCAATTTATAATTACATCAATCTTGGAAGGATCAATTTTCAATTGTCCTCCTCCTACAATATGACCTAAGTACACAAGTGCAGTCTTTCACATTTGGAAAATTTTACATACAAATTTTCCCTTGGTAAAGTATCTAATACTTTCTTTACATGCCTTACATGTTCATCCCAAGTCCCACTAAATATAAGAATGTCGTCTAAATATACAATTACAAAATCATCTAGAAATGGCTTGAATACATCATTCATCACACACATGAAGGTTGCCGGAGAATTACAAATCCCAAACGACATAACTAACCACTCAAACAATCCATGTTTGGTTTTAAAGGCAGTTTTTCATGCATCCTATTCTGCAACCCTGATCTGATAGTATCCACTGCGCAAATCCAAATTAGTGAAATAAACAACATTCTTTAATTGATCAAGTAAATCATCTATACGAGCGAGAGGGTATCAATTTTTCACCATGATTTTGTTTAAGACTCTACAATCGATAGACATTTTCCATGTGCCATCCTTCTTTGGCACCATCATGATCAGAGAACCATAAGGAGATGAACTGGGCCTGATTACCCCTTGATCCAATACGCCTTGTTCCTGATTTTTGATATTTGTCATCTCTACAACTGACATCCTGTGCATGCCCACATTAGGAAGATGTATTTCATGTTGGATTTCCCTCTTAGGAGGTAATCCATCGGGTTCCTGAAAAATATCATCATACTTAGAAACAATATCAATTAATTCTTTCTTATGAGAAGCATCACATCCTTGGAAGGCGTCGGATGTTCCAACATCTTTTTCCCTTACGACCATGAGTACATATATCTTATTAGTGTTTATGAGTCTCTTCATTTCCCTTGCACTAACAAGTGTGGTGTTTACCCTCATGCTATGGGATCTAACAATATATTCCACTCCCCCTTTAGTAAGGTGATATTTTTTCTCATGACAAAAGAAGAATATTTTCCTATCATAAAGATAAGGACTCCCTAGCACTATGCCACATATATCAAGTGATAAAACATCCAATTCCACTTCATCAATCAACTTTGAAGCAATAGTAAATCTGACCCTACACTGTTGGGCGACATTAAGTTTTGCTTTATCACATACCCAACCAAGAGGATAAGGCTTTGGATGTGGTTTCATTTCAAGACCCATATTTTTGACAAGTGCTTCAAATATTTAGTTTACTTGGGAACCCAGATCAAATAATGTATCTATCTTAGTGTGTTTAGATACAACCCTTATGTGAAATAATTCATTCCTCTTTCTTTTATCATCATGAGATTCATTATTGGAATTTGAACTAGCATGAAGGGAATCTTTACCTTGTACTCCAACCACTGTGATATTTTCTTCGTCACCCGAATCAGAACCAAGATATTGTTGTACTGTAGCAACGGTCTTTGTCTTCCCCTTTCCACCAAATTGTTTCGGTCTTTTCTTTGAATGTAATTTCCAACAGTGTTCATGATCGTGACCATTCTTCTTGCAATGAGCACAAGATGGATTTCCTTCTTCCCTCTTTACAGTGGCGGTCTTTTTGTCCTTCCTTTTAAACTTTTTAAACTGCTTATGTGGGAAATTGGAAGGTTTCTTTGTGGGATCTTCATGAAAATGCTTTCCCCTGTTTCTCAAGGTGAATGGCTTGCACAAAAACCTCTTCAAGACTAGTGAGATTAAACAATAGTAAAGTATGAGGAATATAACTGTGAAGTGGGACAATATACTTCATTAAAGTTTCATAAAATCTAAAGGAATGTTTCTTGCAAGAGATTTCTTCCTAAATTATTCCACGAAACTTTGTACAATTTGACCTTTACTTTGTCTTAAAGTTTTCGATTTCATCATTGATTTATGTAAATAACCTAATGGATAAAATTGCTTCCTTATTTTTGATTTAAATTTCGACCATGAGGAAAGAAGATTACCACACTTACTTATGTCTTGAAGTTTTCTCTTCCACCATACAAGAGCAGTGCCTTCGAACTGAAGAGAGGCCAATTGTACTTTAACTTCCTCTTCATCAATTTGTTGAACACGACAATATACTTTAACCTGTCGGATCCAATTATCTAGATTTTCAGGATTAACATCTCCATTAAACATAGGTACAACAAATTTTACATCAAGCTTTAATAATGGTTTCTTAAAAGAGGCTTTATGACTAGAATGATGAGCACGATGAGAATGATCAGTGGAAGAAGAGATAGAACTCGATGTTGAAGATGGAGGCTGAGGAGGGTCTCCTCCAGCCTCTTGATTCACTAAAGCATTATTATCTGCTTGTGCTTCCTTTTTCTTCCATTTCTTCTTCATCCTCTTCTCATAGTCTCCATACATTCACTTGACCATTTCTAACATGCGATAAAAGACCATATGGAAGTTTTTCTCGTATTCCTCACGCCTATCCTCTTTGGCCATTTTATTCCTTCGGGATGCATGATCAACTTCGGGGTTGAAAGTCTTAAGTGTTTCTTTACCCTGCTTATGCTTGGACCTAGTAAACATTCACACTCAACAATTCAAGTCAAAGATGTCTGTTCTCATACCAACATGATCCAAGTTTTTTTTATCGATGTGACTTATTAAAGAATTGTATTAAATGAGCATAAAAATGAAGTGCACCATAAAGAAGAAATAACTCAATAATGAAGAGACATATGCATCATATATGAACACAAAAAACTTGATAACAGAGTTTGTCCTTGGTGGACTACGTCTCTGGGTCTTGCTCTCAAATGGGTAGGCCTTTTTATTAACTCAACAAAAGAATTTGGAAAAATACATAAGTATACCTCATTCTGGAGTTAAGCTGTAGAAGCTTTGCTCAGATAAGAAAACAGACAACACCACTGAATTCATGGCATCAAATTACCCAAAAATGATTGTCTCCACGCCTCAATCTGACCTTGGCACTCCCTGGCCCAAGAGAAATCTTGTCTCGATTTCTGTGCCTACAACCTGCATCAATGGAAGTACACCTGCATTTAAATCCGTGCCCAATATAGACTGGTGTGCACGCCTTCCACCCAAGTGCATCGGGAAATTTCAATTTTTAAATAAAAAACTCGACGGATTGAACGATGTGACTGTTTGGGCCAAACGATTGGCAGAGGGTTAATTAGGGCATTGGTTCCCGGAGGTTCGAAGTTCGAATCCCCCTGACCCCTTTTGATGTGAATTTGTTTGACCATTTATTTTGGCGAGGGTCTATCGGACTGGCCGCTGAAAAAGGCGTCGGCCGATCGGTACCCACCACCGGTGCCACCCTATACATATATGTCCATTGTGTTGATTCTGGTCGCCATATCCAACATCGATTAGTCCGATGGCCGAACCTTTTTATTTTTATTTTGGTTTATTCAAACCCAACCCTCATTTGGAAAATTGTGGATGCCATGTGGTGCCTCTATATTGATTTCCCGATACACAGTCAACTGCCCATGTGGCGTTGACGTTACCCTGTCACGTGTCTGCCACATCCTCAACTTGCCACATCACCTATTGGGTAGCTGTACGAACTACCACATGGTTGTAGAGACTACCACGTGGCACTTTTCCATTGGTCCACAGACTAACCAGAAAATGCCAAAATTAGGTGACACATGACAACCTCTTTGATGCAGGAGCATCGCCATCAAAGAAAAAGAGGCCGAGAGTGGAGGGAGAATTTGACACCTCAACGCGCCAAGATTTCAATTCGGCATTTAACAGAGGCATGAGCGTGTTGTTGAGATATTTTGGAAATATTGTTTTTAAAGACCTTGTTTTTAAAGTCGGGTCACCGCCTGAGAATGACAAAATGTTGTAAATTCTTACACGATTGTAAAGTGTTACAGATATATAGTGTCAGCTCTTATATGATAATAACTCACATTTATTTTAATAGGACTAGGTAGGTAACCACAAAAACAATGATGGGATAGAATTCAGATAGGACAGAGAAGAGCTCGAGAAGCCACTCCTTAGATAGGTTTCTATATTATGTTGTATGGCAGATTAATGGAATTGTAGAGGAAGGAGTAAGAAGTGTTAGATGTAGCAGTTAGACATAGAGAGTCTAAAGACAGTGAATAACTGTGTAACTTATCTAAATACTTTATGAATAAATAGAACATACATAAATTGATCCAAATTCTTGGATGGTGTTCATTTCGGTGTGTATTTGAACGAATGATATGTTCTCTATGTGTTTATTTTCATTATGCTTATGTATGTTGTTCATAGTTGAATATATGGACATGTGAAGTATTAGATAAGTTTCAATTGTTTCTATTTTGAGAGCTCGGATGCAAGGAGTGCATATTGTCCGTAAGGTGTGCATTGACAGAGTCTAGATTTGACTCAAAGAAGCTCAGGAGGGATAACAGGAAACTTAGACCGAATGTTGCAAGGAGTGTACTGGGTCAACAATCGACTAAGTGTCGAGAGATCAGGCTGTGAAGTGCAAGGAGTATGTAGTAATATTTCTTTTGAAGAAATCTCTAAGTCCAAACTTTGTCAAAGATTCCATGATCGCAAGGAGTGCGTTGGAGGTCGAAATCCTCAGAGGAATCAAGCTCAGGAGAGATAGCGATAAATATTCAACAGAAAGGAAGAAATCTGTTGAAGTTCGCGAATTGACGGTTGATATCCCTTCGAAGGAAGTTGGGGTCACTGATAATAGTTAGATCTAGGAGAGTTGCATAGAGGTTAACCATGGAGTCCTTCGGCACTCCGAGTATTCGGAGGTTTGAAAGCGTTTTGAGAGCAGGATTGTCAAAGTCCCGAAACTGGGAAGTGAATCTACGTCGTCGGTAGCGAGGAGGATACGTGGCAACAGATCCAAGTGTTCTTGGGGAAGAACTTCGAAGGATTTTCATGAAGAAAAATGAAAACTTCACGAAGTTGCGAAGGACGAAGTAGATCTGGACCGTTGGATCCAAAAGAACATGTGGCAGAGATCCGTGTGTTTCTGAGGAAAATCACTTCGGAAGAAAACACGTGAGGTGAAGCCAAAACAGCCAAAGCACGAAGTAGTGATGTCCATCTAAGCCGTCGATCTGAGGAGGACACATGTCAATAGATCACGGACTTCAGAGAAGAGATCAAGGAGAAATCAAAGCATTGACTGGAAGTCATCCGAAGCACCAAAAAGGTAAGAAGCTATGTAACACCCTGTTTCCCCCAGTCTGTAAAAATAACTATACTAGCCAAGAACTGTGGCAAACTCAGAAATGTGAATGTGTGATGTGAATAGACCTTGTGAAAAAGGTCGATGAATGTAAATAATATTATGAACATATATACATATTGTGGGACTGCTGAGAGGGGGATGTGATGAAAAAGAGACCACGATGGCTGAAGAAAGGTGGTGGAAGGCACCTGGAATGGTGGCATTAACTTCCACCGAAACCAATACCGTATTTGGTCTTCACTGGCCCGGAGAACCAAGAGCAGCTCGCTGGTCCGAAATAAATTACTCGCAGGTTGGTAGGTAGAGGGCTCCTCATGAGTAATGGGGGATGGGGGTGAACTTCCCATTCGTAGAGTCCTCGGGCTTGACAACCGCGAGGAAGATCGTGCCACATGCAACCTTTATAGAAAGAGAAAAGGCAGGAAGAATGTGCGGTCAGGGGCAGACACGAGGGAGATCATAGGAGAAGATCGAAAGAAATCTGGAATGAAATATAGAGTGAGTGATAGCAGAGAAGAAGGAGATTAACCTTTGTTCTCGATCCCTGAAGAATAGAGACAGAGAGTCTCAAGCATCGTGGTCTGAGATCAGGGGTGGCTAGTGGTAAATCCATTCAGAATCGCTGAGCCTACGGTTGGGTGGAAACGAGCACCCCTCTCAGCAGTTCCATCACCTGGTGTTTTCTGATAAGTGTTATATCTTGTATCTTGAATTTAAATATTCTGACATGTATGTTCATGGTTTGTGAAATTATGAATTATTCCCGTATAAGATTGTTTGTATGGTGTTTGATCAGAAATGGTGGCTGCATGCTTCTATTGGAAAGACCATATATGACTTACGTATATATTTGTATATATGAATATTTGAACGGATTCAGTATTCAATTATGTTCTCGGGAGATCGATTCCCTTATTTTATTTCAAGTAATGTCTTAGATAGATCTTCCCACAAGGATGCCCTTTTTAAAAAGTTTACCCAAGAATCTGCCGGAGGATTTCATGGAGAAAGTCTGAAAAACCCTGCACGAGAGAGAGAGAGTGGTCCTCTTAGACTTAGAACATTTCGACGTTTCGGCACCCGGGGTGTCTAGGTGTGAGTCCTCTTGTACTCACGAGTCCCGAAATCCTGACCCGCGAAATCCTGAAATGACAACATGTGGATGAGTTAGGACCGTTCGGTGGTTCGGTACCCAGGATACCCTTCCTCTAGCTAAATGCACGAATGAGATCCTTTCAGAGGATCTAAGGTCTGTTGTGACTGTTATATTGGGTGAAGGAACGCAGCCGTTAATGCCTTGACCCCCTTTTAACCTTCGCAAGTAACGAAGAAATCAGGACCGTCGATCCCAAGACCCATAGGAGTGCTTGAACCGTCGAGTCGTAGAGTATACGTGGCGGCCGGTAAGCGTTTCGGCGTTTCAGTATTTGGGAGACCAAAGGGTAAGAACCCTTGTCCTCACGACTTGCGAAATCCCGATTAGCAAAACCCCGAAATGAACTAGTATGGATGAGTTGTGATGTTTCGGCGTTTCGGTACCCGGGATACCCAAGGGTAAATTCCCTTGTACTTGCCAGTCCCGAAATCCCGATTAGCGAAACCCCAAAATGGCCTAACGAGGATTTGAGTCCCGATATTTTGGTGTTTTGGAATCCAGAATATCCAAGGGAGAGATCCCTTGTACTCGCAAGTCTTGAAATTGCGACTTGCGATATCCCAAAAGATAGAGTGTGGAAAAAGTTACCATGTTTCGGAGTTTCAGCTCCCGGGAATCCTAAGTGCGAGACCTCCTGTCGTTGCATATGCTGAAGTCCCGATGGCAGAAACCCCAAAATAAGTGAAGCATGTTAGATTTGGTGTTTCGGAGTTTCGGCTCCCTGGAAACCTAAGTGCGAGACCTCTTGTCATCGCATATCCCGAAATCCCGATGGCAGAAACCCCGAAATAAGTGAAGTATGTTAGAGTTGGTGTTTCGGAGTTTTGACTCCCGGAAAACCTAAGTGCGAGACCTCCTGTCTTCGCATATCCTGAAATCCCGATGGTAGAAACCTCGAAATAAGTGAAGCAAGTTTAGAGTTAGCATTTCGGAGTTTGGCTCTCAGAAAACCCCGATGTGAGACCTCCTGTCATCGCATCCCCCGAAATCCTGACTTGCGAAATCCTGAAGTATGAAACCCAAAAATGAGTATAGAGCGATTAGAATTTAATGTTTCGGTGTTTTGGCACCCAGGACATCTAGAGGCAAGTGTCTTGTCCTCGCATATCCCGAAATCCCGATAGGTGAAGTCCCAAAATGGATTAGCACACATGGTTTTGGTGTTTCGAATTTTCGGTGTCTGGGATTCCTAAAGGTCAGTTTTCCTCATGTTCGCTAGACACAAAATCTCGATGGAGTAAACCCTGAAAGGTGGAGTGACATGTTTTAATCCGAGGCATTTATAGTTATGACAAACTATTGGTCCCCTTCGGATTTTGGCACTTCGAGAGACAAGAGAGTAGGGGAAACGCAAATACATGTACCGCGATTTTCCAAATCGCGAAAACCGACGAGCACCCCCCCTGATAAGGCCTGTGGTCATAGCCACCGAGCATATGAGTTCGGTTAAGGGATAACAGGATCTGTGTCAGGCCCCGTAGGGATTTGGGGAATTCTGTTCCTCGGTGAAAAGAAGGAAAGAAAAGCCAAAAATTCTCTAGCCCCGTGGTGGGTGTGTTACAAGCTAAATCTGAGCCATTGTTTGTGTGGAGACATGACGTCTGATCTATCGCTTCAGAGATATAACACTTTGGGGGAAAACGAGGGGTGAATTCCTGAAGGAAAAAAATCTCGAAGTGTCGAAGTCCATCGGAACCGTCCGTTGGAGAAGGATGCGTGGCGCTTGATCCTTAGGTTCGCGTGGAAAGTACTTCGGGGAAAAAGGGCATCAAAGATGATCCTGATTTTATGAGAAGAACGAAATGAATATAGATTATTAAATTATTCTTAACACAGAATAACAAAGATACAATAAAATTGTTTTTCTATTCAATAAGGAAATAAGCTGAAACTGTAAAATGCAGCGAAAAAAAGCTTGCTGGAATGGTGGCAGATTATCTCTGAGAAGAGATGTGACGACTGCGCTCATTCGCAAGAAGATCATTACAATAAGGATCTGAAGGCATTTTTACAATAAACAGGAATGTCAAAAACGCTAGACATCCAAAAATCTAGCCCTAGGAGATGAAGTGCCAAAAGTCATGTGGGCCCAGTTTAGGTAAGTTAGTACATCAAATTCCCTGGGTCGTAAATTTTGCATACGCTCTTCGTTTTAGGCGCATGATAGCATGTGGTAAAGGTATCATTGAGGAGATTCATTTTGGGTGCTCTATTAGAGCCTTCAGATATCATTGAGAAGCTCGATCCCGAAAAACCTTCATGTAGGCCTTAGAAGTTAGAAACTGCTAAAAATAGTAAATTGCTAAAATTGCCAGAAAATTGTTTTGAGCTAGTTGGAAAAGGTGGGTGGCCACTGATATCCACCTATATCAGAAGTGTTCAAAACTCCCGAATGCCGAAGTCCCGAAGTATATTGTAGTCATTGGTTGTTGGAGGAGTGCGGGTCGTAGATCTGGTCCGAGTGTGTGTTCGCCAGTTCATAGTTCGATATATTTGGAGTCAAGTGTGTCAAGAACACTCGAAGCCTGAAGTTCCGAAGCACATGGGGAACCAAGGTTGAAGCCCATGGTTTTGACTAGGGTCACGTGAAGGAATCTGTGGATACTCAGAGACTCCCGAGAAGGGGATTTCTCACCCGAGAAGTAATACTCTGACATGTGGAGAAAATAGAAGAGGTTCAACACGAACCTGTGAGCTGATCCAACTCCCGAAGTCGATCGATCCTAGACCGGGAGGTCGCACAACCCCAAGGGAGAGTAGGGGGTCTGCATCAAGTGGTATTAGAGCCTGATTTTGTTTGCAGACAACAAAAAATGGAGACATAGGAGATAGTTTGATACCATCAAGTGGTATTAAAGATTGACTTGGCTTGTAGACAATAGGTAAAGGTGAAAGAGTTCTGTTTGATAGCATCAAGTTGGAGAAAGGAAATCAAAGTAATGGAATCATGCCATCCAGAAGGCACAGGGATAGACCTGTAGCGAATCCGAAAATGGAAGAAGAAACAAGGCGACTTTGAATGAGATTGGACGCCATGGAAACAACACAGAGGAGAGCACCAGATGCTGGTGACATCATCGAACATGAAAGTGAAGAGGTAGAAGAAGAAGGAGCTGCAGAAGGATGACCTGCGAAAGAAAGATTGCTAAGAGTTGTTTTGAGAATAGGAGCCAGAGAAAAAATAGAAGTCCTGATGTATGAAGGTAATTTGGAAGTTGAAGAATTGTTAGATTGGGTATGTGCTATGGATAAATACTTTGATTATGAAGAAATTGATGAAGAAAAGAAATTGAAGCATGCAATAACTAGGTTGCAAGGTCATGCAACGTTATGGTGGGATGAACTACAAGTTGATCGTAGATGCAAAGGAAAGCAGAAAATAAAAAGTTGGGACAGGATGGTAGCTAAGTTGAAAGAAAAATTTATCCCTAAAGACTATTAGATAAATCTATTTATAAAGTTATAGAACCCGAGACAAAATTTTTTATCAGTGAGAGAATACATTGAATAATTCTATAGACTGAATATCCGAGCTGGACAGAAAGAAAATGACGATGTGAAAACAACCAGGTATATAAATGGGTTGAGATATGAGATACAAGAGGAGATTAGCATGATTTCTATTGGCACAATTGAGGATGCTTATCAATTAGTCTTGAAAGCCGAAGAGAAGTTGGACAGAAAGGAAAGCCAACAAAACAAGGGAGGAATTCCAAGAAGAGGCAAGGGAACAGTCTGAGAGAAGTTCCAGAAACCAAAGTAAGAAGCTGGAAAGTATCATAATCACCCTAAAAAAGGGGAAAGTTCTAAGGAAGCACAACACAGAGGAAGAAACTCTTTTCCTTGAGGAAGAGGAAGAGGTAGAGGAGGTGAAATCAAATTTTATGTTTGTGGAAAGACATGACACATGTCTTGGGAATGTCCCGAGAGAAAGAAAGAAGGAGGAGGAGAAGCACACATTTCTGAAGCTCAGAAGAATGTGGATGCAGAACCAACAGAAGGAGGAAGAAACCTCATGATGAGGAAAGTTCTTCTAAATCTAGAGGAGGCAAAAGAACCAATTCAACGAATGAATTTGCTTAGGACTGCTTGCAAAACAAAGGACGAAGTTTGCAAGATGATTATAGACAGTGGGAGCACTGATAATCTAGTATCCACAGAGATGGTGGAGAAACTAGAGCTAGAGACAAATGCACACCCAAACCTGTACAAGGTATCGTGGTCATAGAAAGGATATCAAGTAATGGTAAGTCAAAAATGCAAAGTTGAATTCAAAATAGGAGGCTATAAAGATGAGATTTTATGTGATGTAATTCCTATGTATGTTTGTCATATTATTTTGGGGAGACCATGGAAATTTGATAGAAATGTCATTCATGATGGGAGGAAAAATACTTACACCCTAGAGAAGGGTGGTAGAACACACATTTTGCTGCCAATAGAAGACAAGGAACCAAAGAAGGAGGATAGTTCAAGTATACTTCTTATGAGTGGGAAGGAAATCTTGAATGAGGTCAAGAAGGAACAAGCGATGCAATTTGCTATAGTGGGGAAGCCAAGGGTTATCCTTACAAATACTTCTATGGATGATTTACCTGAAGAAATCCAGAAACTGTTAGACAATTTTGTTGACATAGTAGTGGATCAGTTACCTCACTCATTACCACCCATTAGGAGTATCAACTATCACATTGACCTTATTCCAGGAGCTAGTTTTCCAAAGAAAGCAAAATATAGGTGTTACACGTCAAAATTCCTCACTTCGATAATGTCTCATTGTCATTGTCGCAAGTGTCACACTTTTGTTGCAAGTGTCACAAAAGTCATATTTTCATCCCTTATGTGTCGTATTGCGGACGACATCATAAGAAAACTTGGGACATCCTCTAAGACTTGTTAGAAGATGAAAACATGTCATTTGGAAAAGTTTACAAGATTTTACCTTGAAGAATAATCATCTTAAAAGTATTTTTGGAGATCAACGCTCCCCTGCCCAATTGCAGAGAGCGTTATCACTCCTTGTCCTCTTAGCATGGAGCACTATAGCGCTCTATGGCCCACTTTTAGGGAGCCCCGATCTGTTGAGAGAATCTTGGGGAAGAATCCCCTTTATATCTAAGGACAACTAAGAAGCATCTTAGTCAATTTGGATCGAATCCAAGTTAAAGGCTGGGTCTAAGGGAAATTCCAAAATTGATGGAGTCATATCGTCAACTTATCCCAAGAATAACTAAGGTGGTTGAGCCTCTCAAAGCCTATATAAGGAGGCATTCTCATGGTGAAAGGAGGATAATATCAGTGAAAAGTAAATTCATTCTGATCGTGGATCTTTTGNAAAGGCTGGGTTTAAGGGAAATTCCAAAATTGATGGAGTCATATCGTCAACTTATCCCAAGAATAACTAAGGTGGTTGAGCCTCTCAAAGCCTATATAAGGAGGCATTCTCATGGTGAAAGGAGGATAATATCAGTGAAAAGTAAAGTCATTCTGATCGTGGATCTTTTGAGCAAGGGGTTGGACAAGGAGGACTTGGTGAGGCCGCTACATCTACATCTATAGATTGTAAACACCTTGTTATGTTCTCATTAATATATATGCTTGGCATCTTTCCTTGAAGTTTGTGTATATTTGTATGGAATTGTATATTCTTAATAAATATAGTTTAAACTAATCTTGGTAGAATAGGAAGCATGCATTGTCTTTGTTGTCTATTGAGTGGAAAAAATCATTAAAAGGCTTGAAGATCAAGTTCAACCTGAACCGAGCAAGGACAAGCTTCAGAAAAAGGTACTCATGCTTTCTTCCTCTTTTCCTTTAACTATTTTAGCTACATTTAAAGGTGGTTGACCATTTTCACATCTGTCCAGATCAGGTTGGTCACTAACCTATTCTAGTCATTTCTCATGGTTTAATAATGCATTTTAGGTAGTTTTTTCGTCTGTCCCGAGCTCGTTAAAAATTACACATTGAAGGGCCCATATGGGACCAAACCCTTACTTCTTCCAGTTTGTTAAAACAAAGGAAGAGGAAATTACCGAAGGTGAGTTATATCGAGCATGTGTTATCCTCCTCAAGCTTGTAAAAACAAAAAGAGGTACTCTATCTGGACGGGGGAAAAAATTGAAGGAAGCAAGCCAAGCCATTTTTTAGAATCGTCACAAGTCACTCTTGCAGTCACCCTTGAACATGACACGTTGTCTTTACATACATTTTAATCCGGTAAACCTCCGCACTGAACCAATCCTCTGAGTTTATTTACTCCTTTGGGTCACCCGACGAAAGTCACAGTATCCACTGCATCGTGTTTTGGTCCATGTTACGTTTCTGCTGTTTGTGCCTCATTATTCAAGGGAAGTATCTGCCTCGAGAGTCAACCATCGCAAATTTCTAGTTTCAATACCTGTCTCAGTCCATACTCATTTGATTCACCATCTTACATATCTATGTCATTTTCGTGTCGTTGATGAGGGATACATCAAGGCCCTCCTTCGACGAGTCTTTTCCTGTCGACTTCAACAGATCATCCAAGAATTAGACTTAGAAACCAGTTAGTACCTTGGGATCTGCATGCCTCAATGGTAGGCCTCCTCGCGTCCAACAGTGGCTTTAAATCATTGACCTCTGATCGAATGATTCTATGAATGTTCAACCTCAACTCATTTATTTACATTCACTGGAATGTACTTGGGTACCTTGGGAGTCATTGAAATTACTGGTGATTTCTTTTTCACTTGTTAATGATTTACCTCAATGATCGATAATCAAGTGATTTCTACCATGTTCGACATCAAAACATCTATTCACATGGATATATTTGTACCACATTGGGATTGGGACGAAGACCCTGGGTTGAGTGTTCACTCTGATACCTGCTTTACCCAGGCTGCGAAAGGAGATCATTTGAGCATGTTGATATATATACTGTCACATATATCCACTTTGTATTGGTCCATGGCTATGTTTTGTCATCTCGTAGATCCACTATGTATTTCTTGTGGCTACGATCAATTCATGTCATGGAAGTATAAATCCACATTGTTTCTTTGGTGGATATACACTTAATTCAATATGATTATGGATCTGTAGTGTATTTGGTGGCGGCCATACCTTAAAGTCCTTTATCACTCAAGCATAGGTATGCCTACCTTGGGTTTGAAACATATCATAAAATTTGTTTGATGGTTGTTTGCATCTTCTACCAGGTTCTCCGACTCCATGCCTTTGCTTCGAAAGTCTACAAAGCACTTCAATCATCATTTTCCATCTTCTGACCTCGCACTTTGGAGGGAAATCTGTTACACGTCAAAATTCCTCACTTCGATAATGTCTCATTGTCATTGTCACAAGTGTCATATTTTCGTCTCGCATGTGTCGCATTGCAGACGACATCATAAGAACACTTGGGACATCCTCTAAGACTTGTTAGAAGAGGAAAACATGTCATTTGGCAAATTTTACAAGCTTTTACCTTGAAGAATAATCATCTTAAAAGTATTTTTGGAGATCAACGCTCCCTTGCCCACTTGTAGGGAGTGCTAGCGCTCCTTGTCCTCTTAGCAGGGAGCATTATAGTGCTCTGTGGCCCACTTTTAGGGAGCATCGATATGTTGAGATAATCTTGGGAAAAAATCCCCCTTATCTCTAAGAACAACTAAGAAGCATCCAAGTCAGTTTGGCTCGAATCCAAGTTAAAGGCTGGATCTAAGGGAAATCTCAAAACTGATGGAGTCATATCCTAAACTTATCCCAAGAATAACTAAGGTGGTTAAGCCTCTCAAATCCTATATAAGGAGGCATTCTCATGGTGAAAAAAGGAGAATATCAGTGAAAAGTATTATCATTCTGATCGTGGATCTTTTGAGCAAGGGGTTGGACAAGGAGGACTTGGTGAGGCTGCTGCATATGCATCTACAGATTGTAAGCACTTTGTTCTCATTAATATATATGATTGGCATGTTTCCTTCAAGTTTTTTTATATTTGCATGGGCTTGTCTCTTCTAGATAAATCTAGTTTAAACTAATCTTGGTAGAATAGGAAGCATGCATTGTCTTTGTTGTCTATTGAATTGTAGAACTCATTAAAGGGCTTGAAGATCAAGTTCAACATGGACCGAGCAAGGACAAACTTCAGAAAAAGGTACTCATGCTTTCTTCCTCTTTTCCTTTGAATAGTTTAGCTACATTTAAAGGTGGTTGACCGTTTTCACATATGTCCGAATCAGGTTGGTCACTAACCCATTCTAGTCATTTCTGATGGTTTAGAAACGCATTTTAGGTAGTTTTTTTTTCTGTACCGGGCTCGTTAAAAATTACACATTGAAGGGCCCATATGGGACCAAACCCTAACTTCTTCCAGTTCGTTAAAACAAAGGAAGATGAACTTACCGAAGGTGAGTTATATCAAGCATGTGTTATCCTCCTCAAGCTCGTAAAAACAAAAAGAGGTACTCGTCTATCTAGATGGGAGAATAAATTAAAGGAAGCAAGCCAAGCCATTTTTTAGAATTGTCACAAGTTACTCTTGCAGTCGCCCTTGAACACGACACATTGTATTTACATACATTTTACCGCTGAGCCTCTGCACTGAACCAATCCTCCGAGTTTATTTACTCCTTTGGGTCACCCGAAAAAAGTCACAGTATCCATTGCATCGTGTTTTGGTCCATGTTACGTTTCTATTGTTTGTGCCTCAGTATTCAATGGAAGTATCCGCCTTGAGATTCAACCATCACAAATTTCCAGTTTCAATACCCGTGTCAATCCATAGTCATTTGATTCACCATATTACATCTCTATGTCAGTTTCATGTCATTGATGAGGGATACATCAAGGCCCTCCTTCGACGAGTCTTTTCCTGTCGACTTCAACACATCATCCAGGAATTAGACTTAGAAACCAGTTAGTACCTTAGGACCTGCATGCCTCAATGGCAGGACTCCTCGCGTCCGACAGTGGGTTTACATCATTGAACTTTGATTGGATGATTCCACAAATGTTTGAACTCATCTCATTTATTCACATTCGCTAGAATTTACTTGGGTACCTTGGGAGTCATTGACATCACTGGTGATTTCCCTCACACTTGTTAACGGTTTACCTCAATAATCGATAATCAAGTGGTTTCTACCATGTTCGACATCAAAACATCTATTCACATGGCTATATTTGTACCACATCAGGATTGGGACGAATACCTTGGGTTGAGTGTTCACTCTGATACCTGCTTTACCTAGGCTGTGAAAGGAGATCATTTGAGCATGTTGATATATATACTGTCACATAGATCCACTTTGTATTGATCCGTGACTATGCTTTTTCATCTCGTAGATCCACTGTGTATTTCTCGTGGCTATGATTAGTTTATGTCATGGAAGTATAGATCCACATTGTATCTTTGGTGGCTATACCCTTATGTAAATATGATTATGGATCCACAGTGTATTTGGTGGCGGCCATACCTTAAAGTCCTTTATCACTCAAGCATAGGTATGCTTGCCTTGGGTTTGAAACATATCATAGCATTTGTTTGATGTTTTTTTGCAGCTTCTACCAGGTTCTATGACTCCATACCCTTGCTTCAAAAGTCTAAAAATCACTTCAGTCATCAATTTCCATCTTCTGGCCTCACTCTTTGGGGGGAAATCTGTTACACGTCAAAATTCCTCATTTTGATAATGTCTCATTGTCATTGTCACAAGTGTTGCAAAAGTCATATTTTTGTCTCGCATGTGTCGCATTGCGGACGACATCATAAGAACACCCGGGACATCCTCTAAGACTTGTTAGAAGAGAAAAACATGTCATTTAGAAAAGTTTACAAGATTTTACCTTGAAGAATAATCATCTTAAAAGTATTTTTGGAGATCAACGCTCGCCTGCCCACTTGCAGGGAGCGCTAGCGCTCCTTGTCCTCTTAGAAGGGAGCGCTATAGTGCTCTGTGGCCCACTTTTATGGAGCATCAATCCGTTGAGAGAATCTTGGGGAAGAATCCCCCTTATCTCTATGGACAAAAAGAAGCATCCGAGTCAGTTTGGCTTGAATCCAAGTTAAAGGCTAGATCTAAGGGAAATCCCAAAACTGATGGAGTCATATCCTCAACTTATGCCAAGAATAACTAAGGTGGTTGAGCCTCTCAAAGCCTATATAAGGATGCATTCTCATGGTGAAAGGAGGAGAATATCAGTGAAAAGTATTGTCATTATGATCGTGGATCTTTTGAGCAAGGGGTTGGACAAGGAGGATTTGGTGAGGGTGCTGCATCTACATCTACAGATTGTAAGCACCTTGTTATGTTCTGATTAATATATATGCTTGGACTGTTTTCTTCAAGTTTGTGTATATTTTCATGGGTTTGTCTCTTCTTGATAAATCTAGTTTAAACTAATCTTGGTAGAATAGGAAGCATGCATTGTATTTGTTGTCTATTGAATTGCATAACTCATTAAAGGGCTTGAAGATCAAGTTCAACCTGGACCGAGCAAGGACAAACTTAAGAAAAAGATACTCATGCTTTCTTCCTCTTTTCCTTTGACTAGTTTAGCTACATTTAAAGGAATGTCAGTGTTCAATGTTATCATTTTTCTGTCTTGGTCATAGGAGTCTAATATCCAAGAGAACATTCACCTGTCCACATGGGAATTTTCCTACAACAATAGGTTGACACATCGAGAGAATGAAGAGGTCAAGAATCAAGTCCAAGAGTTGTTGGATAAAGGTTTAGTCAGGGAAAGTCTAAGCCCATGCACAATACCAACTGTGTTGAGTCCATAGAAGGATGGAGGATGGAGAATGTGTACAGATTCTAGAGCCATCAACAAGATCACCATCATCTATAGATTCCCTTTGTCAAGAATGGATGATTTGATGGATTGCTTGAGTGGAGCAAGCTATTTTTCAAAAATAGATTTGAAGAGTGGATATCATCAGATAAGAATGAGATAGGGAGATAAATGGAATACAACGTTCAAGACAAATGAAGGTTTGTTTGAATGGCTAGTCATGCCATTTGGGTTGAAAAATGACCCAAGCACATTTATGAGTTTGATGAATGAAGTGTTGAAAGACTTCATAGGTAAATTTGTGATTGTATATCTGGATGATATACTATCTTCAATAAAACAAAGAAAGAACATTTAAAACACTTGACATTAGTGATGAGGAGATTGCAACAAGAAAAGTTGATGATAAACTTAAAGAAAATCTCTTTTATGAAGATAGAACTCATATACTTGGGTTTCATGATCTCTTCAAATGAATTGAAGATGGATCCAGAGAAGGTGAAAGCAATCAGGGATTGGCCATCTCCTAGAAACATATTTGAGGTGAGAATCTTTCATGGGTTAGCAAGTTTTAATAGGAAATTTATCAGAAATTTCAGTTGTATATGTACACCCATACTAGATACTATGAAGAAGAAACACAAGTATTTTAATTGGACAGAGGAGGCTGAGAAAAGATTTAGAGTGTTGAAGGAGAAGATCACACGACAACCAATTATGGTCTTACCAGATTTTGGGAAAACATTTTAGGTAAGGTGTGATGCAAGTGGAGTAGCTATTGGAGCAGTCTTGAGTCAATATAATAAGCCAGTTGCTTATTTTAGTGAGAAACTGAATGACGCCAAGAAAATGTATTCCACATATGACAAAGAGTTTTATGTAGTGATTCAAGATTTGAAGAAGTGGAGGCACTATCTAATTCCAAAAGAGTTTGTCTTGTATAGTGATAATCAAGCTTTACAATTTATTACTAGGCAAGAAAAGTTGAATCAGAGGCATGCTAAGTGGGTAGAATTCATGTAGAATTTTAATTTTGTCATTAAACATATTTCTGGAAGTGCTAACAAAGTCGCAGATGCTTTGAGTAGGAGGAGTTTGATTATATAGGAATTCCAAGTGAAGACCTTAGGGTTTGAACACCTTGAGGAAATGTACCAAGAAGATCCATATTTTAAGGAGGATTATGAAGCATGTGAGAATCCTTTGTTGGGGGACAAAATCTCATGGACATAATATTTAATCTAGGATGGATTATTTTTCAAGGGAAGCCAATTGTGCACACCAAGATGCTCTATGAGAGACACTCTGCTGAAAGAGAAATACAGTGGAGGTTTGGTTGGACATTTTGGTCATGATAAAACCTATCCACAACTAAGTTATTCATACTACTGGCCAAGTATGAGGACCAAAGTAAAGGAATTTGTGAACAAATGCAGATTTTTCCAGTATGCGAAAGGGAGACAACAAAACAATGGTTTGTATTAGCCATTGCCTATTCCAGAAAGGCCTTGGGATACAATTAGTATGGATTTTGTATTGGGATTACCTAGAACCCAGAAGGGAAGTGATTCCATATTTGTTGTGGTAGACATATTTTCCAAGACACATTTCATACCATGTCAGAAAACAAGTGATGCTACACACATAGACAATTTGTTTTTCATGGAAGTTTTGAGACTACATGGGTTGCCCAGAAGCGTAGTCTCAGAGAGAGACACAAAGTTTATGGGACACTTTTGGATAACTCTATGGAAGAGGTTGGGGAAAAACTTGTCCTTCATTTCAACATGTCACCCTCAAACAGATGGGCAGACTGAAGTGGTGAACATAAGTCTGGGAAATTTATTAAGGAGTTTAGTCACTGAGCAAGGCCGTCAGTGGGATCAGATTCTGGCACATGCAGAGTTTGCATTTAACAATTCAGTAAACATGAGCACTGAGAAAATTCCATTCGAGATAATGTATGGAATACAACTGAGAGGGATTACAAAATTGAGATATTTGAAGCAAGATGAGTTCAGGAGCGCTGGAGCAGAAGAGTTTGCTACAAAGATGCATAGAATTCATGATTGAGTCAACGAGCAACTATAGGACAACGACCAAAAGTACAAGAACGAAGTGGACCAGAAAAGGAGAGAAGTTCATTTTGAAGTTGGAGATGGAGTTTTATCACATTTGAGGAAGGAAAGGTTTCCAAGGGGAACATATAACAAGTAGAAGATGAAGAAGATAGGACCATGCAGGATCCTCAGGAATTTTGCAGAAAATGCTTATGAGATTGAGTTGCCACAAAATGTTGAAATATAGCCGATATTCAATGTTGCAGACTTGTATCCTTATAAGAGAGATGATGCAGGAGAACTAGATGACCAGAAGGAGATTCACTGGGAAAAATAGATGCCCACAACAGAAAAGCATCATATGGAGAAAACCATAGATCAAAGAGTTGGAAGGAATACCAGGAGGAAGATGTATATTGAATATTTGGTGAAGTGGAAAGATCACCCAGTGGAAGATTCGAGTTGGGTCATTGAACCTGACATTTTGAAACATGGAAAAACAATGGAAGAGCTCATGGACATGAGTCCATGACTATTTTAGCTAGAGGAGTATGATGCAGGAGCATCACCATTAAAGTAAAAGAGGTCGAGAGTGGAGGCATAATTCGACACCTCAGCACGCCAAGATTTCAAATCGAAATTTAACAGAGGCAGGAGCATGTTGTTGAGATATTTTGGAAATATTGTTTTTAAATACCTTGTTTGTAAAGTCAGGTCACCGCCTGAGAATGGAAGAATGTTGTAAATTCTTACACGACTGTAAGGTGTTACAAATATAGAGTGTCATCTCTTATCTGCTAATAACCCACATTTATTGTAATAGGACTAGGTAGGTAACCACAAAAACAACGATGGGATAGAATTTAGATAGGACGAAGAAGAGCTTGAGAAGCCACTCCTTAGATAGGTTTCTGTATTGTGTTGTATGATAGAATGGAATTGTAGAGGAAGGAGTAAGAAGTGTTAGATGTAGCAGTTAGACATAGAGAGTCTAAAGACAATGAAGAACTGCGTAACTTATGTAAATACTTCATGAATGAATATAACATACATAAATTGATCCAAATTCTTGGACGATGTTCATTTTGGTGTGTATTTGAACGAATGATATGTTCTATGTGTGTTTATTTTTGTTATGCTTATGTATGTTGTTCATAGTTGAATAAATGGACCTGTTAAGTATTAGATAAGCTTCAATTGTTTCTCTTTTGAGAGCTCAGATGTAAGGAGTGCATATTGTCCGCAAGGTGTGTGTCAACATAGTATAGATTTGACTAAGAGAAGCTCAAGAGGAACAACATGAAACTTAGACCGAATGTTGTAAGGAGTGCACTGGGTCAAGAATCGACTAAGTGTTGAGAGATCAGGATTGTGATGCGCAAGGAGTGCTTAGTAAGATTTATTTTGAAGAAATATCTAAGTCTGAACTTTGTTAAAGATTCCAGGATTGCAAGGAGTGTGTCGGAGGCTGAAATCCTCAAAGGAATCAAGCTCACGAGAGATAGCAATAAATATTCAACAAAAAGGGAGAAATCTGTTGAAGTTCGCGAATTAACGGTTGAGATCCCTTTGGAGGAAGTCCTCAAAACTCAGTGAAATTTTCATCATTGCAAAGAGCACGTCGCAATATTTCCAACGACGTAAACGACTCGTCAAACGGAGTTACAGATCGAAATATATTCACGGTCAAAGTTTTGGTCAACCTATCCTAGTTAGCAGGGATGAGTCAACATCCCTACTGTTGATGTTAGCATTAGTATGTATGACATCAACATCCGTAGAATGTATGTGGCACACACAAAGGGTGACCTGTGTCATGCTGATGTCAACATGGTGTTGTGGCAGCACCAGAGGCTGCCACGTGTCACTCGTTTTTGGAATTTTTGGGTCAATCCATGGACCAATGAAAAAACACCACGTGGAAGTCCATACAACCATGTGGCAGACCATACAGTGACGTGGTAGGATGACATGGTAGGTGACTGTGCAAGTGGTTAGCATGGGCCAATGGTTGGCTGCCACATGGGAGTGGGAAAATGCCTAATGAGGGTCCGAAACTAAATTTCAAAAATAAAAAAATGGGCCCACAAAATCTGGTGGCCAAACGGTAAACTCCGACAAATATAAACCACGCTCCAAAGTTGGTGAAGTTCCATTCCACATATATTTATATGTTATAACTATAAACCAAAAGGGGAGGCCCGCGAGCTCGATCCCGAGACCTCCCCCTATACAATGCCTTAACAATAGCATCCGCCACCATTGGGCCAACGGACTACGTTGTGTAGTCCGCCCTACTTTTCCTAAAATGATAAATCCACCCACGGATGGGGGGAGAGCGATCGACGGTACGACTAGGCATGAAATTCAAGACATAGTACAAAGAATTAAATGCAGGGAGCAAGCACGAAAATCGAGACAAGATTTCTCAAGGGCCTGGGAGTGACAGAGTCAGATTTAGGCGTGGAGAGAGTCATTTTTGGGTAATTCGATGCCACGAATTCAATGGTGTTGTCTTTTTTGTGATCTAAGAAAATATTCTGCATCTTAATTCCAGAATGAGGTATACTTATGTATTTTTCCAAATTCTTTTGTTGAGTTAATAAAAAATCCTACCCATTTGAGAGCAGGACCTGGAGACGTATTCCATCAGGGATAAACTCCGTTATCAATTTTTTGTGTTCATATTCGACGCTTATGTCTCTTCATTATTGATCTTTTCCTTCTTTATGGCACACTTTAATTTATGCTCATTTCATACAATTATTTATAAGTCACTTTGATGAAAAGATCCCGAATCATGTTGGTATCAGAGCAGTCATATTTGAATTGAATTATTGAGTGTGAATGCCTACTAGGGCCAAGCATAAACATGGTGAAGGAACTATTAAGAATTTCAATGCTGAAGTTGTCTGTGCATCCCAAAGGAAGAAAATGGCAGAAGAGGACGAGCGTGATGAACATGAGAAAAACTTCCAGAAGAAAGGGGATAAAAATGAAGCACAAGCTGATGATGATGCTTCAGTAAATCAAGGGGATGGAGGAGACCCTCCTAAGCCTCCATATTCACCATCAAGTTCTATCTCTTCTTCCTCCGAGCATTCTCATCATTCTCATCATTCTAGCCATAAGGCTTCTTTTAAGAAACCATTATTAAAGCTTGATGTAAAATTTGCTTTACCTATGTTTAGTGGAGATGCTAATTCTGAAAAGCTAGATAACTGGATCCGACAGGTTGAAGTGTATTGCTGTGTTCAACAGATTGATGAAGAGGAAGTTAAAGTGCAATTGGCTTCTCTTTGGTTGGAAGGCACCGCTCTCATTTGGTGGGAGAGAAAGCTTCAGGACATAAGTAAGTGTGGCAGTCTTCTTTCCTCATGGTCGAAATTTAAATCAACGATAAGGAAACAATTTTATCCATTGGGTTATTTACATAAAGCAATGATGGAATGGAAAACTTTAAGACAAAGTAAAGGTCAAACTGTACAAAGTTTCACGGAAGAATTTAGGAAGAAATCTCTTGCATTAAACATTCATTTGGATTATTATGAAACTTTAATGAAGTATATTGGTGAACTTCACAGTTGTATTCATCATAATTGATTTTGTTTAACCCCACCAGTCTTGATGAAGTTTGTGTGCAAGACACTCACCTTTAGAACATGGGAAATCATGTTCAAGAAGATCCCACAAAGAAACCTTCCAATTTCCCACATAATCCATTTAATAAGTTTAAAAGGAAGGACACGAATACCACTAGTGTAACGAGAGAAGAAGGAAAACGATCTTGCACTCATTGCAAGAAAAGTGGTCACGATGTTGAACATTGTTGGAAACTACATCAAGAGAAGAGACCGAAACAATTTGGTGGAAAGGGGAAGACAAAGACCATGGCTACAGTGCAACAAGATCTTGGTTCCGATTCAGGAGACAAAGGAAATATCACAACGGTTGGAGTACAAGGTAAATATTCCCTTCATGCTAGTTCAAATTCCAATAATGAATCTCATGACGATGAATGAAAGATGAATGAATTATTTTATATAAGAGTTGTATCTAAACACACTAAGATAGATACATTATTTGATCCAAGTTCCCAAGTAAACTTGATATCTGAAGCACTTGTCCAAAATATGGGTCTTGAAACCAAACCACATCCAAAGACTTATCCTCTTGGTTGGGTATGTGATAAAGCAAAACTTAATGTCACCAAACAATGCAGGGTTAGATTTGCTATTGCTTCAAAGTTGATTGATGAAGTGGATTTGGATGTTGTATCACTTGATATATGTGGCATAGTGTTGGGGAGTCCTTATCTTTATGATGGAAAAACAATCTTCTTTCATCATGAGAACAAATGTCACCTTACTAAAGGGGGAGTGGAATATATAGTTAGAGCCCACAACATGAGGGTAAACACAACACTTGTTAGTGCAGGACAAATGAAGAGACTCATAAACACTAATAAGAGATATGTACTCATGGTCGTAAGGGAGAAATATGTCGGAACATCCAACGCTTTATAAGGATGTGATCCTTCTCATAAGAAATAAAATAAAATAAAAAAATGGGCCCGCCAAATCTGGCGGCCAAACGGTAAACTCCGACAAATCTAAACCACGCTCCCAAGTTGGCGAAGCTTCTTTCTACATATATGCATATTTTATAACTATAACCTAAAAGGGGAGGCCCGCGGGCTCGACCTCGAGACCTCCCCCTATACAACGCCTTAACAATATCATCCGCCACCGTTGGGCCAACGAACTACGTTGTGTAGTACGCCCTACTTTTTCCTTAAATGATGAATCTTCCCACGGATGGGGGGGAGGACGCTCGATGGTACAGATGGGCACAAAATTTGAGATGAAATACAGAGAATTAAATGCAGGGAGCAGGGACAAAAATCGAGACAAGATTTCTCAAGGACCTGGGAGTGCCAGAGTCAGATTGAGGCGTGGAGACAATCATTTTTGGTTAATTCGACGCCACAAATTCAGTGGTGCTGTCTGTTTTCTGATCTAAGCAAATATTCTGCATCTTAATTCCATAATGATGTATACTTATGTATTTTTCCAAATTCTTTTGCGGAGTTAATAAAAAGGCCTACCCATTTGAGAGCAGGACTCGGAGATGTAGTCCAGGGACGAACTCTATTATCAAGTTTTTGTGTTCATATTTGATGCTTATGTCTCTTCATTATTGATCTTTTCCTTCTTTATGATGCACTTTAATTTATGCTCATTTCATACAATTCTTATAAGTCACTTCGATGAAAAGATCCCGGATCACTGAGGTAGGGCGCACAAGTGGGGCACACCTCACGCTGGGGCAAGGAGAAATGACAAGGGAAAGTTTTGGTGTGACAGGATTGAAGGTCTGTACAATTCTGATGTATAAGGTAGAGTCGTGAGACTCTACCCATCTATGTAACTGGGATAACAACGTCCCCTTTGTAAAGTTTTCTTTATGTTTTGCAATATAAATAAGACGAAGTCGGGTATTAGGCACCACTGGTGCCGCCCACACTATATTTGTCTCTTGTGTTTCATATGTTTTATGTTGTATGCCAAATTGACTAAGTGTTAAACAATGTTAACAAATGTCTAAGTATACAACTGAGTCGCATAGAGTAAGGGTGTGACTTGTCCATAACCTAGAACAGAGTATGAGTGTGCTCTAAGTGAAGAGGCGTACTCTAGGTGAAGTATCCTTGGTTGAGCCAAGTTGTCGAGGGAGAACCACCGTGGTGTCACACGTCCAGGAGATGCCAAAGTTAGTGATCCGGGATCTTTTCATCGAAGTGACTTATAAAGAATTGTATTAAATGAGCATAAATTAAAGTGCACCATAAAGAAGGAAATGCTCAATAATGAAGAGACATGAGCATCAAATCTGAACACAAAAATTTGATAATGGACTTCGTCCCTGGTGGACTACGTTTCCGAGTCCTGCTCTCAAATGGGTAGGCCTTTTTATTAACTCAATAAAAGAATTTGGCAAAATACATAAGTATACCTCATTCTGGAATTAAGCTACAGAAGCTTTGCTCAGATTAGAAAACCGACAACACCATTGAATTCCTGGCGTCGAATTACCCAAAAATGACTGTCTCCACGCCTCAATCCGACTCTGGCACTCCCAGGCCCATGAGAAATCTCATCTTGATTTCTGTGCCTACAACCTGCAATTAATTCACTGTACTTTGCCTTGAAAAACGTGCCCAGTCGTACCATAGAGCACCCATTCTTCTTCTGTCCGTGGGAAAACTCAGCATTTAAATTAAATGTTGGGCGGACTAACCAACAAAGCCGTTTGGCTCAACGGTTGGTGGATTTTATGTAAGGCGTTTCGTTAGGGGGAGGTCCCGGGGTCGAGCCCGAGGGCCTCCCCTTTTGGGCTTATAGTTATAACAATATATATGTGTGGTTTGAACCGCTGCCAAGTTTGGAGTTGTCGTTTAGATTTGTCAGAGTTGGAAGTTTGGCCACCAGATTTGGTGGGACCTCCACCAGATTTGGTGGGCCTTTTTTTAATTTTGAAAATTCGATTACGGGCCCTCATTGGGCATTTTCCCATTGCCACGTGGTAGCCCATGACTAAGCCACGTGGCAGCCAACCATTGGCCCACGTCATTCACTTGTACAGTCACCCTACCACGTCAACCTTCCACGTATGGTACCAATGCCATGTGTCTGTCATGTCCCATATGACCTGCCATGTGGCTGTACGGACTGCCATGTGGCACTTCCTCATTGGTCCACATGTTGACCAAAAAACATCGAAAATGAGTGACATGTGGTAGCCTCTGGTGCTGCCACATCACAATGCTGATGTCAGCATGACACGTGTCATCCTCTGTGTATGTCACATACACTGTACGGACGTTGACGTCATTCGTACTGATGTTGATGTCAACAATATTGATACTGACTCATCCCTTCTGACTGGGCTAGGTTGACCAAAACTTTGACTGCGAATATCTTTTGATCCGTAACTCCGTTTGACGATCCGTTTATGTCGTTGGAAATTTTGCGACACACTCTTTGCGATGATGCCAATTTCACTGAGTTTTGAGAACTTTGAACTTATGAACTTCCTGAGTTGCTTCTGTGAATTCTGAGTTGTCCTTAGTTTTTTCTGGATCCTTTTTAAATCAATTAGACTTGAGCATGGACTCTTGGGGACGTAACATTCTATATTTGTAATGTTTTGTTAGCAATCTTGTTGTTATTTCAATATGTAAAAAAACACAACTAAACTTATAATCATTAGAATTGAAAAGTTTAAAAATAAAGAATATTTGGAAGCTAAATTATTTGTTTTTATATCAAACTACAATTAAACTCTAAATTTTTTAGGTTATACAGTTGTCACTATAACATTTCTAATACAAAACCTATGTAATATTAAGATATTTTATTTTTCTAAAATAATAAATTGTTTTTGAAACAATTTATTTAGTCATAAATTTTGAAAATATAAACAAATTATATTTACTAATATAATTGAACAAATTTTCTATTGGAAAAAAAGATAATAAACATATATATTTTTTAAAAATTCTATGATATTTTGGAATTGGTTTTGTTCCCAAAAAGATATAACGAAGGACGCATGTGAGAGTCATGACTATTCAAGAGGTGGTCGGTACGTATCTAAATCTTCATAAATTATCAATAAAATATTAATCACAATCTTATCATAGAAGTTATAAAATATTAATCTCAGTGTGGGAATTATATATGTAAATCAGTGTACACTATAATATTATTATATTAACTTAAAATATAATCTCAGTGTGAGAATTATATATGTAAATCAGTGTACACTATAATAATTATTATATTAACTTAAAGTCAAATGATAAGATTAAACAAGATGGAAAAAGAAAAGAAAAGGGAAAAGTGTGTGATGATTGATTTTAATAATAGGATTCGTCAAATATAATGATGCAGGGGTGTGTGGTCTAAAATATTAGAGAATTCAATTCTAAATATAGAATTTTCACATAATTTTGTTTGTATTTTTTTTTATAAAAAGTTTTTCTTTTATAAACAAGTTTATTTGTTTTAATTGTATTTTAAATGTTTTATGGATTGGTTTTTCGCCCCTCAAAATAAAGAGAAAGGAAGTTAAGATTTTTTTTGTTAAAAATTTAGAAAGGATTATTTTGAATTTATGGAATTTTACATATCAATTGTTAATATTGCAAAATTAAATTAGAATTGGATATTTAAGGGTGTTGATTCCATTTATACATTAAAATGGTTTCAACAATTCAAAAATATTAGGTCAAAATCATAGAATTTTTAACCTTCTTCATTATTTTACAATATGTAGTATTACAATGAAACACTAATGCTATTAAAATGTTGGGGTCTTGCTTATCATCATTTTTTGTTTAATAATTATTGCAATACTTTGTTTTAAAAATGTTTTCTCAAATTTGTTTATGTATCAATTTAAATGCAAAAACTTTATAATTATGTGAAATCCCACTCATACATAATTAAAGCTCAAAAGTTATCAAAACTCAAGGCTGGGTTAAAACTCCTTAACCATGGTTTTAAAACAATATGAAATAAAGATTCACAAATTTGATGAAGGGGATACATATATACAAAACATAAGGAGATTCACAAATTTGATGAAGGGGATACACATATATATACCCAACATAAGGAGAGAGGAATGAGACTTAGGGCACCTAATAGGTGTTAGATGCAGGGTACATCAACATGATAAAACTTGGTAGTAGGTTGTATTGTAGTTTTGTGTTATTTTCTAAATCTTATAGAGAAGAAGAAGATTCATGAAATATATGGCATGTCCAAGTTTCATGGAAGCTTTTGTAATCACACACATAATAGATTTCATTACAAATCTATTATTAGAAAGTATGACATAATAAAAGAATATATATGTATTCTTATTAAAAAATAATTTTATTTATATATAAAGTTTCTCATTTACGAAACTTATATGTATATAATGAGTTTTTTTTAATGTTTTTTAGGTTATGGTAGGATTAATTAAGGAAAATATACAATTTTCATAATATATCTAAATGATATTATCCATTCTTAAACTATTAAATTGACAAAAAACTTATACATCTTGTGTAATATTCCCAATTTTAATCCCTACAATTATAATGTAATTGTGTAAATGTCATTAGGTTGGTGAACCGATATGTTTGGGTGAAAGAACCCGTATTGATTAATATGGTTGGGGGATAAATTGTATATTATGTGTATTGAATAAATTAATAAAGTAGTAATCGCTAGCTAGATACAAGAAGGATGAAAATGATGGGGGGGCTATGATTCCACAAGAGAGAGGGGTCCAAGAGGGATTTTATTCATGGGTATTAATCCAACCCATATTCCTGAATTATTATAATCGTGTAAACCTTCTAATTTTTTGTTGAGCCCACCTTAAATGCTGGAAATCCGCGATTTTGCTTAAGACAAATGAAAGTTCTTGACCCGAATGGATGAATATGCCTCCAAACCCCCAACAACACTTACGTGCCTTGAATTTCTTATTTCCTTCACCCTACTTAGGAAATGGAGGGAGGGAGGGATTGTTTTATCCCTTACCAACCAATTCAGTCAGCCAGGAAGACTTCGTAGGGGAGGCATTCTATTCATTCACCCTTTACCCTAATACCTTGAACTTAGGAATTATTCTTGGTTATGACCTTCTTTTATGACTTGGATTTAAGAGGAGCCTTGCCAATACTATTCAGTCACCAATACTATTCAATCATTAGAAACCACTCCATTGATAGGAATAGATAGAACCTACCTGCTTCAGTTAATACCTGCCTTCTACCCATCTGCCTTACCAACCTGAGGAGAGGACTTACCTCAGCCCCACACTTCGTTACTTGCATCTGCTTCACATAGAGCCGTTGGTTGGTTTGACTGCCTTCCGAAAAGTAGTCATAGGCAGACCTGTGTTCCCAAAGCCAATCATTAAACTCATGTAAGAGGGTGGATGTGAGGATTCACATCCCTTGGTTATTGGAGAGCATGGGGGTTGAAGTATAATCATCTTTGAGAAGAGTGAGGGTCAAGAAAGGAAGAGAAAAGAAAGAAAATTTCTATGGTCAAATAAGAGAGTTTTTGCATTGATCTGGATTTATGAGCAGAACGAAATGAAAGAGAGATATTACAATGAAACACACATAAATATTTCCAGAAACATAGAACTACAGTAATACAAGAATTCTATTGATGAAAGAACTATAGAGAAACTGTAAAAATACAGAGTGAAAGACTCGCTAGAATGGTGGCAGCTTATCTCTGAGAAGAGATGTGACATCTACTCTCATTCACAAGAAGATGAGTACAATGAGGCTTTGAAGGCCTTTTTACAATAAACATGAAAGTCAAAACCCTAGACATCCAAAAATCTAACCCTAGGAGATGAAGCGCCCAAAGTCATGTGGGCCCCGTTAGGGTAAGTTAGTACATCAACTTCCCAAGGTCGTAACTTTTGCATACGATCTCTGTTTGACGCATTTTATAGCCCGCTGGAAATGTATTTTCGACAACTACCCATTATGCTGTCAAACTCTAACTCCATCAACAATTTAATTGTGGCAAGCCCAAAAAATGTTGTTTAGGGCCTAAAAATGACCCTGGAAGTAAAAAAATGATGTATTGAGGTGAAAAATGCCAAAATAAGCCAGTTGGACTAGATGGGCAACCGCCAATATCCACCTAGAAGCTGTGTAGGGCTTCAAGATAGCCTCAGAAGTGCATAAACCATAATTACAAAGAAGTGTCCCCATTACAGAGAAACGTGCTGAATTGAAAACTATCAAGATGGGCCAGTTGGAATTTGGAACAGGTGGGTGGCCACCAATATCCACTTGGATTAGTTCTCCCCCCTTAGGAAGAAATGGTCTCCATTGCGTTGAGTTATCGAGGAAGATGGGAAAGCGTTTGGTGAATCTAAATCTTGGTGAGTTGTGTGCCTTGCTGGAGAATTTGCGTTGCTTGGTCTGTGGAAGGCTGTCACGAACCTATTGCTGGTGGGGTTGAATCTGTTCCACCAACCTGTTGTCTTTGGGATTGACGGGGCATTGTGTAGGCAACATCATAGGTGAAGAAACAATATCTTCTTTCTCTTCTACAATCTGCTTCTGCTGGATAGAAGGTGTTGAGGCTGTAGTGGTTGCAGTGGCCTTCTGTGCATCCTTTGAACATATTGTGAAGATGATGAAGTTTGTAGTATGAGAGATTACCTTGCGGCACTGTTTTGGTGGAATAATAGTTGGAACTACCTCTGGTATCCTGTAGAGATGACCCCCTAGATTAATAATTACACTATGGGGTCGAGACTCATAAACAACATGATATTTTCACATATATGGTTGGCCCAAAACAAAATCACATACATCAAGAGGGGAAACATCACATACTAACTCATCCTTGAAGGGATGGATGCCATAGGACATGCCACATTGTTGGATGACACAGAGATATTTTCCCTAGCGAAGCCACCCTATGTTGTATGGCTGTGGGTGGGGTGTTTTTGACAACCCAAACTATTTGACAACCTCAGCTGAGTTGAGGTTCTTATAGCTTTTGCTATCAACAATGAAATGAAACAGGGCCCCCTTCACCCACATATGTGAATGAAAGAGGCACTCCCCCTCTTCAGGATCTGATGGTTCTTCTTGTTGAATTATTGCAGTCACGACAGTAGGAGTGGGGTCTGCGTCGATGATCTCTCTTTTTTCATTATTTTCTGGATCAAACTCTCAATCACTGTTCGAATCCTTGTATTTGATCTTGGCTACCAATGACTATTTTGAGCGACATTCATCGGTGTTGTTCCAGGGGATTTTGTGGAAGTCACACCACTTCTGAGTGTCATTCTTCATCTTTCCCTTTCCCTTATTTTCCTGTGCCTTGGATAGGTTGTTGAGAGGCTATTGGTTAGGGTTGTCTTTATTGTGCTTTGGTTGTTGCGGATTTGTAGACCCGAACTCTCATTTGTTTTGGTGCCCAAATTTCTGCTCGATTTTGATAACATATAGAGAGACAACTCCCCGTGATAAGATGTTTAGGAAATCCATTTCGGTTTGGGTGTACCTATGCAGAGCACCATGGTATTTCAGAACCAGATTCCATTCAGAGTCTTTGATACTCGTCTTGGTAAGCAAGGTATGGAAAGTATTTGTGAAATACAACACTGTTTGGCCTTTCTCTTGCCGCAGTGTGGTCCATCTCATGTACTGGTCTTCATAGTTATCAACAGGGTAATATTGTTCCTTGACCGCATCCAAAAAAAATTACCAAGTGGGATCGACCCCATATATTTCAGATTCCTCTCTCGAACTTTGCTCCCAGTAAGTTTCCCACCAATGTTTGACATGGAGGAGAGCCTTGAGGAGTGCGAAGGTGATCTTTTCCCTGTCGAAAAAATTGTGAATAGAGAAATAACCTTCTAGCAGATTTAACCATTTTTCTAGGGAATCTGCATCTATCTGACCTTCAAATACGGGAATATCAAAGTTAACTTGTACCTTGAAGGGAGAAGTTCCTTCAAAGTGGCAACTTGATGAAGATGCACATGTTGCTATCAGAAGGCGTTGAAGGATGTGGGAAAAATTCTCCATCATTTCATCCCTTTGTCAATCGAGAGCTTGCTCAAGCAACAGGTTAATAGAATATTCTGCTCCATCGTTTTTCTTTTCTTCCACCATGGAGGGTTTCTTGGGCATGCGAGAGAGATTTTCCTCAAGAGAGACAAGACCAAGACCCAACTTGCCATACTCGGACCTCGTCGGGGACATGCACTGAAAAACGATCAAGAGCAGCCTGCTCTGATACCACTGATTCGTATTTATGAGCAGAACAAAATAAAACCAAAGATTTTACAATGAAACACACATAAATATTGCCAGAAATAGAGAACTACAGTAATACATGAATTCTATTAATGAAATAACTGTAGAGAGACTATAAAAATACAGAGTGAAAGATTCACTAGAATGGTGGCAACTTATCTCTGAGAAGAGATGTGACAATTGCACTCATTCACAAGTAGATGAGTACAATGAGGCTCTGAAGGCCTTTTTACAATAAACATGAATTCCAAAACCCTAGACATCCAAAAACCTAACCCTAGGAGATGAAGCGCCAAAAGTCATGTGGCCCTCGTTGGGGTAAGTTAGTACATCAACTTCCTAGGGTTGTAACTTTTTCATACGATCTTTGTTTTAGGCATGTGATAGCTTGTTGGAAAGGTATTTTCGATAAATACACATTATATCATCAAAATATGAATTTGTCAACAATTTGACTGTGGCAAGCCCGAAAAATGATGTTTAGGGCCTCAAAACGACCCCAGAAGTACGAAAAGATGTCCTGAGATGAAAACTGCCAAAATAGGCCTGTTGGACTAGATGGGTAGCCACCAATATCCACCTGGATGCTATGTAGGGCTTCAAGACAACCTCAGAAGTGAAGAACCCATAATTACAAAGAAGTTTCCTCATTACAGAGAAACATGCTGAACTGAAAACTGTCAAGATGAACTAGTTGGAATTTGGAACAGGTGGGTGGCCACTAATATCCACCTGGATCATGCATGCAGATTTTGGGCAACAAAGGAAGAAATGAGTGCTGGGAAGATCACCAACCACATTGTGCTTGAATAAAACCATTGGTTATTAGACAATAACCAAGTTAAGTTAGGAGACATTACTCCTGTTATAGCAATTAATGCCATTAGAGACGGTCATATGTGAGACCATGGTGTAGTTGGAAATGGAAAGGCTATAGCACCATCCAAGTGCATAATGGCTCCCCCATTGTATAACCGATGTTTGATCTGCAACCTCTTTTCTGACACGGGATAACACTAAGAGAATTATATTCCTAGTGTAGTGTATGGGTTGAAGAGGAATGTATCCAAATGACCGGACTGGTAAATGGGGAAGAGTTTGGATGATGCGTTAAGGCGTGGGCTAGACCTTCCAAATCACCATGGTAGAATACATGACATAGACATATGGCATTCCAGAGTCAATGCAAGGATGCATTATGTAGATGTGGCCATGATTATTGTCACATTGGTTTTATTCATTGGTAAAGTTGATTGCAATATGAAAAGCTTGGTGTGCTAAAAATGCATGTGCAATGAATGATATTTCATTCTAGATAATGTGATTAATGGTTGATTTTGTTTTAATATAAATGATGGCTGGAAATGATTGAATTGTTGGTAAAACACAATTCTGAGATCACTTCACGAGCTGTTATAAATGTGCATGAATGCTAACAATTTGTTTGGCTACGTTAAAGATGAGAAAATGTAGGGAGAATGGTCTTGGATATGGAAATGGTGTAAGCCCATGAAGAAGAATGATGCCTGCAGCTGCAAGAGCCAAACATAATGAGCATAAACCTCATGCCTGAGAAAACTTATTTTCCTATATAAAAAAGTTTTGAAAATTTATAATTTAAAATTGTTAACAATCTGTTTGCTGCATTAAAATTGAGAAAAATGCAGGGAGAATGGTCTTGGATATGGAATGTATGTAAGACATAAAGAGGACCAATGTCTATTGTTGCATGAGCCAAACATAATGAGCAAAAACATCATGCATGGGAATTTTTTTTTTCCTATATAAAACAATCTTGAAAATTTATAATTTAAAATTGCTTTACCAATATTTGGCCGCATTAAAGTTGAGAAAAATGTAGGGATAATGGTATTGGATATGGCATGGATGTGAGCCCATAAAGAAGAACAATGCTTACTACTGCGTGAACCAAACATAATAAGCAAAAAACTCATGCTTGGGAAATTTTGTTTTCCTATATAAAACATATTTGAAAAATTTATAATTGAAATTGCATAATGATGTCTCATATTGACTATATGCATATGGTGCAGAGGGGATGATTGCCATAGGTTATAGTTTGCTAGTGGAAGTCTAGAAGTGAGTTGGAATTCGTTTGCCCAAGAAAACCTTGGAAAATGATGGATCGCCTAAGGAACTATATAACAGTGAAAGGGATGCCTAAGCCTAGAGGGTGAGTAAAACATGAAGAAACAAGTTGTCAGGCTTGCAGAAGAACCAGGTTGTCTGGCCTGAAGAGTGACCTCCTTTGTGGGAGTTTCACTGTTGAAGAACCAAGTTGTTAGGCATGAAGAGTGAACTTCTGTGTGAGTTGCACTATGGCATCAAGGTTGCTGCTGGTTATTTTCCATGGTATTTTTCCTAGCAACGAGTTCCCTTGAGTTCCCAATAGTGAGATTCCCAGTCACCTATGCCCGAAAGACCATGATAAATGAATGGTGCAGCCCGATGGGCTGAGAGCAGTGAAGGGGGCACATTCCTTGGGTCAGTTATGATAAAAGAATGGCACAAATCGATGTAATGAGAGCCATGAAGGGGGTACATTCCTTTGGTTGGGCAGGTCGGTGGAAGAGAGCTGGTGGAAATTAGGATAACTATAGGAGAATGATAGTAGGCTATGTATCTATGTTTTTGGACAAGAGTGCCTATGTAATTATGGTTTTTAGGGCCAAAGTGCCTATGTAATTATGGTTTTTGGGGCCATAGTGCCTATGTAATTATGGTTTTTGGGGCCATAGTGCCTATGTATTTATATTTAGGATGAAATGCCTGTGTGGTATTAGGACAAAGAGCCTATATGTTGATTAATTCCAAGGAACATAAATTATAAAATGAATGTACACTTGGTGGTGTTGTACACTAAGGACAATTCAAAAATAAGGGGGAGGGGAATGTAACATCCCTAGTTTTAATACCCACAATTATAATGTTATTGTATAAATGTCATTGGGCTGGTGAGCCAATATGTTTGAGGCAAAGATCCTGTATTGATTAATATGGTCGGGGAATTTTTTTTATATTATGTGCATTGAATAAATTAATAAAAGTAGTAATCGCTTGCTGCGATACGAGAAGGATGAAAATGATGGGGGGGCTATGATTCCACAATAGAGAGGGGCCCAAGGGGGATTTTTTTCATGGGTATTAATCCAACCCACATTTCTAAATTATTCTCATTGTGTAAACCTTCTATTTTGTTGTTGAGTGTTCCCAAAGTCAAGCATTAAACTCATGTAAGAGGGTGGGTGTGAGGAATCACACCCCTTAGATATTGGAGAGCGTGGGGTATGAAGTACAATCATATTTGAGAAGAGTGAGATTCAAGAAAGGAAGAGAAAAGAAAGAAAATTTGTATGGCCAAAGAGGAAAACTTTTGCATGTAGATTTTGGGTAGCAAAGGAATATCCGAGTGTTGGGAGGAGCACTAACCATGTTGTGCTTGAAAGTAGCCATTTTTTTGGTTGTGTGTTATGCTAGAAATGAGGTCCGTGTGCCTATAAAATAGGCTGTAAGCTTGTAGTGTGTTTTCCTAGTGAGGAAATGGCTCAAGATCCTTATGAAGGTTGTTGTGAGAACTCCTTAAGCAGATGAGAGTTCTTGAAGTCACCATTTGAGATATCCATAGCCAACCTAGTGCATTGGTATCCCTAATAAATGAATGGTACAGCCCGAGGGACTGTGAGCAGTGAAAGGGGTACATTCCTTGGGTTGTGAAGGTTGTGGGGAAGAGAGTTGGAGGATTGGAAATGTTGTAGGAGTAGAACCTGGGTTTGGGGCTGCTATGTGTGGAGAGTGGACAACCAGAGGGATAGATCTCCTTGTGGACTCATAGCCTCAACTCAGGGGTGGCCTGCTATTGAGATTTGGAATAACAAAGCCTATGCATGAGAGGTTAATCCTTTGTATGCATCCAGTTGGATTATATTTATAAACATATAAGTGTTCTGTTGTTTTATTATAATTATTCCATTGTGTAAATTGATTACTGTATGTTGTATGTTTGTCATGTGCATACTGGGTGCATTTACGTTTTTATAAAATGTTGTAGATGCATGGGTAAATCAACATATTTTTATTCACTGTAATTTTTTATGGGCTTACTGCCCCTTAGTTTTATGTTATATGTATGGGACATTTTTAACTTCATTTTAGTAAGCTAAGTCATTTTCCGAGTGACGTGACTCAACATGGGTGTTGGGTGTGTTACATCTTTCCCATATCACCCTAATTATAGACAAAAATATTTTAGCCAAACTTATCCCTACCATGAAACATGACAAAACTAAGCATTTCAACAGATCTAGTACAATAGACATATGTATTTTCAAATATTAAAAAAAATACAAAAGAGAAGCTTGAAATCAAGCACTAGGAACATGTTTGTTTGAACTTATCGAGTGACACTCCTTTTCAATTTACTCAAAGAATTGGCCTTCCATGGACATGTCTATCAACCATTACAGTCTGTTCTTGTTCTTCTACTTGAATTAATTGTCTTATTGCTTCTCCTTCTCCAAGGTTTGGTATATAAAGAGAAATTTATTTTTCTTTACACTTTGCTTATTTGTTCGTGTATTTCTTGTTCCCTACCCTAATATTCTAGACAAGATCATAAATAGCATGATGTAACTTCTTAATTATGTTTCAAGTGGGATTAAGAGACGAAGGAGTCCTCTTAGTATAAGAAATACCTAGGCTAGACGACTATATCCATGGAATCCCTTAAACGCCCTCTTCATTCCAATCAACCTTCCTATTATGATATCATCTCCTTTTCCATTCTAGCTCTAATTTACAAGTAGACTCTTATGCTCAAGTTACTCATACTTCTAGAAAAAAATGAAAATTTTCAATGAGGGTGAAATCAAATCACGTTGAGATCTACTATGGCATCTTACTTAAGAATCCACCTACTTATTGCATGATGGAACTTGGGCCCTTAATGCACATCATCTAGATACCAATAAATGTCTTTACCTTTCAAATATTTGAAAGGATGGATACCATAAATGTGTGTCTTGTCTTATTTATCCATAAGAGGTGGGGTGATTCAGGCTCCTTACCAACTTCTCTTTCTAGCATATCACTTCTGCCACTAGATCTTCCAAATCACTATACAATCGACTTCTTTTAGAGGAGACAACCAAGGTCGCTAGCTAATCTATCACTTGCTTGGCATTTCTTGCAAAGTTGATGAATTTACAATCATATACATTTCTTTATTACATCATTTGAAAAATATCTTATTTTTCCAAAAGGATCTTATCCAAAATATTGGGCACCCTTCTAATTTTGTAATAAGTTATTCGAGGGTGATTTGGAGTTGCCATATTTTCTCTGGGAAAGAATGAATGACTTAAGGATTTTTCAGTACTTATTCAATTTTTGAGTGGATTAGATTGATCAAATTGGGATAGAATAATTAGATCTTTTCAAAGTGGCTTTTAATTTTGGTCACCCTGGTATTCTTCCAATACTTATTCATTTTGGGATGGTTGATAGGAGAAAACCATAATGACGAGAGTTGGTCGAATCTTGAGAATCTCTCAACCTTTCCTATTAAAGACAACACTTAGGTGGTTATCGATATGTTATTAGAGTGAATAAGAGTTGGTTGGGGCTTACTAATTCCTTATTATTGACCCACACAACACTTAGCCATTTCAATAAGTCCTTGAAAGCATGTATCCCTCATCCTTTTTATTAAAACATCATACAAGATGCTTCCACCTATCATTATTAGCATTTAGTTCCCCTTATTTGGAGAAAGTACATATCATCAACATATATTATCACGATTCTCTTCACATTGAATTCCTAATTTACACCTGTGATTCGAGATATTTCCCTATAAGCTCCTTGATCCCCTCAAAGTATTACACATTAAATACACACAAAATCACATTTACTATTCTTCTTTTCAATTATAACTACAACTACTCCACTAAATCACACTTACCTTTTCATTTAGATATATCTTAATCACATTTCCCTCCATTCTCTTTCTTCATGCCTCTTTTCCCCCTCTTCTTGCTTGCTTAGTCCATACACCATGACCATTGTAGCTTATGTATATCATATTTCCATGGGTGTTAGTGATAACACATGACAAGATAACTTTTTTAGTTTTGATAGCGTCAATTCGAAGAAAGGGCGAGAAGAAAGGTTGGGACCTATGTCTTAGTTTAGATTGTAGATGTGTTTGAGACCTGTTGATGTGTTTTCACCCATCAAATAAAGAATGATTTTTTTTTCTTCGAACTTGGAAAGTTCCAAATATCTTCAACTGTTAATCTTAAAGACCCAACAAGTTTCCAATCAACTTCAATTTTGTAGTTCTTCATCATGAAAGTATAACATGGATAGTTTCTCTTTGAAACAAAATATAAGGAGAAGAAAGAATACTAAAAGAAGGAAACTGTTTATGTCCATATTCTGATTAGGTAGTCTTGTGTCTCAGATTCATCCAACATCTTACAAAATCAAAAACAAATGTAAAATTCCCAAGATATCACCATTTTCCCTCACCAACCCCTCCCTCCATCCATTTTCAAAACCTTGACTAAGTATTATTACTATACTCTCACATTCCTTACTCTCCTCTCCATACTTAGTCATTTTTTCCATCTCCCCATATTCCATTTTCTTTACTCACTTTCCATACTTAGTCCATTTTCCAAATCTACTTAGTCATTTTTATGAACTTCACATAATACTTAGTCTTTTTACCAAGATTTACCTCCTTACCTACCTTCACATTCACTTAAACACTTCATTTGTTTTAATATTATTTCTCAATAACAATTATTATCCTAAGTGTATTTCCCTTTATTTCTGGGCACACCTCCCAATGGCATGTGGTAGTGAAGACCTATCCCAGGATGACACATGGCAGTGGTGTGGACCTACCCTTGAGTGACACATGGATGGATAGAGATGATTGGAAAATTAGTTGGCACGATGACTGGGTAATGATGAGATGGCCAAAAGATAAGTTATGCACAAGATATGTGGAGTTGTATGGCTCTCTCTACCTCACATACAAAGAATATGGAGATGGAATTTCCATATAAATATTTTAAGAGCACCCCCAACAATACATGTGGGATAAAAAATTCAAATCTTAAATCTAAGGCTCAAAATCCACGAAGGCAGATCAACGGTGGATGAGTCTCTAACTTCTGCAGCTCATAACTTTTGATCCAAACGTCTGTTTTGAGCAAACAAGACCTTGTAGAAAAGGTAAAGAGATGAAGAACACATTGAAAATGGTTTCAATGGTCCAAAAAATTGAATTACATTTGGGACTATTTTCAGCCTTAAAAACAAATTATTTTCAAAAATTGATTCATTTAAAGAAATTCCCGAGCTTCTAAAGTGGGTCCCATATATTGGCACGAACACCAAAGATCATATTTACCAAAATGATTAATTCATTGCACCAAAAGGGGAAACCCTAACTGAAAATCAGTTTCAAGAAGATGAAGAAGATATTACAAAAGAGAAGAACAAACACATTCAAGGGGTTGGCAATGGAGTTGGTGGTTGTTGGAGAGTTTTGCTACATGGGTATTTCTGCTGAAAGCAAGTTCTACCTTTCAAAATATTTGTGAATCAGTCTTCTTTTCTTTCCCTTTCATATTCCTTTCTGCTCAACTCTCTCAATATTCTTCTATACATTCCCATGACATTTCAGGTCAAGAGGAGAAAGATCCATACTTGTAAAAAGTAGATGCATATTATTTAAGTTTATGTAGTTGTCATTGAAATCTTGTTGAGGACGTTTCAGCCATTTTGTTTTAGACATTTTTAAGCTTATTTTATTTGGGATATTATTATTAATTTCTCCCACAAATAACTATTTCAAGGCATAACTTTAATGATTTCTCAAACTTTGAGATTTTCGAGTATGATATTTTTGGAGTGTGCTCATCATAAACTTGTTCAATTTTAAATGAAATATTCATCTAAAGTTATTTGATGACCCTCCCATTTTAATTTTGTTTCATCTTGCAAAGTCATATTTGATCCTAGGTTCACAATAATTTAAAAGGAACACAAATTTATCTGTTGAAAGCAAACTCTCTGCAAATCTATTTCAATTATATCTATTTCTTTTTTGTTCCATGAACAAAATGATGTGCTTAATGACTAAATTTGCTAAATGAGAGCTTTGTTGGAAGATCTTTTGGGGTTTTCTCTTTTTCACTCACCCATTCCATTCATCTACACACATACAAAGAATCTTTCAATATATCAAGAGAGGAGAACCACCTTTATAAAAACGAAGAGAGTCTTTCTTGTTCCCCACAAAATTTTCTCTCAAATGTTGGTCATTTTCCCTTGACAGAAAAAATGATCAACAAGACCTTATATTTGTAGAGTGTTGTTTCTACTTTCTCAAATGAGCGTTGTTTTTTACTTAATTTATATCTAATACACGCCTTGTTGTTTAGTCATGTTTATCTAGGTTTGCCCCATAAGAGCACTATAAATTCCAATATCACTGCAATCCAACTATGACTACCCAACCTATTGAAAGAAAAGTAACATCATGGTAGTAATGATTGATTCCTATTTGAATTTTTTCGATTGATTAAATATAAATACTCGAAAACCTCACTACTTGTGTCTTACAATGTCTTGAGGGAAAAAGAGATTAGTTTTCTGAGAAGGAATCCACTCACACTTGTATACATGGATTCAATGAGATTCTCACCAACTCCCTAATATTTTTATTTATCAACATATCCTTATGGAATTATGTGATCAATACCACACCCACATTCAATGATTCACACAACAACATAAGGCTTAGTTCATGAGTTTTCCTATATCATTATATATGCATGTGATGAAGAATGTGAATTAGTTTAGACCTATAGCTCAGTAGATAATTAAGGAAGGTTTTAATCATCACATTGTTTATCGTGCATACTAGCTATGGGACCCTCGTGTTATTTTCATCACATATGAAGAGAAAAACAAAAACTGTTTGGGAGCCCATACATTATGAGGATGAAGAAATAATATGGAATCTATTTGACTAGTCCTAGGTATAAAGGTGACGCGAAGTAGTGCTTGACGACCTTCAATCAAAGTCACATAGTGGAAACAACACAACATGCAACAAAATTGCAAGTGTATTAAATAATAACAAACATTCCACACACTGTTTGCTACCAAATTAAAAATCACATGAAAATTTATAGCAAATGACTCCAACAAAAATCATGAAACTTTATTGAGTCAATGGTCAATGCTCTTGGGCCTCATTACATCCACAAAGTTTATGAAAAAAATTCTAGAGCCCACAGCATACAACACTACACAAAAGCCCAATCAAAGGAGAGTTAAAGGCCCTTTGTTCATTCACAAGCTCCATATTTATGTGTTGGCTCATTGGATTTTGGCCTTTCAACTACCATAATTGTTCAATTCGAAGCAAAACCCTTCATATTCCCAACGTTTACAAAAAATAACTAAAAATGTTGAATTTGCATTAATTTCTCCAAATTTCCCAAGTTTGTCGTTAAATAAAGTACAAATTTGTACGTAAGGGTTCTGAGAAATGCACACCAAAATTTGTATAGGTGTCCTTTTAGAAAAGTGAGACATAACCTTTGCAAATTTTTGTGCTACCAACAAAAACAATGTCTCAAAAATTTCAGATTCACCTCCATTTGCTTGTATCAAATTTGCCAAGTCAACAACTCTTATTTTTTTTATTATTGAAATTGACTAGAATACCCAGGATCACTAAAATGCATGCCTATGATTAATTTCTTGGCTAAATTGAGTGATTCAACTTGGGGAATGTGTATTTTGTCATTCCCCACTCTTCTACAATTCCAAATTTTCAAATTGAACCTTAAAACTTGCTACAATGCAAAAACACTCAAATTCTACTCTCATTTTACATAGTGTGCAAAAAGTCTATAAGGGATTTTTAAAATGCACACCACATCTTCCTTGTGCATGATTAAAGAAACACTATTTGTTGTTTGAAAATTTTCCATGTTGGGTACAAAACTCACGTCTTGTATTTTCTTGATTCATCTTCAAATACATGTAGTTTTCACACAACACCGCCCTTTGACATTGTTTTGACATTTTCCATGAAATGTATGCCATCATCACAAAAATGGATGGTGAGGCCATGTTAAAGATCTAAATCATATTCTGTAATATTGTATGAGTTCTTCATTCAATTATCTACAAGTCCTTTTCATCTTGTACCATGACTCCATGTCTAAACTTGTTTAAAACAAAGTTCCCCTTATTCCACAATTTAGGAAAATGCCACCAAGAGCTTTAAAAATGCATTCCTAGGGAAAAGTAGACATGATAATATCTTTAATTTTAACTAGAAGTCCTTCTAAGGATTCCACACCTATATATGAATTAAAATGTCTGCAAGATAAATTACTAGCTATGGATGCTCCCACATCAAACACTAATGGTTAGAAAAACATGAGTATATTGCTCATGAGGTTTCTAACTTTCTTGATCTACGGTTATTATCTTATGACTATTTGAAACCCTATAAGTTCCATCATCATTTTGATTTCTTCTTCCATCAATATTCTTCGTCATCATGTACTAAATACACTTATTCTGGACATGACCTATTCCTTTCAAATGATCATGTCCACTAGGAATTACTATATCCAATTGCTCATGCCTAATAATTCTCACCACCTTCAAATGCTCATGCCAAATAGAGATTACTACCTTCACATCCTCCCTTTTACATGCAACCATCATTTCTTGTTTGCCAAGTTTTCCAATGGTTTGCTAGGCCATGCCTTTTATGTTGTCATCTACTTTACCAACATCACCATATCTCTTTCTTCATCACCGACCTTCATGACAACAAAATATTTAACCCATTTTTTGCACATTCTTTCTTTTTATATTCTTTTTCTTTGGGCGTCATCATTTCTTTTGTTGCTACATATTTAACTTATGTTGTTTTCTTCATGATATAGTCTTCATCTTCACTAGTTTTAGGCATCAAGGTATCCTTCTATTGTAACTTGGGTTGTTTCTAAACTTCAATAGGTACTCTCTCCTTTCCTTCTTCTTGAACATCTATAAATAAGTGTGCAAGCCAAAAATTCTCTTCCCTGTAGGATTCCTTAGCAAAAGACATCACAATTATTTTTCTCTCAGCTTTCCTCTAGCATGGGAAGTAACATGAAACTTCTATCACCTTTCACAAACTAACAAGTAATTTTCACTCCAACATGATATAGTTTTCTATCATACATACCAAGTCTACCAAGCAATACATGACAAACAACCATATCAACCACATCACAAAGCACTTGGTCTTGATAATTTTCTAACCAGAAATTCGATAGACATTGTTCCTAAATAATAATCTGATGACCCATCTATGACTGTGACACCCTATAAGGACTAGCCTAATGTGGAAAACATTTGAACTTCAATTTCTCTACCACTTCTATGGAAACTATTTTTTCAATGCTTCCACCATCAATAATCATGTTGCAACACTCACCTTGGATCTTCCATTTTGTCTTGAAAATACTTTTTCTCTATTAAGGTTCTTCAACATACTTCTTATCTTGAGTAACACTCTTCTAAACATAAGGTGACATAAGGTTCTGTCCTTTCTCATGATAAATATTTTCTATATTATCACCAACAACTTAAGACTCTTCCGCGTGAGCTACATTCGCCTTTGCTTAACTCTTTCTTCAATCATTTTGATTTCCTAGACATTCAATCTTCTTATGCCCTTTTCTATGACACTGACAACATGTATGATATTCTACCTCCTCTTCCTTTGACAACTTTGTACCTCTTATGAAATTGTGATTGTTTCCTACTTCATCTTCATCTCTTGCATCTACTTGGCCTTTTCCAAAGTTTGCTCTTTCTTTGCCCCTTATTCCTCTATGTCTTACATTTTGTTGTCCTGTATCCAATTTATCTTCAACCATCCAAGAAATTTGAAATGCTTCTTCTACATAATGAAAGCATTGAGTGATAAGTTCATCTTGAATCATAAATTTCAAACCATTTACATACCTTGATACCCTTAGATCTTCAAGTTGATCTAATACAAAACAAGTTCTCAATCCATAGAATTCTTCAATGTATTCTCTGACACTCGTATCTTTTTGCCTCAAATTATGGACTTGTCTAAATAAATTATGCTAGTAGTATGCAAGTAAGAACTTTTCTTTTATATTTTGCTTGCGTTTTTTCACTCTATCTTTATAGACATGATCCCACCACCTTTCAATTTTGTAATAGAAAAAATTACTCAATATGTGTCCTCTACTCTTTTAAAATCAAAGAATCTTTTTCTACTTATCCAATCAACCAAGACATCAACCTTTAAATTACCATCAAAATAAGATACTTCTATTCTAGCATTACCTCCGTCTTTCAAAAATATCATTAATTGTAATCCGAGGCCATTCTACCAGTTATTGTGCTTTTCTATAATCTTAAGTTCAACTTCCGACTCTTCATTTTCTTCCCCAACATTTCCATTATCTCGAGCATTACCAACAAGTATAGCTTCTAACTCTTTAATTTTCCTTCTCATCTCTTCCATTTTCATGTTTCTTTCATTTCTCATCTCTTCCATATCTAGATCTTCCAAATTTAATATTTCTCTATTTTCTTCTCCTAGTTGGTACACTTCTTCATACTCTCTTTGTATTTCTTAGTCCAATTACTATGCAATGCCTACTCTTAGTATTTTTTTCAACAAGGAATATTGTCATGACAATTTTTTATTGCTTGAACAACCACCTCCAACAAACCCTATTCACAACAAAGCATAAATCTTTGTCCCCAAAATCATAAATCTTTATTTCTTCCTTCCCTAGCAATCTAAGATGTTGGTATCTTCTCTTCCTTTCCCAGAGTTGTAGCTTTATATTTGATACCGCTTGATGCAATGCCCATGGGCTTGTGATCAAAGTCATACCGTGGAAACAACACAACATGCAATGCAACTGCAAATATATTGAATAATAACGAACATTCCACACAAAGTCTGCCAGCAAATTAAAAATAAAAAAATTTACAAAAAATACTTCCAACAACAATCTTGCAACTTTATTGAGTCAATGGTCAATGCTCTGCGGACCTCATTACACTCATAAAGTCTATGCATAGATAAGAACCCACAACATCCAACACTACACAAAACCCCAAATCAAAGGAGAGCTAAAGGCCCTTTGTTCATTCAAACTTCATATTTATGATTAAGCTCATTGGCTTTGTCCTTTAAACTACCCTAACTACTCAAATTCAAAATAAAACCCTTCATAATCACAAGGTTTACAAAAATTCACTAAGAATGTTGAATTTTCATTAATTTCTCAAAATTTTCCAAGTTTGTTGTTAAAGAGAGTACAAATCTACATGAAAGGGATTAGAAAAAATCATGCAAAAACTCCTACAAGTGTCCTTTGGGAAAAGTGAGACTCAATGTCTACATATTTTTGCATTTTTGGCAAAAATCATGTCTTGGAATTTTCGGTTTCGTCTCCATTTTCTCGTATCGAATCTACCAAGTTAGCAACGTTTACATTTTGACTAAAATTTACCAAAATTGCATAGGTTCACTAAAATGCACACACATAGTTAATTTCTTGGATAAATTGAGTGGTTCGACATGGAGATTGCGTATATTTTTATTCCTCACCCTTCTACAATTCCATATTTGCAATTTGAGCCTTAAATCTTGTTGTTGTGGAAAGTACTCAAATTCCGCCCTCTTTTTACACAATATGCAACAATTTTGTGAGGCCTTTTAAAATGCATGCCACATCTTCCTTGTGCATGATTTAAGGAAAAGGACAATGCATGTTGGTAATTTTCTATGCCGGGTAGAAAACCCATGTCTTAGATTTTCTTAATTCAACTTCAAATGCATGTAGTTTTCATAGAGAAATGCTCTCTGATATTGTTTTGACATTTTCCATGAAATGCACTCTATCATCACAAAAATGCATGTTGAGGCCATGTTAAGAATTAAATTTTTTTTTTTTTTTTAAGATTATAAGAGTTCCTCATTCAATTATCTACAAGTCCTTTTTATCGTGTTCCATGACTCCATGTCTAAACTCGTTTAAAAAAAAATGTTCTTATTTCCACAAATCAAGAAAATGCACACCAATAGCTTTAAAAATGCATGCCTAGGGCAAAGTAGACATGTTGATATCCTAAAATTTGAAATGGAAGTCCTTCTAAGTATCCCACAATTATTTATGAATTAATATGTATGCAATATAGCTTACTCGCCAAGGGTGCCGGTGCATTTAATTCTACTGATGATATTGACCCTTGTCATGGTTTTGATTCAAATGAATTTGAGAACTCTCGTCAGGATAGTCATGCCTTTGATAATTAGGATCAACAACAAGGAGATGTAGAAGTCAATACTGGGACTTCTCAAAACATATTAATACCTTCTTCTTTAGTTCAACCCCCTTATATTTTAAATATACATCTCGAAGTAGGTACTAAACTTTCAAGTAATCTGTAGATAATTCTATTTATTTAATTTGTAGAGAAATAGAACTAGAACAAAACAAAGCGTGCGGTACTCAAAATATGTTTGTTGCTTCATATTTAGAATTTTTGATGTAACCACATTTCAAATAATATATTTGTAATGTTTCGCTGAGTAGCCTTGTTGTTATTTCAATATGCAAGGTAGTACATTTACCACACTTATAACGATCAAGATTATAAGGTTTAGGAATAACATGTGTTTCCTCATTGTAGGTCACATGTTCAAATCTAGAGGGGGATAGGGTATGTACACCTCCATAGACTTTAGCAGTCAAATCATTACGCAGAAGGAGTCCCTTATCCCACAAACAAGAGGGTCTTATACACCAATTTGATCTCTGGCTTGATCGTGACCTTAAAATTAGATTATTATTATTATATTTTTGATATCAAACTATAATCAAAAATAAAAAAAATATGTTATATCATTGTACACATTTCTAATACAAAACCTATCCATTACTATAGTTTTTTTTTTTAATGTTATTAAAAAAAATCTCATGTTTTAGGAAATGGTTATGCGCACAATAAGCATTCTAATAGTTAGTGCGTATGCACACAATAAGCATTCGAATCGTTACAACAAGTTCCTTTGAATATTTGGCATGTGAATCTTAAGATACCTTTATTTTTTTCTCAGCGTAATGGACTTCACATCTTGGAATTTATTCCATGGACAAAGTATTGCCATAATACCGGCGAGGATAAATGCTAATACTAATACAACGTTGGAATTTTGTTCTTCCCTTAAGCATGTGAGAGTACTGACTAATCAAGAGGCAGAGGTTGGTAATAAACCTGCAAAAATTATCAATAAAATATTACTTAATATAAAACTTTAACATAAAAGTCATAAAATATTAATCCCAAAGTGAGAATTTTATATGTAAATCATTATATTTTATAATGATTATTGTATTAAAGTCAAATTATAATATTAACAAAAAGTGGAAAAGAAAATGAAAAAGTGTGCGATGATTAATTCTTTAATTATAGTAATAGCATTCATGAAATTATGAAGTTTGAGTATAGAATGACCAAATTTTCCATGATGGTAATTTATGTTTCTTTAACTTTGGGTGTATGTTGGAAGTTTTTTCATTTGTTACCCTAAGATGCTAGACAAGATAATAAATAATATGATATAACTTTTTAATCATGTTTCAAGTGGGATTAAGAATTAACTAGGTTAGATGAATATAGCCATGAAAGCGCTAAGCCATTCTTTTCATTACAATGGGCCTTTCTGTTGTGATTTCATCTCCTTTTCCATTCTAGCTTTTATATGCGAGTAGACTCTTATGCTCAAGTTACTCATACTTCTAGAACCAAATGAAAATGATCAATGAGGGTGAAAGCAATTTGTGTTGAGATCTACCATGGCATCTTACTGAAGAATCCACCATCTTAATGGTTGTATGATGGATTTTGGACCCTTAATAGACATCATATAGAGACTCCTAAATGTCATTGCCATTTCAAACTTTTGAAAGGTTGGATACCATAAATGTGTGTCTTGTCTTATTTATCCATAAGAGGTGGGGTGGTTAAGGCTCCTTACTAACTTGTCTTTCTAGCATGTTCGTTTTGCTACTAGATCTTGCAAATCACTATACAATTGACTTCTTTTAGAGGAGGCAACTAGGTTTGCTAGCTAATCTACCACTTGCTTAGCATTTCTTGCCATGTTGATGAATTTATAGTCATCTATATTTCTTTAATACACTATTCGAAAAAAAATTTAATTTTTCAAAAGGATCTTACCCAAAAATTTGGGCAGCCTTCCAATTTTGTAATGAGATCTTTGGGGGTGATTTGGAGTTGCCATCTTTTCTCTTGGTAAGACTGAATGACTTAAAGAGTTTTGAATACTTAGTAAATCTTTGAGTGGATCAGATTGATCGAATCGAGCTAGAATAATTAGGGCCTTTCAAAGTGACTTTTTATTTTGGTCACCTTGATATTCTTCCAATACTTAGTGATTTTGGGATGCTTGATTGGAGCATGCCATAATGATGAGAGTTGGTTGGATCTTGAGAAGCTATCGACCTTTCCCAACAAAGACAATACTTAGGTGGTTATCCATATGTTATTAGAGTGAATTGGAACAATTGGAGCTAGTTGGGGCTTATTAATTCTCTATCTCTACCCCACCCAACACTTAGCCATTTCAAGAAGCCCTATAAAGTAGATACCCCTCGACCTTTTTTATTAAAACCTCACATGACATGCTTCCACCTATCATTCCTACATTTAATCCCCCTTGTTTAGAGAAATCCTGGAGAAATCCCCTCTCATTAATAGATTCTATCACCATTCCCCTCACACCAAATTCGTAATTTACACTTATGATTCAAAATATTTCCGTATAAGCTCCTTGAACCCTCAAAGCATTACACATTAAATACAAACAAAATCACATTTACTATTCTTCTTTTCAATTATAACTACAACTGCTCCACTAAATTACACTTACCTTTTCATTTAGCTATATGTTAACCACATTTTCCTCCATTCTCTTTCTTAATGCTTCTTTTCCTCTTCTTCTAGCTTACTTAGTCCACACACCATGACCATTATAGCTTATATAGATCATATTTTCATGGGCGATACTTAGAACACACAACAAAAGAACTTATGTAGTTTTTACAAGGTCCATTCAAGGACTACCATTCAAAGAAAAGGAGAGAAGAAAGGTCAGGAGATCCAACTTACTTTAGATTGTAGTTGTGATTGAGACCTTATATTGTAGAGTGTTGTTTCTGCTTTCTCAAATGAGTGTTGTTTCTAACTTAATTTGTATATGCTATACACCTTKCTTTTTAGTTATGTTTATCCAGGTTTACCCCATAGGAGCACTGCAAATTCCAATACCAGTGAAAATCTCTAGCAACCCAACCCGTTGAAAGAAAGGTAACATCATGACCCATATGTTATTAATGGCCATTTCATATTTGATTTTTTTTCCAGTTGATTAAAGATGAATACCCGAAAACCTCACTGCTTATGCCTTACAATGTCTCGAGGGAAAAAAAGATTGGTTTTTTGAGAAGGAATCCACTTGCATTTCTATATATGGCTTCAATGAGATTCCTCACCAACTCCCTAAATTTTTATTTATCGGCATATAATTATGGAATTCTTCTATCAATACCACACACACTCTCAATGATTCACACAACATAAGGCTTAGTTCATGTGTTTTCATATATAATTAGATATGCAAGTGATGGAGAATGTGAATTAGTTTAGATGTCTAGCTCAACATATAATTAGTGAAGGTTTTAATCATCGTGTTGTTTACCTTGTACACGAGCTATGACCCCCTCATGTCATTTTCATAACATATGAAGAGAAAAACCAAGACTTCTTGGGAGGCCATACATTATGAGGATGAATAAATAACCTAGAATCTATTTGACTAGTCCTAGGTATAGAGGTGACATGATGTAGTGCCTAGGGGATTGGGATCAAAGTTACATAGTAGAAACGACAAAACATGCAACAAAACTGCAAATATATTAAATAATAATAGACATTCCACACACATCCTTCTACCAAATTAAAAATCACAATACAATTTACAACAAATGCTTCCAACAACAATCTTGCAACTTTATTGAGTCAATGGCCAATGSTCTCGAGCCTTATTATGTTCACATGGTTTATTTATAGATCTCTAGAAYCCACAACATCCAATTCTACACAAAAACCCAATCAAAGGAGAGCTAAAGGCCCTTTGTTCATTCACAAGCTTCTTATTTATGAGTGAGCTCAWTGGCTTTTGGCCTTTCAACTACCCTAACTATTCAATTCAAAATACAAYCCTTCACATTCCCASGGTTCACAAAAATTCACCTAAAATGTTGAATTTGCATTGATTTCTCCAAATCTCCCATGTTTATTACTAAACAAAGTACAAATTTGCATGTAAGGGTTCAGATAAATTCATGGCAAAATTCACATAGGTGTCCTTTTAGAAAAGTGGGAGATAATGTCWACATGATTTTTCRTTTCCAACAAAACCCATGTCTCATAAATTTTAGATTCMCTTCCATTTCATCATATCAAATGTGTCAAGTCAACAAGTCTTACATTTTCTATTCAAATTGACCAGAATAGCCCAGGTCCACTAAAGTGCATGCCCAATGTTCATTTCTTGGCTAAATTGAGTGACTGAATACAGAGAATGTGTATTTTGTCATTCCTCACCCTTTTACAAATCCATATTTTCAAATTGAACCTTTAAACTTTCTACAATGCAAAAATACTCAAATTATGCCCTCTTTTTACATAGTGTGCAAAAAGTTTGTGAGGCCTTTTCAAAATGCATGATTAAAGAAATACTATGTGTTTTTTGATAATTTTTCATGCTGAGTACAAAAATCATGTCTTATAATTTCTTGATTCATCTTCAAATGCATGTAGCTTTCATGCAAAACTGCCCTTTGATATTGTTTTGACATTTTCCATGAAATGCATGCCATCATCACAAAAATGCATGGTGAGGTCGTGTTAAGGATCTAAATGAGGTTCTGTACGATGATATTAGTTTTTCTTTCAATTATCTACAAGTTCTTTTCATCTTGTGCCATGACTCCATGTCTAAACTTGCTTAAGGCAATGTTTCCCTTATTCCACACTTTAGAAAAATGCAAACCAACAACTTTAAAGATGCATTCCCAGGGAAAAGTAGACGTGATAATATCTTGAAATTCGAAATGGAAGTCCTTCTAAGGATCCCACACCTATATATGAATTATTATATATGTAAGATAACTTACTATCTAGAGATTCTCCTGCATCAAACACAGATGATTAGAAAAACATGAGCATCTTTCTCATGAGGTTGCTAGCTTTCTTTATCTATGGTTCCTATTCTTCTTCCCAATCGTCTGAACCCTATAAGTTCCATCATGATTCTAATTTTTCTTTCCATCAATCTTCATCATCATCATGTAGTCAATACACTTATTCTCGATAGGCCTAATTGCTTCCAAATGCTCATGTCCACTAAGACTTACTCTCTCTAATTGCTCATACCCAATAGGGATTATTGCCTCCTCATCCTCCCTCTTACATGGAAGCATCATTTCCTTGTTTCTCAAACTTTCTAATAGCTTATTGGACCATACCTTTTCTATTGTCATCTATTTTACCACCATTCATCATGTATCTTTCTTCATTTCCAAACTTCATAACAATAAAATATTTAGCTCGTTTTTTTCAAATTCTTTCTTTTCATGTTCTTCTTTGGCATACAACTTTATGTCTTTTGCTACAACATATTCAACTTATGTTGTTTTCTTCATGATCTAGTCATCATCTTCCCTACTTTTAGGCATCAACATATCCGTCTGGTGTAACTTAGGTTGTTTTAGAACTTCCGTAGGTAGACTCTCCTTTCCTTCTTCTTGAGAATTTCTAAACAAGTGTGTAGGACACAAATTATCTTCCCTCTAGGATTCCTTAGAAAAATACATCATACTTAATCTCTCCGCTTTCTTCTAGAATGGGAAGTAATATGAAATTTCAATCACCTTTCACAAACTAATAAATATTTTTCACTCCAACATGATATATTTCTCTATCACACATCTAAGGTCTACCAAGCAATGCATGACAAACATCTATATCAACCAATCACAAAGCAATTGGTCCTGATAATATCCTAACTAAAAATTCCATAGACATTGTTATGAAAGAAGAATATGATGACCTATTTGTAACTGTGACACCCTATAAGGACTAGGATGTGGAATACATTTCAGATTCAATTTCTCTATCACTTCTATGGAAACTAATTTTCAATGCTTCCACCATCAGTAATCATGTTACAACACTTACCTTGGATCTTGCATTTTGTCTTGAAAATACTTTTTCTCTATTTGGGTTCTTCAACAATCTTCTTCTCTTGAGCAACACTCTTCTAAATATAAGGTTCTCTCCTTTGTCACGATAAATCTATAAAATATTATCACCAACAACTAAAGACTCCTTTGTCCTAGACATTCAACCTTCTTATGCTCTTTTCTACCACATTGATAACATGTGATGATATTCCACCTCCTCTTCCTCTTCCAACTTTGAACCTCTTCCAAAACTATGACTGCTGGCTACTTCATCTTTATCTCTTTCATCTGGTTGACCTCTTCCAAAGATTTCTCTTCCTCTGCCCTTTATTCCTCTACGTCTTAAATTTTGTTGTCTTCTGTCCAATTCCCCTTGAACCTTCAAAGCAATATCAAATGCTTCTTCTATAGAATAAAATTTTTGAGTAATAATTTCATCTTGAATCATAAGTTTAAAACCATTTACATACCTTTCTACCCCTAAATATTCATGTTCATCCTATCTAGAACAAATTCTCAATTTGTAGAATTCGCTAGCATTCATATCTTTCTGCCTCAAATTATGGACTTGTCTAAATCAATTATGTTAGTAGTTTGCAAGCAAGAACTTCTCCTTTATCTTGATTACCATTTCTTTCAAGATTATAATCTTTTTTTTGTGTTTTCTCACTTTGTCTATTTGGATATGATCCAACCACAAAGAAACATGTCCTTTTAATTTTGCAACAACAAAACTTTACTCTATAGGGGTCCTCTATTCTTTCAAATTCAAAGTATATTTCTAACTCACCAATCCAATGAATCAAGATATCAGCCTTTAAATTACCATAAAAAAAAGATACTTGTATTCTATCATTACCTCTATCTTTCAAAAATATGGTTAATTGCAATCCATGGCCATTCTGTTGGCTATTGTCCTCATCTATGATCTTCGATTAAGCTTCGAACTCTTTATTTTCTTCCCTAACATTTCCATTATCTCAAGCATTACCAACAAGTATAGCTTATAAATCTTCATTTTTTCTTCTCATCTCTTCCATTTCTATGTTACTTTCATTTCTTGTCTCTTCCGTGTGTTAGCACCATGTTTTTTGTAGTTAGAGTCAGAGGTTTGTCCAAAATTTTTCAGAGTCATGTCTTGAAATTTCCTGAATAAGTCGCAGTTGGTGTGTCAAAGTTTATGAGGTCAGTGACCAAATAAAGAATGAGTTGAAATGCCGAGTAAGGAGTTTGGCCATAAATTGGTAAAAGGGTGAAAGGTTTGTCATGTTTAAATTGTAAAGGTCTACTGTCCTAAGTCTTGAGTCATGTCGGAAAAGTGGAATCTAGGTACCAAGGTCGAATCAAGTGGTTAGGATAAAAGTCATGTCAAAAGATATTATGGGTCATCATTACCTAATCATGAATTCATAAAAATTAACAATGATAGCACTCCATATCATTTGTTCCATTGCACACTTCAAAGGAGTACCCGCTGCACGAGTTCATTGCACAAATATTTAACCTTCCTTAAAACATCTTGTCACTATGGATTTTCCGTCCCTTTTCATAATTTCATTCCTTATCCGTTCATGCATAAATATTGGTCACCCTTCATGTTTCTCCATCACTTTCAAAACTTGTGCATCGTCCATAGTTTTTCCAGTAAGCTCCGAAGCCCTTTGCTACATAAATACTATCTGCTGCCAGTCGCTACATAAATCTGCTATTTTGATTTTTCTGCGTATCCTCGATCGCTTTCAATCATTGTTCAAAAGTTTTCCTTGGAGCCCGTTGGAAATTAGCTTCTGGAATGAGTTTGTCTTTCACAAAGTCAACCTTCTTTCTTCTTAGCTAAATTTTTATTACCTACTCCCGTGCCAAGTTTTTTGTTGCTCTGTGTTATTGTGCCGATTTTCCACCACTGTTTGTCCCTACGCCGAGATTTACGCAGCGCCAAAGTTTTCCGTTGTTGTTTGCTGCTGCGCCGAATCTTCTGCCACTGATTTGTTTGCTGCGCAAAGTTTCCTATTGCTATCTTTTTCCTGCGTATCATGAAAACGTTACTATTCTTATTCGTTGTGTAGAGAGGCTATTAAAATCTATTGCTGCGTGCCTAAAATTGACATTTACCAACATCATGGAAACTCCTCAAAGTAAAAGAAAGAATGCAAGAAGCGGGAAGGTCGTGAGGTTTGAACCACAAGATTTAAATTTAAGAAATGCAGACCCTGGGATTAGAGTGTCCTTTGAACAAGCTAGATGCATAAGTTTCTATGAAACGATTCAAGGATATAATGCGTAGCTAACTAAGCAGTTCACCCTTAATTTTGCTGGTGTCAGTGCAACTATTACAAGGATCACTTTTCAAGTCTCAGAGGAAACTATATCAGCTGCAATGGAGATACCTATGCAGGGAGAAAAATGGTTTAAAGGCATGCCATTAGATATTTCATTTTATATTGATTTCATCAAGCATGAATATAGAGATCGGGAAATTGGAGCCAACATTCCCCGTGAGTATCTTTTGGAACCTTTTGAGAAACTTCTGAAGATAATCACGAAGTACTTCACCTGTGAGGGAAGGTTCGACAAGGTGCATCAATATCACATCAGGATTCTGATGCATTTTATAGGGAGAAGTCCTTTAAACTTACCTTTCTTCCTGTTAGAACACACATAATTTTGAGATTTATATATTTTAYCTCTTAGAAATAAAATTTTACCCAAAAAATAAAAAACCTAGAAAGGGCTTTTAAAATTAAAATAAATCCATTGGTTGTTATTTATCAATAAGGCRCCCACAATATCTATCGTCGATGAGTTTCATTARTTTGATCGAATGGTCCTAATGATCTCCGAAGTTTTGAAGCCGCCYGAGTTTTAAAGAAAAAGTCTCTAACGKTCGCTTCGRATGTTCCAACAAGTCTAAACAACAAAAACCCCGAAATTCCGAAGTCTCRAAGATAGTCACTTGTGATAATTCATAAAGGACTTACAAACACGTCATAGGACACGTTTCCTTTAAAAATATTTCTTGGGTTGACACATGGCACTTATTTTTGACATTTACGTTGGATGATTCACACGTTTTCAGGTGACACGTGGCACCTCTCTTTTCTTGACACATCATCAGAATGATGTCATCCCTGCCACGTCACTTCGAGAGATTACTCTTCGAGAGTTGTTGATTTCACAATCCCCAGATTATCAAAGCGTCAAAGTAAAGTAATTATAAAAGAAAAAAAGAGTTTCAAAGAGTTAATAAAGAAGTTAACGACTTTAATTAGTCATGATTAAGAGTTAATTAATCGCTTCATAGTTTCRGACTTTAGAAAATTTCCCTTGTGCTRTATTCAAAACTTCCGAATTCCGAACTTATGAAGTACTTGAAAGTTAATACAACGTTTTAAACATGATTAATTAAAACATAAAAGTGATTACTTAGAGATTAACTCCTCCACGAATTCGGACTTCGAGAGATTTCCACCCTGTCACATCTAAAAATTTCGAACTCGAACCGTCGGGGTATTAATGACATTTATGATTGATTAAGGATAATGATTTCAAATAAAGATTGTGAATCACAAGGTAATGAATTCCATTAAGTTTAATAAATTCTTTGTTAGTATAACTATACAAACATCGATAGACTTTTTGAATAAAGCACTTCAAATTTCAAAATCGTTTTTACCATTTGCAATTAGCAGTTTTTTTATTCAGTGTAGAGATTATCGACTTCTCTTATCATAGGTAGGCTAATTCTATTTCCTTGAGGATTATAGTGCCACGAAAAGCTGCAAAGAATCTTGATGCATCAGGTGATGATTCAAATCCAAATGCAGATGTTCTATCAGACACAACTCCGCGGGTTGCGGACGCCATTAAAACTTGGAAGCATGTTTTTCATGTCTTAGAGCATGAGATGATTAACTGTCCAGATGACTCTATCGAAGAAGACACCAACTCCTTTACAGCTAAGCTTAGACATGTAGCACAGTTAGAATTGCATAATATCGTTGCATGACCAAGAATAATACCCTACAACGATATGATAAATTGGGCTTTGGAACATGTCGACATCCAAACCAAGAGCGTCATCAACCACCAGCAGGTCGCCGCCGGCTCTTTCCAACCAGATCACTTACAATTAATGTACACGCTTTCCCCTACCCCTAAATACACTTACAATGCCGCATTTTTTTAGAGTTTGAGAGAAAGGAATGCACCCAATACGGTAGAAATGGTCATGATATAGTCAAGACTTGGTGGGGATATCTGGAAAAATTCAGACTTGACGCTCATGGTAAGTACATCATGAAATCTTTAGACACTCATATGTTGTATATAGCCATGATGCTCTGTCGCTTTTTTGGGAAGAAGAACCCTACACATTTCTAAGTTGAGTGGGTAGCCATCATGAATGAGGTAGCCGAGGGTCATACCTTCAATTGGGCCAAAATGCTATCTGATAATTTGGCCAAGGAAATCGTTGAGTATAAATTAGAAAAATCAAAAGGACAACCTACCCCTTTTTGCATGTTGTCATATGTTATGGATTCCATTTGTTTCATGACCCCTTTTCCCCTGATGAACTGGAGTTGGACCCCGACCAGTTCTGAGCCCAATCATTTCTACCACTCCAAATTATGGGAGGAAAACGCCAAAGATTTCTTTTATGAAATATGTCACAATGTTGTAGTGCCTGTTCATATAGCTATTTATGTTCACCCGCTTCCACGAATTTCAGAAAGGATTATGGGGGAACTTAGGGAAACTTGCAGATTGGTTCATTGAGGATAATTTCTCCTATATCAGAGTATTTGGTTGTTCCATTTCTCCTCATGCTCTCCCACAGTTTTTACCAGACAGACTGGTGTGCAGAGAAGTGGCATACCAGACAGTAGCAGGAGGCATCAACAAGGATTTGAAAGTAGCTTAGAAAAAGGTTTGGCCAACTTTCCCCATTCAAGTTGGCATGTTCACACTATTATATTTTGATCATTCTAAAGTCGAGGCCGCAACCTTGGAGGATGTAAAATTAGTTGACATCAAATTCAAGAAGCATGATCCACATAGGATAGTGGAAGATCATTTGGCTCAGGTTAACATGAAGCGATACATCCATGAGAATTCTCCTTCTGACGAAATGTTCAGGGGAGTTAGATATTATGAGGAAGTCCGAAGCAGATTCCAGACTCTTCCTCTTGACCAACAAGTTGGTTTTCTCAACTCTCATAAACATCGACGAAATAGTTTACCAAAGATATTGCAAGGAGAGTCAGAACCCATGCCTCCTTCACAGGAAGCTAGACCTACAAGATCCAAGCCAATTTTCTCCACTAAGAACAAAGTCAAGGAAGTCCCCAAAAGCCCAGAAGTGTCATTTCACGAAATAAGAGCGTCACTGTTAGGAATAAATGATCCACAAGTGTTAGCTTGGTTTGAAACCTTCATGAATCTGGGACAAGTTGTCCCTCATTCAACACTAGCTACACTTACTGGCACCTCGAATACAACAGGACAAGAAACTTCCACCAAAATTATGTCTCCTATTACATCATTAACCCCTTTACAGACCAGATTCGGAAATCCTAGTTCCGAACTCACTTTTGTAGGTGATCTTACTCCTATCTTTTCTGAAGAGACGCCTCCCTCATATTTCTTTTCCAACAAGAAATAAAAATCTATCATAAAGAGAGAATCTCACCAAAAGGATGGAGTTATCACTAAATACCAAAGACTGGTGTATGATGGGAAAGACCATGATGGTCCAAAGTTTGCGAAAGAAGTTGCAGGTTCATTAGGGGATTTTGCCACTGCCAATCAATGGTCAGTGGAAAATTTAACCGAAAAACTGTGACATTAATGCCTCTTGGTAGAACAATTGAAAAATGAGATATATATTACATAACATACTGTTAGAAGTAGGATGAACCAAGACATTGAACAAATCAGGGCTAGTCATCAACATCAAATTAAGTGGTTACACGATAACCTTGAGCTTCTCTACCAGAGTTCACAGACCAACAAAGGTATGATCACTCAGCGTGACAATTTGATTGAGCAGCGGCAGGCCAGAATGACCCTAACAAAGAACACAACGATAGACATTTCGGCCTTCAAAACACAAGAATCATAAATTAATGAGAGGCTGGAATTTGCCCAACAAGAACTCTATCAAAAAGTAGATGCTATTCAGAAATTCTATCAGGTAGTAGACCTTTCTCTAAAAGATATTTATGGCAAGGAAAAATAGGCCTACTAAGCCTGGTCTAAGTTTCAAGAAGTTCTCATATGGAAGCAGAGAGATAATACCCCTGGTCTTCTTCTTCTATCTCATCATGAACAAGTAAGAGGCGAAATGGCCCTAAAATCCTCGGAAACAAGTCTGGAAGAAAGCAAGAAACTTGCCAGAGATGTAAAATATGCTTGTCTAGAGGCATTATTTTCATTAAATAAAAGGCTTATTGATTTTTAAGGGAATAATATCTCAGAGGCCTTGGGGCAGATCGAAATAGAAATGAACCAACAAAGCTCTATAAAGAACAAGGAAAATACTTAGGCGACCATCCAAGAGATGAACCAGGTT
>JASDQU010104435.1:234138-245974 GCA_032191745.1 Picea mariana | reverse complement strand
GTTAGATTTGCGACCTTATAATGAACGGTCCAGATTTACAATGAAATTACAATATACTTTTACAAGGCAATTTTGCTTCGGGGGCTTCGCCCCCGAACCCTCGCTGGGGGCCGCTTGCCCCCAGACCCCCTAGCCGGGGGGATAGCCCCCCCGGACCCTGCAGAGGGGGTACCCCCCCCCTCTGCACTCCCCCGCATGGAAAAGTGTACATACTTCTGGGGTGTAAATACTTCATGGGGTATCAACACGGCTGAAAGCAAGGACCTCTGAATTAGGAAGATAATCAGGCTCCACAACCAACACTTGATATTGATGATTTTAATAAAATTTTGGGACATTGTGCATTTGGGAATGATAAATGTTTTATCCTTGTCGTAATATAGCTTTCATCGAAGTGAAATATTTGCATTCTCATTTATTTGCATTGTTTAGAGTTGGTCAAAACATCATTTAGTCCACGCCATTTTCCTCTTGAGTAAACAACAACCTTAAAATAAAGATCTTATAAAAACTGATTAGACATTTTTTTTTTTTCTGGTAGAAAACCTACATTAGATTAGTTGTAGAGATTTGGAATAGGTGTGAAAGATAACTTTCCAAAGCTATAAACAAATGTAGAATATTGAGTTAGGGAGCGATGAAATCCACTTATTACATTTTTTCCTGGGAAGCCCTTATAACACAAGGTCAAACCTGAGGTTGCATTAACATTGGCAGAGTTACTCACCCTGCTTTGTTGGTCTTGGTGTAGAGATTGCATGTATTATTTGGGGTCACTTGAGGGTATACCCACGATTATGTGTGCGAGATACTTGAGTTGATTTTGGGCTAGAAACCCTACCTTTTCACGTGGATCGGACTGTCAATTGTTTCCCCAGGCATCATTTTCGTAATTGGTAACCTTAGTAGACTATCTCTTTAGGGTCTTTACAAGAGGTGACTGTGGAGGGGAAAGTCTTCACGATACCTGGAATCGACGATGGTCAGGCTCACTTAGCCTCCTTGGAAGGTATACCAATGTTTATGTGTGGGATCTTGCACCAGGGTGTAAGTATGTTAAGAAGGTCGTCAACGTAACTTTTCCACTCACTCTATCTTAGCCCCTTCTTACAGTGTGCCCACAATGTTGGATTTCATCACCAACTAGTGTGTTCATTGTGAGAAGGTTTTGTTTGTTTGTTTGCTTCCTAGATTTTTAGTGTGTGCTGATTGTTTTCCCTAGTGGACTCTAGATTGAATCTTTGTTTTAATGGTGTCAGTTCCTAGAACAAACAATGAAGCAACCCCTTCCCTAGGGGAACCTTTTTTTTTTCTTCTTACAAAAACAATGGTCCTCCTCACATCGCTACTTTGAGCCTTCTAGGCCTCATGATTGGATTGTCAATATGGTTGTTTTCCACTCAGGTAATATCGAATGTAGTAAGTGCTTCGGTCTTAAGCACTTCCCCCCAAGAACATCAACCTCATGTTGATCCTTCACCTTCTTCACCAATAAGATATTTTTCACCTTCTCCACTTGAAATGTATTCTTATATTTCATCTTCTTTGTCAAGTGAAAGATCTGAAGCTAGTAACCTGGTGGATAAGAAGAAGAAGAAAATAAAGAATAAGAAGAAGAAAAATAAACAAGGGTCCAAATTTCCAACCACTTCCAAACATGTTGGGAAAACACCAGTTAGTGTTGATCGTGTTGGGAGTGTTGATGATGCCAAGATCACCCAAACAAACCGTAAGCCCAAGTACCCTTGCAGGATTTGTAAGGGTAGCCATCTTCTTAATAATTTCCTTGGTATATCCAAGGTTATAGAAGCATGGTATACACACCCTCTCCAACCCATGTCGTTATCCTCTAAACAACATATTGATGACTTCCCATCAACTAGTCAGGATACCGTTGGGAAGAAGAAAAGTAGAGTCGAGTTCTCGTATATGTTATGCATAGGGAGTCATCAAAATCACCTTTTCCCATGTATGGATGAAGCCTCAAAATTACTGGAAGACATGACTGTTTCCCAACCTCAACATCTAGTTGCTTACCGCAGTCTTACTCTCAACCCACCTGTAGTTTATGGAATGATCAATCTGGTCCCTTCGTCGGTCAGTCTGGTTGATCATGTAGTCAATCTGGTCATGTCCTTAGTTGAACCAGTTGACAAATTGGTCGATATGATTCCATCCTCGGTCGATCCCATTCTCCCGTTAGAGATTCAAACCCAAGCGGTCAATCTGTTTCCAGCTGTCAACCCCATTCTCCCCTTGGAGAATGCAACCCAAGTGGTCAATCCTACTCTCTCACTAGAGACTAAACCCAATACTGCCCACTTTTTTCTCATTGATACAGACTCTACCATGCTCGGGGGTATTCCTCCTTCTCCCGTGGAACCCCCTCCAAGTAATAAGGCCGTACTTTTTTATTGGGGTGTGCTAACTGGACCTCGTCTTCCCTCTCACATTCCTTTCAAGATTACAGTATAGGTTTGTGGCCGGAATGTTCCTCAGACGCTGATAGACGAAGGCTCATCCGTTAGTATTTTTTCCTCTATTACTTGGAAATATTTGGGTTATCCTCAGCTTGTGCTAGTTACCCGGAATCTGTTAGCTTTTAACAGAAGAACCAATCACCCTTTAGGGGTCCTTCCTCAGTTTCTCATAACTTTGGGAGGGAAAACTGTCTTTATTTACATCATGGTCGTCCAAGACCCCTTGTATTTCGATTTACTCCTTGGGCAATATTACGTCTATACCATGAAAGCTATCGTGTCCACTCTTTTTCGTGTGATATCTTTCCCTCACAATGGAATAATTGTGACTATTGATCAACTTTCATTCATTGGCCCTAACTTGACCATCAACTCAATGACCTCCCTAAATGGTTCTTATATGTAGATGGTATCACCCCCACCATAGGTCAATTATGTGGCGTTGTCTCCCATGCCTTCATCTACCGATGTAGATGAGCCTCTCAATGTAAGATCAGTCTCTTATGACTTGGATCCAGTAGTTGACATGGTGATCTCTTCGGTAGTGCTATTGGAGCCTGAACTCCTTACCCCTATCGTGAAACTTGACATGTGTTCCTTCCAGAGTGTGTTTCTTCCATTCAGTGAAGATATCTTGGAGGCCATGACCGATTTTTATCCCTTGACATGGTGTCCTTCCAAAGCACCGTCCTCTTGGAAGCCATGATCAAGAAGAGAGTCTTTGAGCATGGTTGTCTGATTTCAAGCTCATTAAAAAATGAAACCAGCTTTGAGCATGGTTTTCTGATTTGAAGCTCATTAAAAAATGAAACCATCTTTGATCATGGTTTTCTGATTTCAATCTCATTAAAAAATGAAACCAACTTTGAGCACGGTTTTCTGATTTCAAGCTCATTAAAAAATGAAACCAACTTTGAGCATGGTTTTTTTATTTCAAGATCGTTAAAAAATTAAACCATCCATGAGGACGGTTTTCGCGTCTCTGTAGAAACCTCGTTAAAAAATAAAACAGATATTACGAGCATATTTCTTGTTTATCTGTCAAGCTCATTAAAAAATGAAATAGAGGTATGGGAATTAAACCTAGAGTCACAAGCATAGTTCTTCTCATGTGTCAAGCTCGTTAAAAAATGAAACAACTTCATCCCTCTTTGTTTGAGTCAAGTCCTTCATCTATTATTTGAATCTTCATTTCATTCTCCTTTGCAGTTAGACGAACCGAAGCTTGGGGGGCAATGCTTTCAGCCTCTGGACTTCATGCTGAGGTTAGAGCCACTAGATTCTTAAGTTGGGGGCTAAGTACCAGCCATCCCTGTGTTATGTGTTGGGAAGTCCAAGCTTAATTTTTTATGGTTCAAGATTGTGTAAAAATGAAACCACCTATCTCAAGCATAGTTTCCTCTTGTTCAAGCTTGTAAAAACGAAACCAAGTCTAAGCATAGTTTTAGCTAGTTTTAAGCTTGTGTAAAAAATAAAATCTATCCCAAGCATAGTTTTTTTTTTTTTTAAGATTGTGTAAAAATGAAAACAATTCCGAGCAGAGTCCTAGTTCTTTCTCACGCTCGTAAAACCATGAGAATGTAACCGAGTAGACTTTTATCACTTTTTCAGACTCATAAAGGTTATACGAAAAAGGAACCCCTTGGAGTTCCCTTTAAGCTCTTTTCAGACTCTCTAAACATGAAAATATTGTCGAGCGATCTTTTTCTTTTCATGCTCATTAAAGTATTTGAATAAAATGTCTGTTGAGCGGTATATTATCTCTTTTTCGGTCTCATCGAACTACTTTACAAAAAAAGACTTTTTGGAGTCTCGGACCCTCTAAATATGAAAAACCCCTGAGTTTTCTTTCTTTGGACTCATAAAACAAACATCGAAAGGCCCATATGGGATCGAATCACTCCTTCTTAAGGTTATTTAAACATACTCTGAGGGACTCGTCCGAAGGATGAGCTTGCAGCTTAATCATATGTTATCCTCCTCAAGCTTGTGTAAAAACAAAGAGGTACTTGCCAGCAATGGTGGGGGGGGGGAATTGGGAAAGAAATGTATCTAAACCTGTATTCCATGGAAGAGTTGCTTTTGAACATGAAAACCTTTCACTCGCTTTGTGTCTAGGTTGGAAAATCCTCTTGTCTCTTGATCATACTCCTTTATAAGATTACAAATTGGTCTGTGATCCCTATTGTTGAGTCAGTGTTTCCAAGACAGTTGTCATGTCGTCAATATGTTCAAAGGGAAGTTCAACCTAGAAATCCTTCTATTGCATCGACCATTTATGCATTCCTTAAGCCTTTTATTGCATTGGCCATCCCTGAGTCAATCCTGAATCACTTATTACTCTGATCTACCTCAAAACTTGTTACCCATTTCGTGTCATTGATGGGGGATACATTAAGGCCATCCTATGATGAGTCTTTTCCTGTCGACTTCAACTCATTATCTAGGAATTAGACTTAGAAAATAATTGGTACCTTGGAACTTACATGTCTCAATGGAAGGTTTCCTTGCTTTCGACAGTGGTTTTTCATTATTGACCGCTGATTGAGAAATTCCATCTAGTGTTCGACTTCAACTCATAAATTCATACTCGTTGTATTGTAATAGAGTACCTTGGAATTCATTGACATTAATGGTAATTTCCCTCGCACTTGTTAACGGTATACACTAATGACCGGTAATCAAGTGGTTTCTAGCATGTTTGACTTCAACACATGTATTCACATGGTTAGATTCGTACTATAGAGTGGTGGAGATGAAGACCCTAGATATTTTTTGATAGATTGAGGTTGCATTGGAGTATATTCATATTATACTGTTGCATAGATCCACATTGTATGTCTTGTGGATATGTTCAAATTTGAGTCTTTAACACATAGATCCACAATGTATTTTTGGTGGCTCTGTTCAAATTTGAGTCATATTGGCATGGATCCACAGTGCATGTTTGGTGGCTATGACTTGTCTTACTTGACATGGATCTTTGCATGTTGGCATTTATGCTTTGATTCATTTGTATTCTAAGTATGGGAATTCCTACCTATGATATATTATTGTATTGTATTTCCTTGTTTGTTGGAAGGTTTCCGACTGACATCTTCCTTGTTCCCTACACACACTTGACAAACTATTTCAACTATCACTCTGTTATAACTTCATACTTTGGGGGGGCTCTCTGTTACACATTATTTTTGTCACCCTTATGACCGTTAATGATGTAAACCTGTCCTTTGTCTTTAGAAGGATCAGTGACCTAAATTCCTGAAGAAAGAAGGGAGAAGAAATTTGCCTGAGAGAAGAAGTTGTCTTTTCCTTTGTAAAAACCCTATTAAGGAGGATTCTCGTTCCCTGCCTTATGTTATGGGTGCGATGATCTCATATTTCTGCATGCTGCATTATACCTATCCTGCGAAATCGTCACACTCTGCTCAGTTCTATGGGTACGACAATTTTCGTACATGTGAAAAATGAGCATCGTCTCGATGCTTCTAGAAGGAGAAGATTCTATGGTGAGGTGGACTCCGATCGGTTTGTATCTTACTCGTTTTTCTGATTTAGTGGGATAATTCTAACCTCCTCACCTTATCCTCTTCATCTTATAAAAGGAGAGAAGCTCTCATGGAGAAAGTTAGATTGGGAATTTTGCTTGAGATTGTTAGCTTGGTTAGAGTGGCTTTGAGTTTTTCTTTGTCAAGATAGATTGTGAGTGACTTTCAAATCTATAGTCTCATAATTATTGGAGCATAAGTGTGTGGGAAATGAGGGAAGTTTGGAAGGGACCTTACAACATCAAGGCTTTGGTTGTAATCTCTTTTTATATTATTTAATACAAAATCACTTTTCTTTCCTATACAAATCTTATTTGTCCATATTGTATGATTCCTTGATCACATACATAGTTTTATATCAAATATTTCTTGTATTATTCTTGTCTTTGTTGGCTTGGGTTTATTTGCAGATATTTCTCCATAAGCCTCATGACGGAGCTTGGATTTCCTTTGCGAAGTCGGATCTTCGATATTTAAAAGGTATTTTCTAGATCCATTTATCATTTGAAAATTGAAATATAAGGAAAGAGTAGGGTACTATCTTGTTTTGTTCTAGTTTTGCAGTGAAGCTAGGGATATCTGTCTATGTTTGCACTTACTAATTTGTCCGATAACACCTTCTCCTCCTACTTGATCCAATGGTTGAGAGAGGTCCCAAAGGGATCTCCGATTGACGATCTACGTGCTTTCACAACTTCGAGCTTCGACACTTCTCACTGACAGAAAATTGGACACCCCCGGAGTTACATACTCCCGGAGATGACATGACACATTGACGTCACATAGGTTGACACGGACCTGTGGCACGTGTGCCACATGTCACTAAAAAATAGACATATCGAGGTCCAAAAGGTGTTGAATCCATGTGACACATGTCACCACATGACCCCCTACCACGTGGCACAAGCCACATAATCAACCACACGGAAGATCCCCAATCACAACTCCAAATATGATGACCTGCATGACTTCACGGGTTTACACCTCTGTGAATTCGACACTTCGGGGCTTTGGTGCTCTAGGGTTTTTATATGTAACTGACTTCATATTCGTCGAAGTGGTAAAGTTACAAAGCTCAAACTTTGCTACCCTTCTACCACAACTATATCTGACAACCTGCAACACTCTTGAAGTCCTCCCCTCAATCTAACAATCGATGAGGATTCTTGGACTTTGAGGCTCCGAGGCTCGGGGATGTAACACTTCATCAAAGTTTAGAATCATGGATTGTTCAATTCCTACTGACCACTATCAACAACGAAGATCCCTCTGCCCTCTAATCAGATCGGATGACAGATGAAGCTTCACGACTCTAGCCTTCAATAGTTCAGGATTTTCCTACCTACTAATATCGTCAAAGCGACGAAGTTACAAAGTTCTTCCTTTCCTTCTTGGCTTCGATTGACCATTGACAATCGATCAGCCAGATCTGACAAATGGGATTTAATTCTTACCCAACCTCTGGTTTGCCTCCATTGGATGACCCTTGTTCACCCTCCTTCCAATCCGACAGTCAAGATCTCCCTCGATCCCAGGGTAGTGATTATTCCTGAATTCAAAAGGAACGGTCACGACTACATGATCCTTTACAAAAGATATCTAATGTTCTGGAAACCATGTGATCTATGAAATAACGTTTCTCCTGAGCTTCCCGATTTAAGGTGTACTTTGTCTTAACCACAATATCTTGTCTAATAGATCTAACCCATTATGGCCCGGTGTTTCAACCTCTAGCTTTGATACCAATCTGTAACACACCCAACGACCCATAGGAAAGGCTACACCACTTAATCCGACTACAACACACCCAACCATCTGCAAGCGAGTCATGCTGCAGTCCAGGGACTCACTTAACATTGACTTATCTCAATTTGAATCATTTCTAAGTTAATTAAGAGACATGAAAACCACATGCAGAAATAAATATTCATGCCACAACATAAACTAAGTCATGCACAACAATAACCAACAAGCATGCATATTCTAAATACAAAATTCAAAGATAAATAAATACACAGCAGAATAAACCATACACAAGTAAATAACCATAACAAAGAGAAATTATATTTTCTAGAAACAAGACAATAACTGATTGCAGACCAAGGACATTCCACCCAATTGTAGACACTGATGTTCCAATTCTTAGCAGCAGTGTCACCCCAGAGCCAGGGCTATGAGTCCACAAGGACAGATTCTAAGGTGTCACTTGGCTTTCCAAGCTAGTCAACCCTCAGGATCTCATAGGCCTTTAAACACTCTCAACAATCCAAAGTACAAAAAATCTCTTCTATCTATTATGCACAACCTAAGAGAATGGACCCCTTTCTCAGCCACGCAGTCCCTCAGGCTATACATATCTTACAGGGCTTTAGTGCTTCTAGTAAAAAATATTCCTGCTAGGACTCTCAGGACTCGTAGTCATGAGTTAACTTAAACATGGGGTAAGGAATAATAGACATGCAGTCACCAACTTTTGGTTGGAATACACCAACAGTCTATACAACCAATGACTATGGATTTTCTCAACAATTAAGTTTCTTTCCCTAAGTAGTTCTTGAATCAGATGGGACGATTAGTTGAAGGGATGAGTGCAGAACATAAGAGAAATGAAATGTGTGAACATCAAACATTTGAGTGAGTGACTGAAATGGGTGAATAAGAAGCAAACAATAGAATAAGAACGAGAACTTGAAGCCCCCAAATAGACCAAGGACGGGTTTATGTAAATCTTGGAATTAAGAAACCACTTGGACTTCCACCCAAGAAGCTCATGTAACTGTTTTTCTCCACTAAAACAAGAAATGGGTAAATAAAATATAAAATAAGTACTCAACCCCTCAAGCCCCCTCTCTTGTGGAATCATATCCCCCTATAAATCTTGTCCTTGTCTGTCTAGCAGCGAACGATGCGTTTTATATTAATAATGATCAAAACATTACATTTCCTAGGCACACTAGCCTCTTAATAATTGTTTAGGCACATTGGCCTTTCATAACTTAACAAAATACAATATTTAATGCGGGGTTCAAAACCGGGGTGTTACACCGACACACCCTCCATCAATGAATGAGTTAGTGATTTTTGAATTTGATCTCCCAATGTGATTTTTTGCATTCCATCTCAATAAATGAAACCCTAGATTGGAAGTTGTCGGTCAATTCTATTGATCAAGAATTCAGCTACATTTAATTATAGACTTGGGAAAACATAAACTTATGAAGTATAAATCAAAGTATATGCAACTATCAATTTTTTTTTTTTTTTTTTTTAAGGTCACTTATTAAACTACTAAACAAAATATGAATATATGTATAGCAAACTGCAATTATAGAAACTAAAATAGTCACTACAACTCAAGAATTTAACACATATATGGTTCTGATCATTTAATAAATCACTAGCTATATGAAACGAATCTGTAATAGAGGATTTCCTATTTCATATTTTAACTGATGAAATCTGCATTTGAAATAAGTAAATTATCAATTTAATGATTTATATGAGCAACCAATATTGTATCTTCACACCAAACTTAAATAAAACTATGAAGCATAAAAATCAAAATCACACTCATGTAACTATTGGAGAAATAAAACAAGTAAAATAAAGGCAACGTAGCCTAACACAGGGGGGCCTCCTAGTCTAGTTCCACACTATTAAACTAAACTATAGAAGGAAAAACTGTCAAACTCAAATCTAGATTATAAACTCATTCATGAAATACATAAACATAAAACATTTGACTCAAAAACAACAATTTTGTATTAAGATCTCATAATGTTTTCCTTATAAATTCCAGAGTGTCTTCAACGTTAAAACCTTTGGTATTTATACAAATTTGAAAGCAAGAATTGTTGAACTCATTATGCAAAATTCATAACAGAACAATTTACGTCTCATATTTCTAGAAATGGAAAAGAGTATGATTCATCCACGTTTGAGAAATTCATGGTTGCACGCATGAATTTCTTGAATGACATATCGATATCATATCTGGGCGATTTCCTTAGAATTGATTCACAGCTAAACCTATGCTTTGTTATACTTTTCCTCTTACGTTGACCACTTCTTTGACTTCACTTCACTTCTGACCTGGAACTCATTGGATTAGATTTGATAGGTGGAAAATATGGAGGATCTAATTTGCTAACTCATCCAACTCATATATTCGCTACTTCATACCTGTAGTTATATGAACATCCAATTTGGCTACAGAATTAGGTATTGGCTGCAAAATAATATTGTTTCTATAACTATTGTTTTTAGAATTCTTTTACAAAGAGAATTGATGAAAATATAGAAAGAAATGGACTTTTACATGGTTTCATCCCTTGTAGCTTAAAACATGATTGTATCCAAAAATGGTAGCAATGAAGGAATAGATAATGAATATGAGAGGTATTCAGGGCTATGATAGGCAGGGTAAAAAACAAAAAGTGACGATAAAAAGAGTTATTTCTCGGGTTCAACATTCCCCCATACCAAAGCATTTGCATGTCCTCATGCACAAAAAAAATTGCAAAAAAAATATTTCTTCTTGCTCCATAATATATGAGGTTTAGATTAGAATATTTTTCTTTTTCTTAGACACTGCCTATTTAGGCTTCCTCATCATCATCTGAGATTTTAAATCTCTAATCTTTTCTTTAAGCTTTCTTTTAGCCTCTTTGAGATTTATATTCTTCTTATTTCATCTCTCTATTTTTTCTAACAAATGTTGATTCTCTACCTTCAAAGATTGATTCTCCTGCTTAATGCGACTTTCCAGAACTCCCAATTCCTTGATTTCCTCTCTTAATTTATCTATTGTATCTTTTTTCTCCTATTCTTGAAAATAATATATTGGACTATGAACAATAAATGGTACCTAGTCAGGCTCATTGGTCTGTGCAAAATTATTTATTGAATCTTTCTCTTCAAGATACTTTATGTAGTCATACCCCTCCCGTTGTGACATATATATTTCTAGGTTGTCAATTTTCAACCTTTGAGGTGTAGATGTCGATGTCTTAACAACTTTTTGGTTTTTTTCTGTTGTTTTTCACAGGAGTAACTATATCCTGTAGCCCATCATTTTCTTCTTTAGATTTAATAATCTCGATTCTTGGTTGTTCTATAACTTCAACAACTTGATATTTTAATTCCTTGGCCATGCTCCTAGTAGTTCTCTGAGGTATTTATTCTATCTTCTTTTGATTATTTTTTTTTAGGATCCTGCATAGAGGTGTGTTGGCAGCCAACCCAAATTTCTTTTGATTACTCTCAAAATCTGCCTACACCCCTTGCGGTATCATGACAAATCATTGTCGCTTTGTGCTAATGGACGTGTGTTTCGTTTTTGCAACCATTACAATTCAATTTTGACTCAGTTTTCACAATTGCAAATGTGAAAACACCTATTTCGTTGATTATACTGTCGTCGTCTTTTGATTTGTTGGTTGATGCTTGATCACTGGTTTATCATGTGATTGATAAAGGTTTTATCAGACTTATGTTCTTGATCTTTATCTTACCTTGATTGCGCATTTGGATATATTTCACTGTTAAACCTTTGGGCATGAAAGTTATTGGTCTTATTTATGAAAATTATAACGTATCTGCTCATATTGTTTTATCCTTGTTATGGTTTTCATTTGATTATCATATGAAAAAATTGTATTATGTGGCTCTAAGTCTTTGGAATACAAACATATGTCGTATACAGCAAATACATTGGCAAGTTCGTAAAGGTATGGTAGCAATGGTTTTAAAGGCGCATAAGTTAATCTTATTCGATTTTGGAAAATCGATTCTTGGCATACTATGCTT
>JASDQU010104435.1:218408-230148 GCA_032191745.1 Picea mariana | reverse complement strand
AGGCATTTTCTATTTTAATATAAACAACAATTTTTCCTGCATATTTCTGTGTTAAATGAATGTCTGTGAGTGTCCCTTATATGCTGTGAATGTATGTTATGCTTATGCATTTGCAAGAGTTGTTTTGGCTTCAATCTTGAGAGGTCTTTGAGGCTTCACACCAGGAGGGTGTGACAGAACGCTGCGGGTTCTGATAGCCATGCACAGGGGTGCATTTCTGAACTCTATAGAGTCAGACAGAGGCATGCCAGGTGGGCACAGAAGTTGAAATCAACAACTCAGAGGACGACCTTTGAGGTTGTTGAATACCTCAAGAGGCAAGGCTGTGTAGGAGGAACACAGTTGCAGACAGAAATCTCTAAGGAGTTATGTAAAGCTCTGCCAGGTGAGCATTGAGCGAGTGCCAGGAGTGCATAGAGGAAGAACTCTGTTGTGAGTTCAACAGAAGAATCATAATCACTAAGGATTCTGAGAGCTCTGCCAGGAGGGCATTGAGCAAGTGCAGAAGGTGCACAAGAGAGGACAAAACTGTTGGACATTTTATAAGAAGATACTCCGCCAGGCGGGCATTGAGTAGGTGTGCAGATAGGCACATGAGAAAAGAACTCTTTGAGTTCTACAAATTGAGGAAGAGTCCATTTAAGGATCTTCACAGGGTTGTTGAACACCCTGCAGACTCAGTAATAGGTTGCTTGAGCAGGAGACTAGCTAGGAGGGCATCCAAATTCTCCATCTGTGGGAGAAGGAAGAAGGATAGAATCCCTTAGGGGTCTGAGTACTTGGAGAAGCTCAGAAGAAATAGCACTTTAGTGTGGGAAGACTCTGCAGGAGTGCAGACGTTAAAATCCTTTGAGGATTTGAGAAAAGAAGCTTAGGAGGAACAACATCGTTGAGAGCGCAGGCGAGGACTCGGATTGTGGAGCTCGCAGAGGAAAGGAAAAGGTCAAGGCCTTTAGTCTTGGAGAAATCTTCCAAGCATCGAAAGAAAGTGCCAAATATCGGGAGGCGCAACAGCTGCTGTCGGATCTTCCGAAAGGATCTGGACCATTGAGAGTTTCACGTCCAGGGAGCAACAGGAGGAGCGCATAAGTGGGACGGATCAGGACCGTCGGATATTTCTTAGAATACCCATCAGTCGTCGGATCTAACCAGAGTTGCAAGGGAGTTAAGCCTTCGTGAACAAGGGAGTGAAGTCCTGATAGGAATTTGTCATCAGGATTTCGAATGTCAGGATATCGGAAGTCCTGAGGATAGGAGATCAGGAATCTCTAGGATGAAAACCCCGAAACAGATCTTAGTCATCCATCAGTTGGGACACGTGGAGGATATTGGGAGCCGTCGGCATTTGAGAGTTCGAAACTTAGGGGATCAAAGGGACAAGATGCCGGGACATTTTGGCATTTGATTTCGTGAAATCGTGAAATGGATGTGGACCATCCATCTTGAAGGGGCACGTGGCAGAAATCGAGGCCTTCGGGAAAAAAATCCCGATAGGAGAGTCCATTGGCATATCGGGGTTCGACGTTTCGTGAATCCTAAAGATGAGACGTCCGGAGAATTTTAAATTGTGAAATTATGAAATGATTGAGGACCGTCCATCATAAGAGGATGCATGGCGAAAATCCAAGAATTCAGGAAAAATCCCGATAGGAGAGTCCATCAACATATCGAGATTCGTTGTTGCACGAATCCTGAGGACAAGAAGTACGCGCATTTCGGAAATGCGAAGTCTGAAACCCCGACAAGGTGGAAAGCTCCGTTGTGGGGCCAACTGACGTCACTTCGGCACATCGGAGGTCGGGAGTGCAAAGGAGCAGCAACGAGGAGGAGTCTCACATCGGAAGAACCCGAAACGTGAAATCCTGAAGGGGGTTTCCTAGGTGACGTCATATTGGGAAATCGAGATTCGGAGGATCGAGAATCCTGAGGACAAAGCATCCATGTGTTTCAGCATTTGAAAGCCAGAAATCGTGAAAGACATAGGACTGTGGTCATATGGAATAGTGGTCACATGGACAAGAAGATAGCCATGGGGGCTAAATGTTGTTGAAGCCATTTCGACATTTCAGGATTTCGGTGATCGGGGAATTAAGAGAACATGGGTTCTCATGAGATCGAGAATCAGGAAACCCCGAAGCTGAAATCACATTTCCTGTGGGGAATTTGTTCATGGTCGTGTTTGGTGCCGTGAGGGAAAAGGAAGGACCTGTGGATCGGATTTTAACAGAGATTCCAGTGGGAATCGAAAGAGCCGCTTCGACTCATGAACTAGACAGAACGATCCTGTGAGTGGACGTAGTCAGAGTCTATATCAATTTGGTATTAGAGCCTGATTCTTGCTTGTATATTTCAGGCAAGGGAAGCCGGAGAAGGAGAGCACTCTGATACACATCATTTTGGTATCAGAGCTTGAATCTTGTCTGTAGATTTCAGGCAAGGGAAGTGAGGAGAAGGAAAAGGAAGACAGGGTTGTTGAAGACTCTATGATGGTTGTTTGCAAGTAGGCAACAATCAAGAAGACAGTTAGGAGGACTGTAGGAGAAGCTAAGACACTCGGAGTGCAGAGTGACAGTAGTAGATTTGCCAGGAGGGAAGATATACAGCAATATGGCTATTGAAGGCCGTAGATATGCTGGAAGGAAAAGCCCATAGCTGATGAGCACAACCAAAAGGGGGAAAGAACTTATCGACATCAGGGCAAGAATGGAAGAGCTTGAACTGCATATGCAACAGAATACCAAGATGAGATGGGTATATGAATGGACCATGATGAAGACAAAGGTAAAATGGCCAGTCAAGGAGTTGATGGCTAGAAGACAGCATAGGATATTAAGAGCATGGTTGAGGCATGCTGAAAACCTCGACGGACATAAGGAGATGGTTCAGATATGTGAACCAGAGACTAGGAAATTCTCGATGAAGAGAATAAAATGGGATTGGATGAAGATCTCAAGAACTACCAAGAGGGCAAAGAGGAAATTCCAAATTGCTAGGTGGGCAAGGAGTTGAGATCAGCTGAAGATATCACAGACTGTCAGGAGGACAGCCAAGGAATTTCACATTGCCAGCTGGGCAATGAAATGAGGTCGCTATGGGATCTCGAAGACTTCCAGGAGGGTAGTGGAAGCATCTCAAATTGCTAGGTGGGCAGAGATAAGAATACGAGACTGTCTGAAAGTCTCATGGACTCGAAGGTGAGTTCAATTCAGCAAGGGGTGCTGATGAAGATGGGATCGGTTGATCTCATATTCTACCAAGGAAGCAACAGGAAAATCCCATATTTCCAGGTGAGAAGGGATGAGCAGGTGAGTTGGCATCAGCCAGAGAAGTTGACAGAGTAGGTGAGCTCAGACATGGGGTTGGATCAGCAGATGTTGCTGACAGAGGAGGAAGATCAGAGGAATCTTCTGATGATTGGGGGAATCGAAATATTCCTACCATTTTCCCAAGAGGAGGTACAAATCTATGTTATGGTTGATAAGGCAACAACAACAGAAGAAGGACAGCTAGCTGAGACTATCAAAGAAGAATTGGAGCAGACTTTAGAAGCTGCCCAAGCAGACGAAGAAGAATATGAGAATTCTGAGGAGTGTCTCAATGATTTCAGCCAGGAAGCTGAGGAAGCTGTAGCACTGAAGCTAACAGCAGAAGAAGCAGAAGAGGATGATGAGCATTCTGAGGAGTGGCTCAATATTTTCAGCCAGGAGACTGAAAATATTGCAACCTGGGAGTTTGCGGTAGAAGAAGAAGAAGAAGCAAACAACATTAGTTTGGCTGATCTGTATGAACAAATTGAAGCCCTGGAGAGAAGGGTGAAGGTGCAGAGTGTGCACATCTAACAAGTGAAGTTGGTAGCAGATGAAGAAGGCATGGGAGATCACAGTGATCTGCCCATTTGCAGAAAATTTTTGCAGCTGGGGAGACTACATGAACAGGGACAACCATTGGAGTAGCTGGATGAAGTGATCGACATGATCAGAGAGCTGATGATCCGGTTAGTAGAAACTGTCAGATAGGAGAGGCTGAGCAGAAGGAAGGAAGCAACAGTAGTAGCGCAGAAGCAGTAGCAGCAGCAGTAGGGAGATGGAGCAGATGAACAACTCCAGAAATTTGTTTGGGATCTAGGAGGATTTCAACAGCTGAGATGGGAAGCTCATGAGAAGGATCTCATGAATTTTGCAGCTAAGGAGTATGATGCAAAAGCATCTCTCCACGTCAGCCAGCCATGGCAGTGCGTGCATTCAAGGCTGAAGAGAGGCACAGCCCTCATCTTCAATTTTGAATTTGAATGTAATTAATGTTGTAGGTTGTTGAGTCATGGAGCCATGCCTTTGTGTAGGCATTAGAGTAGGTAGGCCTTAATGCTTGTAAGGCTGAGATCTAGATCCGATTTGTGGACTAGACAACTGATTCAATGTAATTGAATAGGGTAGGTAGATTGGAGGGAAGAGCTCGAAGAGCCTCCTCATGTAAAAAGATCAATTGGTATCTCATTGCAGAAGTAGTTTTAGTAAGAGAAGAGAGTCTGCAAGTAGAGAGAAGAAGAGAAGGAGCCGAGACCTTGTTACAGGCCGTGCTCAGGAACACCATTGTAAATAGGCATTTGCCATTTTAATATAAACAACATTTTTTCCTCATATTTCTATGTTAAATGAATGTCTGTGAGTGTTCCTTATATGCTATGAATGTATGTTATGCTTATGCATTTGCAAGAGTTGTTTTTGGCTTCAAGATTGAGAGGTCTTTGAGGCTTCAAACTAGGAGGGTGTGACAGAACGTTGCGGGTTCTGATAGCCTTGCACATGGGTGCATTTATGAACTCTGCGGAGTCAGACAAAGGCGTGCCAGGTGGGTAAAAAAGTTGAAATCAACAACTCAGAGGAAGACCTTTGAGGTTGTTGAATACCTCAAGAGGCAAGGCTGTGTAGGAGGAACACAGTTGCAGACAGAAATCTCTGAGGAGTTATGTAAAGCTCTGCCAGGTGAGCATTGAGCCAGTGCCAGGAGTGCATAGAGGAAGAACTCTGTTGTGAGTTCAACAGAAGAATCATAATCACTAAGGATTCTGAGAGCTCTGCCAGGAGGGCATTGAGCAAGTGCAGAAGGTGCACAAGAGAGGACAAAACTGTTGGACATTTTGTAAGAAGATACTCCGCCAGGCGGGCATTGAGTAGGTGTGCAGATAGGCACATGAGAAAAGAACTCTTTGAGTTCTGCAAATTGAGGAAGAGTCCATTTAAGGATCTTCACAGGGTTGCTGAACACTCTGCAGACTCATCAATAGGTTGCTTGAGTAGGAGACTAGCCAGGAGGGCATCCAAATTCTCCATCTGTGAGAGAAGGAAGAAGGATAAAATCCCTTAGGGGTCTGAGTACTTGGAGAAGCTCAAAAGAAATAACACTTTAGTGTGAGAAGACTCTGCAGGAGTGCAGACGTCAAAATCCTTTGAGGATTCGAGAAAAGAAGCTCATGAGGAACAACGTCATTGAGAGCACAGGCAAAGACTCAGATTGTGGAGCTCGTAGAGGAAAGGCAAAGTTCGAGGCCTTTTATCTTGGAGAAATCTTCCAAGCATCGGAAGAAAGCACCAAAGCTCGGGAGGCACAACATCTACCGTCAGATCTGTCGAAAGGATCTGGACCGTTGAGAGTTTCACGTCCAGGGAGTAGCAGGAGGAGCGCATAAGGGGGACGGATCAGGAACGTCGGATCTTTCTTAGAATACTTGTCAGCCGTCGAATATGATCAGAGTTGCGAGGGAGTTAAGCCTTCGTGAATAGGGGAGTGAAGTCCTGACAGGAATTTTTCATCGGGATTTCGAAAGTTGAGATATCAGAAGTCCTGAGGACAGGAGATTGGGAATCTCCAGGATGAAAACCCTGAAACAGATCTGAGTCATCCATTAGTTGGGACACGTGGCAGAGATCGGGAGCCGTCGGCATTTCGGAGTTTGAAACTTCGGGGATCAAAGGGACAAGATGCCGGGACCTTTTGGCATTTGATTTCGCGAAATCGCGAAATGGATGTGGACCGTCCATCTTGAAGGGACACGTGGCAGAAATCGAGGGTTTCGAGAAAAAAATCCCGATAGGAGAGTCCATCGGCATATCGAGGTTCGACGTGTCGCGAATCCTAAAGACGAGACATCCAGAGCATTTGAAATCGCGAAATCGCGAAATGATCGAGGACCGTCCATCATAGGAGGACACGTGGCGGAAATCCAAGAATTCGGGAAAAATCCTGATAGGAGAGTCCATCGGCATATCGAGATTCGGCGTTGCACGAATCTCGAGGACAAGAAGTACATGCATTTCGAAAATGCGAAGTTTGAAACCCCGACAAGGTGGAAAGCTCCGCTATGGGGCCAGTTGATGTCACTTCGGCACATCGGAGGTCGGGAGTGCAAAGGAGTAGCGGCGAGGAGGAGTCTCAAATCGGAAGAACCCAAAACGTGAAATCCCGAAGGGGGTTTCCTAGCTGACGTCATATCGGGAAATTGAGATTTGAAGGATCGGGAATCCTGAGGACAAAGCATCCATGCGTTTCGGCATTTGAAAGCCTGAAATCACGAAAGACATAGGACTGCGGTCATATGGAATAGTGGTCACATGGACTAGAAGATAGCCATGGGGGCTAAACACTGTTGAAGTTGTTTCAGCATTTCAGGATTTCGGTGATCGGGGAATCGAGAGAACAGGGGTTCTTGTGACATCGGGAATCAGGAAACCCCGAAGCCCGAAATCACATTTCCTGTGGGGAATTTGTTCATGGTCGTGTTCGGGGCTGTGAGGGAAAAGGAAGGACCTGTGGATCGGATTTTAATAGAGATTCCAGTGGGAATCGAAAGAGCTGCTTCAGCTCACGAACTAGACACAAGGATCCTGTGAGTGGACGTAGTCGGCGTCTGCATCAAATAAATTAACTTTAATAGGTCAAAGAGACCGCAAACCGTACCATGATATATAATATATGAGACATGATAATATTCTAGTGAAATAGATGGTTGGTATATCTCTAATGGAATTAATTCAGCAATTTCACATTAATCAATGGAAAGTATATGCAATCCCATGTATTATCCCAATTTGATGATTCACACTCATCCCATTCATCATCACTACATGCATCACCACTACATGGGAGATATAATAAAGCGAGTATTCTCATCCATATTTCAAATATAGGATTGTTAGAGCTTCAAACCAAATGAAAACCATGAGTCCCACGTGCATTGTTGCATTGGTACGTAGGTGAATGATTTTTGTTGACCACCTCCCAAAACAACTATTTTCACATATCTTTGCCTTGTTGATTCCATTCACACTCTTTCTCCTTCTACCAGCATTGACATACATCATTCAACAACTATTTTCATCTCGAATAGGGTAATTTTTAGATAACCTCAATTCCTCACCATGTAGGGTTATTTTTACACATGCTCCAACTCCATTGTGATCTCCTTTCTCATGGACAATCTCAAAATAGATCCACTTATATGAAACCTTGACAAAAAAAATTAGTGTAATGAAAAAAATTATTAAATGTGGGAATTTTCAAATTGACTATCACACCTATTAGAGCAAAACCAATGTAGCTCCATTTATATATTTTTCTCCTTCAATTAATCATAAAACAAATAGAAGTAATGACGTACATAATTGGAGGCATGGCACATATCATCACTTATGTAGAAGTGATATTATTTCAATATTGACTATTTATCTTTGTTGTGTTGGAATAATGATTTATTTGTAATTTTCTAGATTTAATTATTGTTAAAAATTCTTTATATAATCATATTTGATAGAGATATTTGTGAGATTGAGATTAATGTGTTGAGCCAATTAAGGATTGATTGTTTGAGATATTATATGAGTTGATATTTTCTTGACACATCTCTTATACATGTATAAATATATTCTTTGGTAATAAGAAAGTTTAAACTGTGTGTGCATTATTGTTAAATTTATTTGCTTCATTATTGTTGGTGTGTAATTCTTCATTTGATATTAGAGCCACTGATATGAGAGTCATGATATCTTTTAATTTTTGAAGAGCATTGAGTGAAACCGTTTCCTATCTGTAGTTGATGTTAACATTACAATTGAGAGGGTTGCATAGACCTTTGTGGAATGTTGTTTGATATAAGCCTACGTGAAGCCTGCGTGCAATGCTATTTCATGGAATCCTGTGCGGAGCTTGTGTGTAACATTGTTTAGTAGAGCATGGAGTTTGTAGCAGTGTGGATATTTACATACGTCTTGAGCATGAAGGAGTGTGGAGTTTGCAGCAGCGTGGAGATGTACATGCTCCAATAAAACTTGTTCAATTACGGAAATGCACCAAAGTATTTGTGGCTGAATAATTCACCTCAGTTCATATTTAGTACAATCAACGTACCATTGACTGTATCAAATATTATGTGTCAAACAGATAAATATTAATATGCCATATAAATTGGGCTCATCAAAAACCTAAAAAGGAAGTTTATTTTCCAAAGTGTTGGATAACAAGTATTTGATAAAGTTTTGTAATAATCTCCATGACATATTGAACAAGTTGATTCTGTCATTTTCCTTTTGAGTTGAAAACCTGGTGTGAATGGTGAATAAATTATGAGAAAGAATTAGTGCTTGAGATAAGGACAATTGGTTGGAATAGTAATTGGAGTTTGTATATGAGACAAAGTGTAAAAGAGATTATCTTAAACATCTTATAATTTTTTGAAAAATTTGGGTACAAAATTTTTGTAAGAGGGTTGATTCAAAGACTCAAATTTTGATTATGGTTGCTTAAGTATTCTGCTCCTTCATTGTAATTAAACATTAATAAAAAGATCATTTTTTGGTGGTGGTTGAGTTCCATTTTTTGGGACAAGTGCTCTCATCCCTAGGTGAAGTGGGACACATTGTGTTGATTTTTTAGTATTCTCTTTCTCTCACTCACTTATTCTCCAATGGCAACAAGAAATATTGTGTTACCTAAGATTCTTGGCACAAATTATTTTTATTGGAGAAAATACATGCAACCTATATTTATCACTAAAGATTTATGGGAACTTGTAATTGATGGATATGTTATTCCTTTTGATGAAGAATTTAAAGAATTGAATGACAATGAAAATCAATCTCCGATGGAACTTATAAACAAAGATAATAAATCACTTTCTTTTATAGGTAGCATAGTTCAAGAATATATATTTCGAAGAATCAGTGTTGTAGAATCATCCAAGAAAGCATGAGATATCTTAAAGAACACATATATTGAATGTGTGGTTGTAGGTAAATTGCAAACATTAAAGAGGAAATTTGAAAATGATAATATGCATAGTAATGAATTTGTGAATGATTATATCACCAAAATACAAGAATTTGTTAATCAAATGAGGATGTTGGGTGAAGAAGTTCCAAAAAAAAGGATGATTTAGAATATTTTAAGGAGTCTTGTGCTGAAATTTGAAATGGTTTCCACCAGTATCATGGTTTCTAAATATATCAATGTAATGAGAATTGATGAATTAAGTGGTTATTTATTAGTTGTTGAAGAAAATTATTCAAGTGAACACACGAAAAATGATATCTCATTAAGGTATAGAGGACGAGGAAGAAGCAAAGGATAGTTTCATAATCAACGATTTCATAATCAGAACATATATCAACATAATTCATAGGGAAGTACATCTAATTCAAGAGGCAGAGGAAGAAGCCCAAGTCAATTTAGAGGAAGAAGCACAAAAGGATATCATGGAAGAGAAAGAGGAAGAGATGGATCTCAAGAAAGACAAGGACCACAATTTTATTATTTTCACAAATTTGGTCATCCTAAGAAAGATTGTTATGCAAAATTGTGTGATATGGAACATAAAAGTTCCAATACAATTGTTGAAGAAACTAGAAATGAGAATTTAATCATATCAAGTTTGATGGCACATAATGAAGAAAGTAAAGCTTAGTATACCGATTATGGATGTTCAACTCATATGACATCCTAGGAGGAGTTTTTTACTAGAATAAATGACAATTATTCAGGTAAACCTATATTTGTTGATGATAATGTTTCATAAGTAAAAGGGAAAGCTAGCATTGTAATTACAACATTTCATAGAAATAAATATTTGATTGATGACACTTTATTGACACGAGCATTGAATAAGAACCTACTTTATGTACGACAAATGACAGAGAAAAACTACTAGTTAGTGTTTGATACTAAAGAGTGCTTAATCATGGATAATTTAAATAAAAATGTAGTAGAAAGAGGAGAAATTGTTGTAAAATTGGTTTTCATTGATGTCAACCTTAGAATAATCCCTAAAGCAGATCCCAAAATCCCCTAAAAGTGATGATGATGTGTCCACTTGAAGAAGCCTTGAAGAGACTTGAAGAAGCCTTGACATAAGTGCATGCAACTCCAAATTGGTCCCCATATGATGTATCTTTTAAGAATTTCCCTCATGGGATGAGATAACATGTGGTTGTTTCCACATGACCACTTTTAGTTGTACACAAATGGATCCTTGAAGGAGCCTTGAAGAATCCTTAAAACCAAGTAAATAATCCCCTAAAGTCAAGTGAAGAAGACCCTAAAACCAAGAGAAGAAAACCCTAAATCCAGTGAAAAAACCCCTAAAGCTAAGATAAGAAGACCATAAATTCAAGTGAAGAAACCCCTAAAGCTAAGAGAAGAAGCCCCTAAATTAAAGAAAATAATTCCCTAATGTTATCCAACCTTAAGGAAGAGGTTTGACCATTGGTTGCACCCCCTCATGTGGAGAAGACTCATATAAATAAGTGGAGCCTCATTTGGAATTTGGATCACACAAATTCAACCTAGCCAAGGAAGAGGAGAAAATTTCCAAGAGAATATGAAGTGAAGAAGGGTGAAATTCCAACAGAATATGAAGTCTTGTGATGATTTATTCTGGGGTTTTATTTCAAGGTCTTCTTGGAATTTTTTATATAACATTTTTCTAGAATGATTCAGATATTGAAACTTGGAGGTGTTTCAGAAGAAATAGAGAAGAATATTGGATACAAATTTCAGGTCTTGACACATTACAGGTTTGAAGTTATACTTAGTAGAAATTGAGGTTCATTAAACAAGGGTTTTCTTCTTCAAAATGAGTCATATTGCCATTTTCACTATAAATCTTTTTAGGGAACGATTCAAGGAGAAAAAAATGGAGAAATTTTATAGAAGATGCCTATTAATATTGGGTACAAGATTCAGATCCCAATTCATTGTAGGTACGAAGTTATATTTGTTGTAAGTTAGGGTTTGTGACTAATCCATAACCTAGTCCCAAACAAGTGTTCGAGATAAAAATTTTATATATGAATCTTGGTAGTTCCAAATTGAATTAATCTTGTGAATTATAATGAGAACATATCATAATATCTGAGGTACAAGTTTCAAAATTAGAAATGGAAAATTTTGCTCATGGAAAATCTTACAAGTTTGCATATTTTAGGTACATTTTTGAGCAGTTTTGTATGCAGATTTAAGAAGTGATTTTGAGATTGTATTTGAAGGTTGATTTTATCTTGTATCATCATTTAAAATATTCCAAATGGATCAATATCTCCTTCCAATAGGTGATGGAAAACTCGGGGAGTGGGTGCTTCCTTCAAGTTAGTACTTGTAAAATCTTGAAACTACTTAAGAAAAGTTTATGTGGTTTTCTCCCAGTTGGGTTTCCACGTAAAAATATGTGTGTAATGTGTATGTGTTTATGTGAAGA
>JASDQU010104435.1:94945-134497 GCA_032191745.1 Picea mariana | reverse complement strand
CTTCCAAACCAAAGTTCATAAGGGGTCTTGTCATTGTGTGGTCTGAGATGAGCTTTGTTAAGGATATGAACAACTGTATGAATTGCTTCCACCCAATATGACTAAGGTATGTTCTTTTCATTCATCATTGATCTTGCCATTTGTTGTACTGACCTATTTTGCCTCTCAACAACTCCATTTTGCTGTGGAGTCCTTGGAATTGTGTACTCTCTTTTGATCCCATGCTTATCACATAACTCTTTGAAGTTCCCTGAACTAAACTCTCCTCCTCTATCAGACCTTACTGACTTTAATCTTTTTCCTGTTTGATTCTCAGTCAGAGCCTTAAATACTTTGAATTTTTCAAATGCTTCAGATTTTTCTTTCAAAAAGGCAACCCAAGTTAGTCTAGAATAGTCATCAATAATCAACATAAATTAGTTTTCTTTTCCTGTACCTTCTTTCCTTGATGGACCACATAGATCCATATGTACTAACTGGAGAGGTTTTTCTATTGAGGGAAAGTTTTTAGATTTGAACTGAGTGCGAGTAAGCTTTCCTATCTGACAGGATTTGCAAACAAAGTCATATGGCTTTGATATCTTCGGAAGATCTTTTACTGCCCCATTGTTTCTGAGTTTGATTATGTGATCAAAATTTAGGTGACCAAGTCTCCTATGCCATAGCCAACTTTCATCATATTTTCTTAAGTGGCATTCTTCTTCTTCTTCTTTTAAAACACATACATTGTTTTCTGTTCTTATACCTTTTGCAACTAGCTGACCTGAATCCACAGTTTTTATTCTACAATCTTTAGAGGTAAAAACAACTTCACACCCTCGGTCACAGAATTGACTGACACTAAGCATATTATGTTTCAAATCTTCTACAAACAACACATCTTGAGCTTTTCTTTTTCCATTACACAAACTTACAATTCCTTTACCTTTTATCTTTCCTGGTGCATCATTTCCAAAAGTTACATTCCCTGATTTTCTATCACTTAGAGTTAGAAACTTACTTCTGTCTCCAGTCATGTGTTTGGAGCATCCACTGTCAATATACCAGGGATTCTTTTTCCTTTGGGATGATAGCACTAGTCCACACTTGTCATCTTCTTTCTTCTTCCAAACTTTGACATTTTCAGTAGTGGGGATCAAATCTGAGTTGTATTCCTTAAGCGACAGTCTGCAGCTTTATGACCATAATTGTGACGGTTGTAACATTCTGGTTCACTGAATAATAGATCATAATGATTGTTATGCACATATCTATTGTTGTGTTTCACCTGTGTCCTTTTCCCAGTCATCACATGATTTATAATCTGTGACTGTTTGTTGCTAGGCTGTCTCAATCTTTGTTGTGGAAGATAGTTATTCATTGAATATTTTGATTGCTCATATCTAAATCTTAAAGAACAGTTTATAGCTTTGTGACCAAAATTAGAGCAGAGAAAACAATAACCATAGAAAAAATCTTTGTACCTTGAAAAAATCTGTCTTCTTTGAGGAGGTCGACTTCTGTCATGCCAATAATCTTTCTGGTCTACAAATTCGGTTCTGTGGCTTTTTCTTTCATTTCTTCTTGGTGGCTGATTTTCCTTCTTTGTTTCTGCAGAGTGACTGTTTTCAATGTTTGTGGATTTGACAAACTTGATAGATTCTGTATTTCTTGGATGATCACTACTTGATCCTTCTTCATATCCCAATCCAGCTTTCAACTTTGAATTTATTTGCTGATTTAGAATGGAAGTTAATTCTTCTGAGGCTTTAATACTTGGCAGATTTTGATGATACAATCCTTTAAATTTCTCCATTTATTTTCTAGTTTTTACTATCTCTTCTTCTAAGGCTTCACACCTGACTTTGTTCTCTGACAATTGTTGTTTCAGTATGTCTTCTATTTTCTTTGCCTCTTCTAATTCCACTTTCAGCAGAGCAAAGTTTTCATCAGGTTTTTTACTGTCTTTATCGAACTGCGTCAATAATTGTTTTTGCTTTCTATTCTTAGTTCTGAGTCTATCAATTTCTTCTAGTGCACTGATCAGTTCTCCTTCCAAATCAACCACAACTTCTTCATCATTATCATCACTGCCTGTGCTTTTATTATCATTATCCTCCTTGGCCATAAGCATGAAGTCATTTGCCTTATCTTCATAGGATGAGTCACTGTCGATGTCTTCTGAGGAATTGTTATTATTTGCAACCAAACTTTTCTTCTTATTATATTTCTTGTATTTGTACTTCTTTTCATCATTAGAGTTTTGGTCCTTTTTCTGATGGGGACACTTAGATGCAAAATGACCTATCTTACCACAGTTAAAGCATTTGAAGGGCAACTTTCCTTGATATTTTCCTGACCCTTTCTTTAACCTTCTCACAAATTTTGCCTCAATATCATCTAATTCTGAATCAGTATTCTTGTCTTCTTTAAAAGATGCTTCTCTAGTATTGGATTTATCTTTGTTAATTCTCATTTCATATGCAGTTAGAGTTCTTAGAAGTTGATCAATGGACAGAGTTTTAAGATCATTTAATTATTCTATTGCAGAGACTTTTGGATTAAATTTATCAGGCAGAGATCTTAAAATCTTCTGAACTAAGATTGAGTCATCAAACTTCTCACCAAGACCCTTCATGGCATTTACAAGTTCTTCAACTCTTAAAAAATACTTGCTAATTGTTTCATCTTCATTCATCTTTAGTTGTTCAAATTTCAACCTGTATGTTTGAAGTTTGACATCTTTTACTTTCTCATTTCCTTCATAACTACTAATAAGTTTATCCCACATTGCTTTGGAAGTATCAAGATGCATTACCTTTACAAACTCAGCTTCAACAAGTCCATTCAAGATAACATTCATCCCCTTAGCATTAAAACTAAACTCTAACTTATCATCCTTGGAGGCTAGCACAACATGCTTTGTATATCCAGTCTCTATTACATCCCAAACATCAACACCCAAGGCCATTAAGTATGTTCTCATTCTAATTTTCCAGAAGGAAAAATTTGTTCCATTAAACAGAGGGGTCTTAGAAGCTGAAGTCCCTTCATGACTTGTCATGTTTAAGCTTACAGATCTACCTTTGAATAAAAGGAACCCGCTCTGATACCAATTGTTGAAATTACTAAGACAACCGAGAGGGGGGGGTGAATCAGTTGTAATTGAGCTTAAACAATTTAAGTCTATTAAAACAATATTAATCTTTGTTCAAGTGATCATCAACAATATACAACATATGGACAATAAAAGTAAAGAACATCAGTCACACATAAGGTATACATAGAGACAGATTTTTCACGAGGAAACCCATAAAGGGAGAAAACCTCTTCATCTTCGAAATGATAGGCAGTCTTTTAAGTTCTATACATCATCTATAATTGAGCACCAACTCAATGTGAGGCTGCTACCTCTGTTTTACAAGATGCAACTTGTTTGAGAGCACCAACTCTCTGGTTTCTCTAGCACCCACTAGAAGGAAGCACCAACTCCCTTAATGTTCCAGCACCAACTGGATGGAAGCACCAATTTCCAGTTACACAGGCTCCAACCTGTATAACAAAGAACACTTGTTCTCCCTTGCACCACCCTGCCACCCTAGTTTCTTTGGCTGCAACCAAATGGAAGCTACAACTTCCCGTGTTCAAGCTCTCACTTGAACCTCTGAGGACAACAGTCCTCCCAAGCACCTCCCAACCTCCCTAGAACATGAATGGATAAATAAACAGTCAACTATGCAGATAAATCAATTCTTACCAATCTTTCTTTGTTCTGTCAATCTGGTCTTCTACTAACTGTTCTTCTATTCTTCTCTTCTTTTGTTTGTTCAGTAGGTCTGCTCTGCATCAACTTGTTCTGTCATTCTGCTATGCTTATGCTTCTCTTCATCATCTGTTACTATTCTCTGAGTTTCATCTCACACTGCGCATATTTTCAATCTCACACAGCAAATTCTATGATTTTTCCTTTCTTACAGTTTCATTCATTTTTCATACAGAACAACCACAACCGCACACAGTCTGTCTCATTTTCTTTTATGCACACCTCCGATGGTTCAACTTCTCATCTCCTTAGACAAAAGGAAGACAACTGTCTCAGCAACTGAAACGCCAATTAATCGGCAATCATGAGTCCGTTTCGCTAACAGATTCGAAACTGAGGAGTTAACTGTGAGAGAGAATAGTAACCCTCCGATCAACACTTGATCTGACAGTTCAGATCATTCCGTGATTTCGCATATCGCGATTTCGAAATTCCTGATGTTCAATGTTCTTGTCACTTACAAATCCCGATCCACAAAACTCTGTAAAGAAGTCAGATCAATGGTCCAGATCACATCTTGACCCGACGGTTCAGATTTAGTCGAGATTTCACACATCATGATTTTGACACTCTTGACGTTCAGTGTTTTTGTCACTTCAAATTCCCGATCCACGAAACTCTGTAATGGAGTTGTATCAACAGTCCAGATCACATCTTGATCTGACAGTTGCAATTACGTCGTGATTTCGCATATCGCAATATCGGGATTCTTGATGTTAATATTCTTTGACATCTCCAACACTCGATCCTCGAAACCCCGAAATGGACTTGGATCAACGGTCCAGATTCAATCTTGATTCAATGGCTGCGATTAAATCGCGATTTTGCATATTGCGAAATCGGGATTCCTGTGGATGATATTACTTGACATCTCCAACTCTAGATCCCCGAAACTCCGACATGTACTGGAATCAACGGTCCAGATTCAACCTTAATCTGACGGATCAGATTAAATCACGATTTCACATATCGCAATTTCGAGAGGTTAGGGAACATCGTTCCTTTGACTCTCCAGTCAGCGAACTGATGATCTTTCCCCACGTGTCCTGCCTGATGATGGGCGGTCCTCCTTCTTTCGAGATTTTTTACACCCACTTCTCCTTGTACTTTAAAAAGCATGCAAGTTCTCCTTGATCCAACGATGGTCGGGTCCTACGCTTGGATATAATGTCTGAGATCTGTCCTCCTCTTCAGTGCGCTCTTCTTGTCTTCATTCAGATCTGACGACCCTCATTCTATCGGGAATTTGAAGGGGATCCAACGAACATAAATGATTCTCAAACCTTACGGGCCTACCTCTTCAGCACGCTCTTATTCAGATCTGACGGCCATCGAGAATTCAGAAAGAGATCCAACGAACACAGTTGTTGCTCTTCCCCGATTATCACTGCACCGCTGATCATCGCTGCTGTACTCAAGCCATCATCACTACTGTACTTGCCATCAATGACAAGTATACGCTGCCTGTAAAACATGCCAACAATCCTCTGTACATTCTTCCTGTACTTATGCCATTCGTTGTCTGTTAAATATTTGCCAATGCAACTGGGCATAAAATGAAAAGAGAGACTCAGATTGAGGAACCGTCGACTCCGATGGATTCCTGGGGGATTTCAGCTAGAGCACCCCTCATTCCTGGGTGCCATGCTTCAGAAGTTTCTTTACTCATTGATTTCGAGAACTAGCGTTTTGCTCAGTTTGAAGCAAACCGACATTGGGATTAAGGGGTCCAATTTATGAAACACTGCCTCGGGAGCAGATGGAAAATATATTCACCTAGTCCATGCCTAAACAATCTTGTAGCATCTCACAGAACTCAAAAATGTTTCTTCGTTAGTCTTTTATGCCCTGGGTGAGAATTGACCAAGAGTCCCCGAAATGGTTTGGGATGTGACTTGCAATTGGGCATAAAGTGAAAACCGAGACTCAAATTGAAGAACCGTCATCTCTGTTGGATTCTTGGCATAGGATTTTAGCTAGAGCACCCCTCACACCCAATTCCAACCCCTCAAAAGTTGTTTTTTTCATCGATTTCAATAATTAGTGCTTTGCTCAGTAAGAAGTAATGCAACATTCGGATTTAGGGGCCCAATTTATGAAACCATGCCTTGAGAGAGGATGGGCAATGTGGTCACCTAGTCCATGCCTAAACAAGCATGCCAAACCTCATGGAACTAAAAAATGCTACTCCGTTAGGCTTTTATGCCCGGAGGAGGAATTGCCAAGAGTCCTCGAAATGGTTTGGGATGCAACTTGCAACTGGGCAAAAAAAAAAATCCGAGACTCAGATTGAGGAATCGTTGACTCTGATGGATTCCTGGGATAGGATTTCAGCTAGAGCACCCATCACTCTCGGTTCCAACCCCTCAGAAGTAGTGCTTTTCATCGATTTAGACAACTAGTGCTTTGCTCAGTAAGAAAAAATGCAACATTTGTATTTAGGGGCCAATTTACGAAACTATGCCTCATGAGCGGATGGATAATTTGGTCACCTAGTCCATGCCTAAACTAGCTTGCATCATCTCATGGAACTCAAAAATTTTGCTTCGTTAGTATTGTATGCCCTGAGCGGGGATTGAGGAACCGTCGTCTTTGTTGGATTCCTGGCATAGGATTTTAGCTAGAGCACTCCTCACTCTCAGTTCACACCCCTCAATCCCATTTCACTCCCAGTTCATGATTGGATTCTAGTTTCCCTAAACGTTAGTTTGAGGCTACATGTATTACTATCCAAGAGGTTGGGAGAATGTTGGGAAAAAGAAGAGGAACCTCACTTATTTTCGAGAAAAGGGACACAACACTCCCTATTGTAGGGGAAGGCTAGTATAAGAAGTAGCATTTACGAGATAGAGGGGGGATAAAAGAGTCTTTGATCACTAATTCCAGAATGGGATCATCCTTTATAAGCAAGATAAGGACTAAAATATCTTCAAGGGAATTTTATATATTTCCATCAACAACATGGACAATTCTGATGCGGACAATTTTGCATGGAGGCATTTCTCCCAGACCTCTTCATGAAAGATTGTGAATCTATGGTGCATGTACAAATATGTGAGATGTGGGTTTATGATAATATTTTGAATTTTCCAATAACATTCTCCATTGACCTTGTGTAAACCATTCCATTTCGTGTTTGTTGCACTAAGTGTAAAGAACAATGTTGGAGAATTATAAGACGTAAGTTAGGTATGAGCTATTTGTTACCTCTTTATTACCTTTTATTTTAATTGTATCCATATTTTGTATTGATCAAATGAGGAATTAAACTGAAACTGATGCCATTAGACACAAATTCAATCCTAAGTCCAACTAAGGAGAAAAAACAACACACGCTAATTAATCTAGGAGTCAAGCATGCAAACAAACCTTCTCATAAAGAAGCGCTAGTTGGTTATGGAATCCAACATCCTAGAATCGATGCGTGAAGGGGTTGAGTTTCGGCGGGTGGGAAAGTTACGTTGATAACTTGCTTAACGAACTAACGCCCTGGTGCAAGTTACCTCACCGAGCAGTGGGCAACCCTCCAAGGAGTCTGAGTGAGTCTAGCCAACGCCGATCCCAGGTACAACACCACTTTCTCTATGCTTTCACCTTGTGTAGGAAGTCTAAAATATTATGGCCTCTATGGTACCACCCACTATACCAAAGCAGAGGGGGGACAGTCGACAATCGACACCAATACCAACAAAGCAGGGTTGATTACTCTGAGGGCCCCAATGCGATCTCATGATTGACCCTTGTGTTAGAAGGGCTTCCCAAAGTCAGTGATATAACAACTGGATTTCACTTCCTAACTCAAGGCTTTATGTTTGTTTAGCAGTTTTGGAAAGTTATTCTCACAATCCTATTCCAAAGCTCTACACCTAAGCTAAGATGGGTTTGAAGATCCCTAGAAAAGTTTCTAGATAAATTTTAATTAGCGCTTGATTTTAGGCTGTTGTTACTCAAAGGAGTGGTCGTGAAACTGATGGCGTTTTGACTCGACTCTTTAAACCATGCAAGAGGAAAATGAAATGCAAGAAATTCAACTTCGATGAAAACTAGCTATGGGAAGGAGCAAGAGGTTTTAATCAAAGAAATAATTTCTTGATAGATTACTATGTGTGTAGTACTGCAAAATGACCCAAATTTTAAAAATACCATGCAAATGTCATAGTTCACTTAGTACACCTATACACCATTGAATCAAATGTCATCATTTCTAACATAGTAAACTATTATGATTATAGAGACCACCATACACATCTTGAATACTCGTAAGGATCACCGGGGCTTCACCTTGTTGACTTACTATATTTGAGGTGAAGACCATAGATGAGATTTACTTAAATGGCACTTAAATAGTTCTTTTTAGAGTTGAATTCAAACAAAAAGTTCCCAAATGTGAACAAAATCCTCAACAAAAATCCTATGACTAATACTTAAACAGATAAATAAAATGTCTTTTCTTTCAAGAGCTAGGATGGGACTCATATGCACCTAGAACAATAGGGAAATCGTAAAGACATAAAAGGAGGAAATTTAGTCAATACCTAGTTTTCATTGTGCAATCACATATGAAAAATGCAAGGTAAAACTCAAGAAGGAGACATAAAGGAAAGGAAAGTTATAGAGGGATCTTAAAAAATGTAGAGGAGGAAAAATTGTTGGAATATGAACTCTTCTCCTTTCCAAGAACTTTGATTAAATGAAAATTCATAATGCCATGATTGCTTCATTAAACCTAATTGTCATAACTACTTCAAGAGGATTTTGAGGATACTTTTATAGATTTATTGACCCAAACTTTTATATAATAGTTTCTACCCTTACTCTAAGTGAAAACATTTCACTTTCAATCCCACTCAAAGTTTCAACATAAAAGGGATGTAGTTTAGTTTCGTAAAAAACATCAAAAATGAAAAATCTAAAATAAAAAAAATTAATATAATTGCAGGTGCATTTGCTCCCAAACAATAGTGGTATGCTTGAAATTGTCTATAACAAATTTAGTGTTGCATCTAAATATCTCTGCCCTAGGAAAGCTTGTAAGGCCATCAAATTCTTCTCCCAAGGAGATCTTGGCAACTTTTAATCCTGCTTCAAACTCTTCTTTAGTAAAAACTTTGTCATATTGCATAATGTAGGGCCCCTCTAACCCTTTTATAGAGTCAAATAGCTTAAAGAATATTTGTCTTCTCCTCTCCTAAAACACTTTGCATGTTGGTATTAATTATTGTAGAATATCAATATAACTATCCCAACCATCACTTATCCACTTCAACATCTTGTGCAAGGGAAGATTATCTTTGTAGCTCTTGTGCTCATGCATATCAATTAATTTTATCATTAAATTTTATACACATTTCTCATTGAAATTCATGTCCTTCTAAAGTTCAAGTTTGAAATATTATTTCAAATAAAGAATCCTTCAAATAAGAAAGGAAGATTTATTTACCAKCTCCTAGAGCTCAAATAACAAAGCAGTCTTTCTAAATCCACATATTACTTCTTGGGATACATTTTCCTTAGTATACTTCTTGGATGTCTCCTTCATATTCTATTAAGTTCTTTTAATGGCCAATGGTTGTGTAAATAAGGGCTCGATATTCAATGCAACTTCCAACTCAACTATTCTCCTCTTCAATCTAAGATTATCCTCTAGTTCCTCACTTACAAAGTGTTTAAGAATGTGAGAATGTGAAGGCGAGGGGAAATTGGAATTGTTCTTGGGATTTTACATTCCACATACCAACGAAGTAGTGGATATGGAGTGCGGGAGGTGAAGTTTCAAGGGAATGTGGGAGGTGGAGTTTCATGATGCAGAATCCTGAACCAATGTGAGATACCTCTACATTTTGCATTAATAAGAAATGTTGAATGTGGAATGTGGAAGAATGGTGAGAAGTATGGTTCACACGACAAGCTTAGGGTTTGCAAACTCTCGATTTAAAAAATTCCAATTAGGTTGTTGAGGGTTATAGCCATTAAGACTTGAAGTCATTAAAGGTGAACATTCCCTTATTACTTCATTGTTTTGATATATGATGATTGTTCCTTTTTATATGAAGAAAAACTAACCATTATTCCTTTTATCAATTCCTTGTATGATTATTCCTAAGGGCACTAAAGGGATGCTAACCTAATACCTCCATGGTAAATCTATTAGTATCCAACCATTAGTTTTGAAGCTACATTAAAAATTCAAGGAAGAGAGGGTTTTGTAAACCTTGGCTCTCCTATATTTGTCTTGAAAACCTAAGTTCATTCTAGGAGCATAAGTTAAAATATTATGTTAAACCAATTGAAGGACATTGGAAAAAAAAATTAAAATTAACACACTCTGATCATTAGGGAAACACATCAACCTATCAAAGTGAATGTTAGTCTGTATATTCAACAATAGATTTCAATGTTAGTCTTCTTGGAGTGATAGTTTGAACTTCATCATATGCTTAAAATCATATGTTTAGTGGATAAAGGGGCCTCCTTGTGTACCATGTCCTTGTTAACCTAGTTGAAACACATTGGATCCCCCACTCTCATTCCACGAATGAATGAGTTTCAAGTCCTTGACAATATATTTTATAACCCAAAAAGTATTCATGTGCCTAATCTCCAATTGAGTTTGTTGGTAAAATTTTCTTGATTGATGTCTCAACCATGACTAGTATATCATATTACAATATCCTCCATGGACATGATTGCATCCATGCCATAAATCCTATGGTATATTCACTCTTTCATGTCATGAAATTCCCTATGTAGGAACCATTGTCACCATTGATTGGGTCAAATATTGTGATCCCTCACAATGTCCAACTAGCATCCTCACCCATTCTATCACTCACATTGATCCAATGAACTATGTGACCACTTCCATTACTTATGCCACATTGGCTCCCATTGAGTGTGAGCCAATAGATCTAGAACCACCTCCTCACCACTTCGACTTGGAGGTTGGTTATATTTGTTCACCCTTGGGAGTATCTAATTTGGTCCACAAGTGTAACAAAGAATCCCAACCAATGGTATGGATTGCTTGGTGCAAGTAGAAGATGAAATGTGTACAAGTGTGAATGCTTAAAGTATGGTTGTTTATTTTTCTTAACATTCAAATAACAAAGATAAAGGAATATGAGTGAAACAAACCTTATGTGGTAGCTTCCTGGTGAACTAGTACCTGTTTGTAGTACAAAGGGAGGTAGATCCACATATGTCTATTTTGCAAAGACACGACGCGGCATGAGCAACGCCAAGCATTTTCACCAATGCTAGCTAAAAATTCAAATAATCATCAGTGCAAAAACCAGTGACTGTGTATCTACCAAACAACTCATCACTGTCTTAAAAAATCAACAACCTAACAAGTTGTAGCAATGACACATACTCACACATCCAATCAAATCGGGGCAGAGGCCCTTTCCATTAACAACACTGAGCTATCAAAATAAGGAGAGTAATTGTGTGATTTTAATGTGTAACTGGTAATGTAGGGTTTACCACTATTTTAACCGAGACAATGACTATATACCAACCAACACGACTACCATACAACCAAATGGGCGAGCCCGTCAACAATTACACAATCATCCAATAAAAAACTGAGTCGTAAAACGACAAGCCAGGATGGTCTTCTTAAACAATTTCTAGAGTGGAGGGCTAAGGTTTTTCCGTAGTCAACACAAGGAGAGTAGAGCATTAATGTATATATTATATATACATTGATTTAGAACTTGAAAGAAAAATGAAGAAATATTGACGAAAACTTAAAACTTGTGTCAACCAAATTGTGTACTTTGAAAGAAAATTAGGGTTTATGGTTTACATGATGAATTAATGATGGAAGAAAGTGGGTGTGTCAGTCAAATTTGAGTCTAGAAACCCTCCCATATCGTTAAGGCATGCAAATAGTCTATCCATGACAAATTTCAGTGCATACAAAAACTGTTTGAAAAAATTTCAACGTTGGCCCTGTTAGGGTTCTATGATATAGTCATCTGGTTTCTAGTTACCTATTGGGAAATTTTTCTTTGATCATTTTAAGAATGTATTCATGATAAGAAACTCAAGATTAATGGTCCAGTGATGTATCTTATGTGTCAAAGAGGTGTCAGGCATATCCAAAGTTGTTGTGCGATGATTTGAACTCTTGAATGTGAAAATGTCAAAAGTTAGCTTTCGATAGCTAAAGGTCGGTTTTCAATGTGTTATAAGATGCCGAAAGTTCTCACTTTCAGAAACTAAAAAGGTAGGTGCAGGGTGTTCTTAGCTGCTGAAAAGCGCAAATTTTTTCCAACGGTTAGCCTGTCCCGTCAAACTCTCAAACTGTCATCGTTACACATGTCATGATGATTCTAAATGCCGCTAAAATCGTGTATAAGGATAATTTGTCACGATTTGAGGTGTTCTATTATGATTTTAATTGATGTTTTGAGAAATCATTAAACCCTAAGCTATCAAATCCGAAATCCTTACTGTCATTTTAGGAATCTACCATCATCGAAAATCATTTGTCATTATCAAATCCGCCCAACAAATCATATGGCGTTCTCTGTTTTGAAATAGCATTATAGTTTCTAGTCTGCAAACTGTTCATTTCAAAGGTTTCCATTCAAACCACTAGTCTACCTCATACAATTTTCCTCCATCTGACTTCCATTTCACCCTACATCAATGCTAATCTTCCACTCCAGCCCGATTTTGTTGTTTGCAGGTATTAATGTTTGTTGCATATGGCCAATGGAGGAAATTTGCTTAGGAAGGAGCTGAATGATGTCTTATATTTGGAATTTCATCCTGAGATTTGCCAGATGTTTAAAGAAGCAGGTTGTTACAGGTATTGTGAGAAATTGCAGGGGTATCACCAAGGTGTTGCTGAAGCCTTTGCTCAAAGCTTTGATGGAGAAAAAGTAATCTTGGGACCAATGGTAATGCAAATTGATGAGGGCAGTGTTGCAGCAGCAACAAAGATGCCTAGGTAAGGTGAGAGATGGTTTAAAACAATTGTCACTAAGGATATTGAGTTCAGGTCTTACCTTAAGCCTGATTTTCAAAGCATTATTTGGCAGAAGGATGTTCCCAGGTCTTACCTGGAGGAGAAATGGCAACATTTTCTTAAGGCAATTCAAGTGTACATCACTTGTGAGGGTAGATATGGTAGAGTCATGCTCTATCACTTCAAAATGATGAATCATTTTACATCCAAATACCCCATTACCTTCACAAGAGCTTGACTAAGATGTCACACCAAGTTCAAGCTAAGCCTGATAAGGTGCACAATAGGCTTTTCCATCATGGCCTCATAAAGCTTATAGCGGTGGAGGAACTCCAGAGAAGAGAGAAGACATGGGATTATCTCCTATTCTGCGGAGAATTTGGGCAAGAGATCCAGTCCAAGGACAAGAAAACACCTACAAAGAAGTCCTCTACACCCATGAGTAGTATGAGGAAGATAAGGGCTCTCTCACCAGTTCAGACAGAACAAACAACCCCTTCACTTAGGTCTAAGAAGGCAAAAAAGAAGCTTGAGTTTGATCAGGGACTAGAGGGCTAGAGCAATGTTGTTGAGAAAAATGTCTTAAATTTTCCATACTCAGATTCTGAATCTAAAACACCCATGAAGGAGAGAGAGGAAACTGAAGTTGAAGATCCAGCCTTGGAGGTACCTGAGACATCAACTAAAAAGAAGATCAGTAAAGCATCCAAAATTCAGAAACTGAAAGAGGAAGTAACAAAGCTTAAGCTGTTAGAAAAAGTCATCAAATCTCAGAATCAGGCTATGAAAAGGACATCTGATGAGGTAAGAGACTCATTTGAAAGGTTAGATAAAATGCATGTAAAGGAGCAGAAGAAGAATAAGAAATTGCTCAAGGAGAATTATAAGCTGCATAAAATGGTTAGATGTTTAAGGATCAAGCTAATGATTAAAGATCCTAAGACAAAAACACATCCTGATCTAGAATCTCTAGCAGAAGTTGCTGTGAACCTCAACAAAGATCCTGAAGGGTAGACAGATCGAAGAAATTCCATTTTTTGCAATTTTGAAAACGACTTCAAAGACTTGCAGTTTCGACAACTTAACAGAATTTTAAAAAGCGTTGTTAGCTACCGAATCCCAGGACTTTTGATAGCTTATCCTACTCCGTTTCAGGCACATAAGTTGCCAAAAGCGCAGACACAAACAAAATGTTAGTCTTTTTTCCCAAATCGAATATTTTTGTTGCCAAATCATTCGAGGAAGGTTTCAAATGAATTATAACTTTAAAATGGATAAAGATCATCCTCTTTTTCAAGGTTTAGTGGCAAATATGAAGGATAAAAGGCTCAAAATTTATCCTATTTTTGGTTGAAGATTTTCCCAGGTGCCAGAAAAGGCTCTCGAGTTGCCTTGTCATCACCCAGAAGACTGCTGATGATGTAGAAGATTGCTAAGGACTACCAGATTAGGATAAGGGCTTGACCCCTTCAGATAGGACTTGATCCTACTTTTGTGAAACTTATTTGATTATGTACTATTTTTAGTATTTCAAATCCTCTTTGATATGATCTTAGATTTTGATGTAAAGGCTATAAAGCCTATTCTTTCAAAGGAAGATGGGGTTAGACTGACAGGGAAGGATGGCATGGAAATGTCCCCATCCACTTTAAAAATGTTTCAAAGACTGTAAGTGACTGTTATGGATGAATACAAAGGCATTATATTTCCAGATTCTTGTGTCGTGTTTAAGTGGTGAAGTTTTTCCCTGATGTAACTTGTTATTTTCCTGTTTCACATGCTTTTTATTTTTGTATTGTTTATGAGAAGATAATGTGATAAATTTGTTCTTAACATCATATGCTGGCTCGAAACAATATTTATGTTTTCTTCGAAGTTTGAAATGTAGAATTCAGATAAGATCTACTCTGCATTTGAAATGAACTTCGATCTATTATTCTCTTCCCATTTTATAAGCTCAAAGGATCCACTGACATGATTACCCTGCTTGGTTACATTTTGTCTCATTTATTCATTCATCTATTATCTTAACCTCTTGACTCCATTTTTTCCCAATGGCCCTTTTCTGCTGTCTCAACCAAAAAACTCTAAACACAAACCTCGTACCCTTATAACTAGCCTAACATCCTATACAAACAAAGATAAATCTGATAGAGAGATCCCTCTCTGAGTCTTGGATGGCTAGGTCCTAGACTCGAAGTGGTTTTGTGGTTACCCTGCCGATTTCCTCCTCAATCTGGGAAATTACAGGGTGATAACAAGCCCCATTCACAGGTCACTGTTGCCGGTGTCTAGTCCTCGTACAATTTTTGTTCCTTGTTCCTTGTTATGTGTTCCTCGTTCCTCGTTCCTTGACCATGGTGTAGTCCCAAATATCCATTATTTTTGTGCAAAACATACTAATGGCATAAAATGTCCCACACAAAGACCAAATTAATATTCTCTACATAAGTCTTTTGTCTTTTTTCAAGGACTATGTAACGAATCTCAATTATAATAAGATTCAAATAGGACCTAAGAACCTTAAGTTCTTTCCTTAACCATGGGTGACATAACACTATCATTCAATAGTCAAATTTTTACATTTCATTGTCAGGCATCATGTGTACTGATCCCTTGAGCCACCACAAAGGAAACATACAAAGAGTATTTGTCTTATGAACAAGATGTGGTACTATACATTTTGAGGTTTGGCATAGAGATTGTTCTTATAGACTACACTACATTGCACCATAATATAAACCCTACACTCCTTGCAAACCATGTAACACCATTCAAATTAGACACAAAATTCTTGCGACGAATTAGCTATACTATTGACGAACTTTTTTCGTCGATACTATAGCTAATTCTTCGCAAGATTATTTACATTCATCTCTCTTGCGACGATATCAAATGATGCTTGGATTCATTTCATATTTTTTTTTATCAATTTGAAATTAAAATTTGATACTTTGCAAGCTAGTTTGACCTTGAGTCAAATACAAATATGAAATTTGGAATCATTAACATATCTACTAGAACATAAGAAAAATAGGGTTTATGGTTTCCATGATGATATGATGATGGAAGAAAGTGGGTGTGTGAGTGAAATTTGAGTTTAGAAACCCTCCCATATCGTTAAGACATGCAAATAGTCTATCCAGGTCAAATTTCAATTCATATAGATACATTTGAAAATATTTCAACGTTGGCCCCATTCACATGTCATTGTTGCCCGCATCTAGTATTTTTATGGTGTTGATTAAGCAATCAATGAAAAAGAGGTATTTTTCATCACAAATATGACACAGATACATTTTATATACATTAATGTAGAACCTGAAAGAAAAATGAATAAAGACCGATGAAAACTTAAAACTTGCATCAACCAAATTGTGTACTTTGAAAGAAAATTAGGGTTTATGGTTTACATGATGAAGTGATGATGGAATAAAGTGGGTGTTTCAGTCAAATTTGAGTCTAGGAACCCTCCCATATCGTTAAGGCATGCGAATAGTCTATCCATGGCAAATTTTAGTGCATACAAAAACTGTTTGACAAAATTTCTATGTTGGCCCCATTCACAGGTCACTGTTGCCGGTGTCTAGTCCTCGTACAATTTATGTTCCTTGTTCCTTGTAAAATTCATTCGAAATTACACACGTCCCATCATCTAGTATTGCAAGGGTGTATTTTTATGGAATTGATTAATCAATCAACGAAAAAGAGGGATTGTGTACTTTGAAAGAAAATTAGGGTTTCCAAAATGATTATATAGAAATGACAAACACGTTCATTGAAACTTCGTTGATGCATGCAATACTGTGACAACAATATTGATGAAATATTATACGATCATGATGGTATAAAAATGAAAGAGATTCTCTTGGTTTGAAAAATAATTTATCCTCTACTGAACAAGGCCAACCATGTGAAGGTGGAAGCTCATATGGACTCTCCCCTCCCCCTCACATCACTCTCAATTGATCCCCAAAACCCAATCTATAAAATAGAAAATAATCGAAAGCAACGTCCTATTAAGATTCATGCATGTAAACTACAAAACCAAAAATTAATGAAGGTACATGAAATTATGTGTTTTTAAATGATATTTTTAGTCTACCACGTACTTTAGTATATTGGCAACTATTTTCAGGCTTCAAATAATAATTAAACAACATGTAACACAGGATATCAAAACGTCGCATAAAACTTAAAAACATGTAATTAACCCATGACATTAAAAGTAAATTATTTTAATATAATAATTCATAAAAATTAAAATATTATATAGTCATGTACCTAATCCAACCTCAACATCTGTGTAATCATCCTTATTCTGTATCTTGATCTTGTTCATCAAACTCGACATCTGTATCATCATCCGGTTCTGAAACGATGTTGAAAGGATTGATGATATCATCATTGTCATCAATGTCATTTTTGAGCATATTTTCATCGACATCATCATCAAGAATTGCAATATTGTCTCCTATGCCTGGATCATGATCTTCTTCGTCTTCTATATCTGTCGACCCTCCATGATATTCCGGCTCTGTCTGATTTGTCGAATCATCTTCTTTATCTTCAATATCATCTTCTTCCTGTAAATGAGTATACTTAATTGGCCTTCCTCTTGGATCATATCTAACAACAAATGACCAATCCCTTTCACCTGGAACATTTGAGTAAAAGACCTGTTCACATTGGCTAGGAAAAACATAGCGATCATGTCCTCTTTCAAAAATTGTTGTTTTAATCATTGGAAATCCATTGGCATGTTGAATAACAATACTTTCCTCATTGCGTTCATGCATTCGTAACCTATACCATTTGTCATCGATCATAACTAATTTGAAGGAGTTAAAGTCACACTCAAGTATATCATTTAAATACCCATAGTATCTATTTTGAGATTCCCGGGGATGTCTGTTACTCCTAAAGGAAACATTAGTGACCTGGAATACTACATTTATCCCACTATCAGAAGTTTTCCCGGTTTCATCCAATTGTTTGATGCAAAATTTATGACCATTGTACCACATAGCCTTGTGGTGTTTCAACTGCAGTATGTCAGATATGTAAAAGATGCATTGTCAATTAATAAATTAACATAAATTTATATAACTTCGAAAGTATCTGAAAAATACAGTACACATGTAGTCACATTAATATAATATAAAATAATTGAATAAAATGGGTGAATTTGCTTACCTGTCCATCTTTCAAACCATATTCTAAATCAATTTCCCTTTGCGTAACATTGGCATCTCCATTACGACGAGCTTCTCTAACCAATTCAGACAATCGTTGCCATGATAACATACCTCCATTATGTTGTTTACATCTTTCAATCCATACATTCATCCAGTCAAGACTATTTGCAATGTATAAATGTAGTGCATCCCACTCTTGAGCAACTGAATAAAAAAAACATAATTCACCAATATTAAATATTATTTATAACGTCCAATATGTAGGTAGTTATAAATATTTATAATTTATGAAATAAATTATATTAATATATTAATGAGTATGAACATATACACAAAAAATGAAACTTTATATGTATTATTAATATAAAATTTTCACAATTATTAATATATTACCTCTCACATTTTTCATTGTACCTTGCCCCAACAGATGCTCCTGATCTTCAAATTTTTTGATGGAGTTCACATCCCAAATGCGATCCACTATATGCATAGTTGGCGCTGCCAATTTAGGAAGATACTGACTAATATACACCATGGATTGATATACCATATATCCCTCCACCATAGAACCCTCAGGACGTGCTATTTGTCTAACCAACGCCTTCAGTGATTTCAAGTGCCTCTCCACCATCCACATTGACCTTGTGTGAACAGGTCCACAAATTTCAAACTCCTCAACTTGGTGTATGAGGTAGTGTTCTTGTGCATTGAAAAATGTTGGAGGTCTATACTTTTGCATTTCACACATTAGACGAGGAATTTCTCTCTTCCAATACTTTATATCATCTTCATGGATTTATTTCAATGACAACCATCTACATGAGATCATGACACAAGAAGATAACATGTTTCAACATAACATAATATAATATATTACATTACAAGTAAAACACGTGTCATTAAGTACAACAATAATTTGAAAGAACATTTACATATAAATCACAACTACTTACTTCATGTATTTTCCAAGATCATATATAACTTGTTTGACGTTGTTGTCAAAGTCGTTTGGGAGAGACAGCGGTAGAACATACTATAACAAAAAAATGAATCGTTATTTGTTTCGACCAAAGTAGACAAGAAACAATAAAAAAAATGAAAGATGTATAAGGCCAATATATATAAATATGTATACCAAAATTATTACCTTAATGAAGGTATGCCAATCATGTGTTTTTACCCCACCAAATTTACCTTTCTTCGTTAAGATATTATTTATGTTTGAAGCAAAACCCGTGGGAAATTTAATCCTTTGAATGACCTCTTTTACATCATTGCTTTGTTGCTCTGTTAATAACCATGGAAGGTTATTTCAGTCTAGTACTCCATCTGATCTATTTAAATATCAGATCACACTTCGCATTGCATGATTGGATTCCTGAATGTCAATACATATTTTGACAATTTTTTCTTTGACCCTCCTACCATCTATGATTCACCATAACGTTTCAGTCACATTCTTCCCGATATGCATTGTATCAAAAAAATGAGCTATTTTTAGCTCCTCATAGTAGGGAAACCTCATGAATTGAGTGGGATAACATTTCATTCCTCATGGAAGCCCATTATTAATACCTTCATGATGATTGTGGCCTTGAGGAAGCATAAAAGAAATCACAAAAATAATTATCAAATACGGTAAAATAAATTCAATGATTAAAATAAACATTCAAAACATTACATGATCTATGATACATTATGAAAGTGAGTACCTTGACGATTTCTATTATATTCCAACCTCCATAGGTGAGGTGTCATTCTTCGTGGTTTTAAACCAGTCTCTTCTTTCCCATTGAAAAAATGTTTTTCAATAGTACGATACCTATGGTTCTTAGGAAGAAGGTGCCTATACTCATCAAACACCATCTTTCCTAAACTTTTTGAATGACGATACTTCATCTTAGGGCCACAAACTGGACATGCAAATTTACCCTTTGTTTGAAGACCTGCAACAAATGGATTAATGTCAATTATATGATGATATTATTTAAAAATTAAACATGCACCATGATAACATTAAAAAATTGTATAGTATTAAAGAGAAATATTAGAATGCCACATACCAAAAAAATGTGTTAGTCCAGGGGCATCATGAATTGCCCATAAAATTATTCCATGGAATTTAAATTTCTTCTCCCCGATTGGTTTACATATGCCATACATTGTGATTCCAACCCATAACTTTAGTAGCTCGTCGATAAGAGGCTCGATATATACATTCATATCTTTAACCTGGTACTTACCTAATTGTTTGAAATTACACATAATTACTATAGGAATGATATCATGTAATATATATAAGTAAATAAATAAACAAAATACATCATGCAAAAATTGAAACAAATGAAAATGTTACATTAAAAAAATTAATGTAAAGAAATACCTGGAACAATCATTGTCAACATTATGTGCTCCCTCTTTATTGACATCCAAGGAGGAATGTTATTGTTTATAAAAAAAATTGGCCACACTGAGTAAATAGACCTTAGCTCTCTGAATGGATTAACACCGTCAACTGCCAATGAAAGCCTAACATTACGAGGTTCATCTTTGAAATCTACCCATTTTCCCTCAATTTCCATAAATGCAGAACCATCGACAGGCATTCAAAGAACACCATCTCCACTTCTATTATGTGCATGGTAATCCATAAATTGTGCTATGCTTTCACACCTGAAAAATCGCTGCAAATGTGGAATTATGGGAATATGACAAAGAACCTTTCGAGGCACCCTTTTTGTTACTTGATTAGTTCAATATCTACTGATAAGACATTGCAAACATTCTGTTTTCGAATCATGTTGTCCATAATATATAATATGGTCATTAGGACATGCATCTATAGTTTGATAATCCATTCCAATGTCTTTCATAATGGCATGCAAACCTCAATATGTGCGAGGTAAAATATTTGACGATGGTAACAAAAATTCACTAACAATCTACAACATAACAAATAACTAGTTAATGTAAGAATATTAATCGTAAAAATTGCATTCTTATTTTACACATTAATTAACACTAAAAAAAAAAGAAAAAAATCAACATTTATGTATAATATGAGATGAAACATATTACATACCTTAGGATTTGTGTCATACAAGTGTTCGACAAATTATTCATAACCTTTAAGTTCACTAGAAGCAATGTAGCGGAGAGAAGATTTGCTCTTGATCCTTCATAAAGTCATTTATTTGCCTTTTCTAATAGAGGTTCATCATAAATACCAGCATTGTCCCCATCCTCATCCGGCTGCGAAAACAAATCTTGGATCATTTGATTTGTCCCATCATCTTCTTCCATGAGATCCTCATTTTCTTGGTCATGATGTCCCTCAGTTTGTACAACATCATTTCTACTAATACTTGGTGCAATATTCTGCGAAAAGTTAGAGGGCAAATCTAACTTTATAATTACAAACAATCATGCAAAATTAGTATATACTATTAAAAACATTCAAGCAATATATATATATATATAAAATTTTATATTAAATTGACAAAATAAAAAAATATAATGAATATATAGCTAATTACCATGGGATGATATTCATTCGATCCGCCATCAATGTGCCCATATTTCCTACAATGTTTTGTAGTTGTTGCTATTAAAATTCTTACGAGACGTATGAGGCAATATTTTTTGCAAGGGCAATAACATCTACCATCACCCTTTTCACCCGCTTTACTTTTTCCCCCACCTCTAATTATATACTGCGACATTCTTCCGCAGAAAAATACCCTTTTGGAACCGTCATTGTTATAGCAAGATTGTCGCAACATCTTTAAATCATCAAATATTTATAGGGCAATTTAGGTCACCATCGTCGTAATTGCGACGACCGTGATCTAAATATATATATATATATATATATATTACCTATTTATTTGTTATATTGAGGTCACTTTTTCGAAGACGGGAAAAATTATAACGGTCAAGTCAAAGTTCGCCGCTCTTGCAACAAACATTGACTATATCAATTTAGACTTTCTTAAAATGTATAACGGTCAATATGGATAGTATCAAAAAGTGTAACGGTCAATAGTGAGCGTCGCTCTTGCGACAAAAGAACAAGTTTGACGAAATTGAAACAATAGTCCACCATCTTGATTATCGTCGCAAAACAAAAGAAAGTTTGCTTCCATCGATAGAGTGACGAATACGGGGTGGATTTAGATCAAAATTGAAAAATTGAACTTTTTCTCTTGAATTTTGCGACGAAAGAGTACTTTCGTCGCAGGTGGTCGTCGCAATTTTTTCAATGTGTAGTATTGGTTGGTTGTATGGTTTTTAATGCTAAAATGTCTTTAAGGGTTTACTTCACAGCTCCAAATATTCACAATGGTGAAAATATGACCATAATCATAATTCAAAATGTTCTAATACACTAGTTCAATAACATTCCTTAAGTTCTATATCTACAACTGGACAATACCAGTTGTGAAAATAAAAGTAAGGCTGTGTTTGGATATCTAAGCATGCTTGTTGAATTGAGAGATTTTCAAAAGGTAAAAGTTGGTTTGTTTCTTATTGGGCATACACATGACCATATTGATCAAATCTCTAGCTATTTTCAGTAACATTGAGCACAAATAATGTTGTGAGGTTGCATGCATACTGTCTAGAGCCTATTTTTCACACTTTCAAAGAAATGATTGACACATACATATTTATTTAGGGATTGCATGGTGAATAAAAATATTGAACAACTTAATAACATTAGCTTCCAACATCAATTTTGTATAAATAAATATTGATGGGAAAATCCTTATATGGGGCAAGCAATATTCTACTAGCAATGAGTGGAGGTTGTCAATACAACCATAAACATGCTTATTTTTGACCTTATTTTTGTCTCAAATTGGAAAACAATTACCTACTTGACAAGAAATCTATAGAGTTGTAGTTTTTTAAGAGGTTGCATTTAGTGGCTATTTTTATCCCCATTTCAAAAAGTGGTGCTCTAGAATCATCCATTTTTTTGAGGTAATGTTTTGACATTTTTATTTTTCTTAGATATAAATAATTAACATTTTTTTTCAAATGTTGTTTTTTCAATTTTTGTTTAAAATGCATATTTTTAATTTCATTATTATTATTATTTCTTTTAATGATGAGTTTTTTTTTTTTCAATTTGTTTTGAATGTATTTGTTTAAAAATCCTAAAATTTCTCACTTTTAACATTATTAAAAACATTATATGTCATTTATTTCTTCGAAGTTCCAATTTTCATCTAATGTGTGTACACCCACATTAGATCACCATTTAAAAATATTTATTACAATACCGACCTTCCTAATGTTTTAGTTTATCAAAACTGTGGTGATTTAGGAATTCTTCTCTTAAAGCTTTTTGAGCACATAAATAAAATTCTAAAGTGAACCAAGTAATTTCCTTACCTTTCTTAGGGTTTGATAGACAAAATTTGGTCCCAGTGGATGTTAACAATGATGATGATGATGAAGATGATGATCAATTGATTATTCAGGCACGTACTCGCGTGACACAGGGTCATGTTATTTGAATTCTACCACTATAACCTCTAGGCATGCCAACATGGCCCCTCATGCAACACACAAGGTAAGTTGAGGGTTTCAAACCAATGAATTTACATAACAAAGTGCCTTAACAATACCCTCGATCACTGACTGTTCTACATCCTAGGGGATTTTTTTTTTTAAATTTATATCCATGGGAGCATAAAGGAGGTTGCAAACACATATGCATTTTGATATGGCTTATGAAAAAGGTTGAGCTCTGTGAGACCCATGACTTAGAGCCAATGAACTATGAACAACACCATGGACAAAAAAATGGACAAAGTGAGTTGTAGTAGTTCAATGACATATGTTGTAGAGAAGATCCGTATGAAACTGCATTGATTGTGTGGAATCCCTTTTATTAGGAAAACAAAGTTCCTTATTACAACAGTATCGGATATAACATATTTGTAGAGCCTTCTTATATACAACACAAAGAGCGTAGAAATTCTTGGATTGTATAGGTGCAATACATTTTAAATACAATATAATTTATTGCTTTTAAATACATTTTAACTTTAATTTTTTAAGTATTTTTTTGAACAAACTAGACTTCCTTTATCTTTTAAAGAAAAATCTTAGAGATTTTACAGAAAAAAAACTCTATTTGTAGTATATTTTGGTGGAAAATACTAAAAAAAAAGGAAAAAAAAAGAAAAAAGAGGAAAAAAAAACTAAGAAGACAAGAAAAAAATTAAATATAATATAGATTCCCAATTTGTCCTCGATTCTAAAAAAATGTCACTTAATTTTTTTTTGAAAAAACATTAGAAAAACTAAAAAAAAGGAAGAGAAAATGAAAAAAAATGAAAAATGAAAAACAAAAGAAGCAAAAAAACAAAAAAACAAAAGACAAAAAAAAACCAAAGAAAAGATAAAAAGAAAAGAAAAAAAGCATCATATGGGGCCACTATTACATTTGGGGTTGAAATTTGATGCGAAATCAACATTTAAAATATTAAACAAATGTCTAACATGAAATCCTTAAACAATGAATTGATGTTGAGCTTGTGGTGTCAGATATTTACCATTTGTAACATGTCTACATGTCGTAAACCCAACAATAACCACGATATTTTTTTCATTTCATGCCCATTATTCATTGGTTAACAAACACTACTTCAACATGATATCGATATTTGGAGCACCCACTTCACGTCAAATACCCGACAATAAACACATTAAAATTTTTCATTTCATGTCCATTATTTATCGGTTAACCAACACTAGTTCAACATCAAATCAACCTTCCACACATCCATGCAACGTGGAATTCCATATTTTCAAAAACATTAAAGAAACTTATTTGTTGAATATTTGATGTGTATCTGACGAAAATTCTAAACCTTTGACATCCATTTGAAATGCGAGAGGTTAAACGAATGTTGAAAAATTGATTCTATTCTTTTTTGGACTAAAAATAATAAAATAATAGCAGGGTCGCCATCTCTTTTGAATTGTACGATGTAGTATATGAAAGTTTAGCACCATTATTGTTGTAAATATTGGTTTCTTGAAAACTAAATTTAGACAACTAATACTAATCTAAGAAGATATAAGAAGTATGATATCCCTTAAAACCACTTATTCCTAATATCTAAAGCCCCTAATCCCTAATATATAAAACTAACTAGTTTGATGAAAGGGGACATTTGGACAACAACATTAATGCGAAGGAATAAACATATTCCTAATTTCATCAATCAAGAGAAAGTTAGCTAATACCAATTGACAAACAATTGGTATATATTACCTCATTCATCAAGGGAATTGTAGGCACCTGTAACATTTTAAGTAAACAAGGAAATAATTTAAGTACATTTATTCAATGAGCACACATTTAGACTAGGGAGTGTTGACCCAAAATTCACTTTGGGATCAACATGATGTTTCTCATTTATCTTCTCGAGTTGGAATAAGGGTTTCTCTTAGCTAGTGGTAGGAGTCATAGCTACTATGCCCCTTTCCCATTAAAGAGTACCAGGGGGTTACATTCAAATATTCATTCAAACACATAGTGACTTGTTAGACATTAAAGAGTATCATGCATAAGTTTCAAGTCACTTGGTCTCAATTCAAATTAGTTACAGGGTTTACATTTCATTTTGGTAAGTACCTCAATTATCAATCAGAGGGTTGTTGATGTTTGAATAGGTTAAGATTGAAACAACAACCTCACGAGGACATGAATCCCCTTGCGTTTTTATATAGGTGGTACTCCTCTTTGAATTATTTAAAGATTTATCTTTGAAGATATTTGGGACAATCGTATAAATGTAGGAGAATGCTAAGCAACAAACTCCATATCTTTATTATTCAAATAAATAAAAGAAATATTATTTTATTGAAATAGAGAATTTGCATGCTTTAAAGTTCCCGAGAAAAGGACCAGGAACCCACTATTAAAATATTACTGCAAAAATGTTATATACAGTTATAACATAAATATCACATCCATTACAATATTAAATATTTTTGATCACATTGAAGAAAAATAAGACAACTGACCCAGATATGAGAGAACTTTAAAAGAGTCTTTCTATTAAAATCAAAACAAGATTTTGATAGGTCAACTAAAAATATATTTTACTCAAATGCTCAAAGTTCAAAGATACAATTAAAATTAACCTCGAAATCATTCTCTTGTATTTTCTCAAAAAACAATATTATGTTTGATAGTCTTATGAAAATAAAATCATTCGTCCAAAATAGACTGGGATTGGGGCTGCCGTGCACCACAAAATATAAAGTAGAATAAGAGAAGAGCGGGAACAAAATGCGAACAAAGTGTGAGCAAAGTAAGACTTGAAAAAAAGATAAGAGGGAACAATCAAAATTCGATTATATTATTATTGAAGCATATACAAATATAACTAGATGAATTCTAAAAGGACAAAGAAAAGGATGTGATCAATTTGGAATTTCTGTAACATAATCTCTCATGCCTTATTTTTGGGCTATTGTTGCTCTTATATTTTGTTTGGCGACATTTTCTTCACTGGTAACAATTGCTTCTGTTTGGTTCTCCTCGGTAATATTGATTAAATGATGAGTTCAACCACTTTTCAATAATGTACTTTTAATTTCTCTATAATCAATTGAAAGTTGTTGTAATGTAATTTCGATGTCTTCATTTCTATTTACATACTCAGCAAGCCAACTTTCAATGTCCCGTTCTGTATACTCAAATACTCAATCATGTTGTTGAATTTTTTTGCTGATAGTCCTTTCAATATTTCAACATGTTCTTCAAATTTTTGTCTTGTTTGAAGAAGTGAATTTACAATTAGATTTGAATCTTGTACTTCAATAGTAGTTCCCACAAGATATAATTCCGTCAATTTATAATAAGCTTCAACCTTTTTTCTACTTAAAGCATTTAAGTCACCTAATATAATTCTCTTAATATATTGATCCTTTTTATCCAACATGCCTTAAATTGCTTGACAAAAATTAAAGAGGGCAAATATTCTTGTTTTCTTCGGTATTCGGTCATCCTTGAAATATTTATAACAAATGTAGAGAGTGCATCCTTATAAAATCCTTCATCATTTGTTAAGTTAGCTTGTAAATATTCCCTGGTATTTTGAATTTTGGAACCTTGAGAGACAAAGTTATTTGCTAAATGGCAAGTTTCTAAGATAAGATACATTACTTTCCAAATATTTCTTCAACATAGTTCCTGGTTGCATAAAGTAGACTTGATGCCCCTTTTTTCCTTAGACTCAATTCTAGGGTTTTGTTGGAGTTCTTTCCGGGTTGGATTGCTGAAACTGGAGTGGCGAGTATTGTAGGTGGCATTAAAGTAGACTCTAATTCCTTGATTCTTTCTTTAAACTTGACATTTTCAGCTTCCATATCATTTATCAAAACATCCAGAGGATCCCCTGTAGCTTTATGAAACTTGGAAGTTCTATGTGGAGGAAAATTACTGCGGTCAAGTTCAGAACAAGATTTTCCCCTTTTGTTTTTTGAACAAGATCTTTCAAAAATCAACTTTCTGGAAGTTCTATCAATTAAAACATTTTTTACAGAGATGGATTCTTCCTCTAAAAATACTTCTTCTTGAATGGCAAGCTCGACTGTGAGTTGTTGAGTTTCTTGCAATATTTGGTTTTCATCAAGAAATTGGATATTCTCAATATAAAATTCCAAGTCCATATATTCAAGAGAAGCTTCAATTTCAAGTACATGATATTAAACTTCTGTTGAGAATTGGTCCTTTTTCTTTTTACTTGAAGTTTGTGTATTTTTCCAATTTTCCCTACGGAGGGTTTCTATCACCTCCATCGTCTGAATTGTTTGTTGAATACTTTCTCTGTTGTGATGTTTCTGACTGAACATTCTATTTTGGTAGGCCCATTTTTTTTGAGACAATGGGAGATTGAGCACCTTTTTCAATCAATACTTTTCCCTTCTACTTGTATTAGTTTGTTGTACTCACAATGGTTTCAATATCATCTGTTCTTTTCTCAACAAATTGTGCTGGAGGATCATGACTATCACCTTCTTCTTCTCCAAATATGAATGTATTAGTAAGTGCATTACTAAATCCAACTGATGTCATATGATTGATAAAAAGGTGGTTTGGGTCAAAACCCTTGATTTCCTATGTGAATTTCAAATTATATTCATCAAGGTGGACTGCGAATTCATCAATTTTAGAGATTCCTTTCAACAAGATTTCCACAATTTTCCATGGCAGTGGAATGAACTGACTCTTTCTTTTCTCATGAAAGAAATGAAACCAGAACCTATACTGCCTTGCAACCTCAATAGAAAATAATCTATTTGGAATATAATAAGGTAGAAAAATAGGTCTTTCATGAGAGTAGTAAATTATCACAATATTTTAGTTATCCATCTTCTCTATAGTCCCTTTTTTGTCCAAGAAAATTGATGCTTCACGTGACAGTCTGGAAGTATTCTCTCCAAAGACAAGTTTCTTGAAAACAAATACAATTTCATTATAGTCTTTATAAAAATAGTTACTGACCTTTTGTCTCCACAAAACTTGCTACCACATAGTCACTGGATCGATTTTACAGTTTACTCTTTTCTCGATACTTAAACCCTTTAAGAAATGACAGTAAGTAATATAAAATATCAAGTAGGAGGCCATATAGAATATCTTGTCCCTTTTAAAATTTGACAACCGTGTAGAAATTTATGAAGAAATGATTTTTCCCCAATTGAAAATTGCTTCTTCATGAATTGTAAAATACAAAATATAGAGGGCCAACCGAGGGATAGTTTCTTTGGATTTATGACCTATGATTCTAGTGAAGATTCATGCCACCTCTTGATAGGTATATTTTAATGAATTTATATGAATTCTTGATATATCTTCTGGCATTTCTATAGGATAGACTTCTAGATATTCCCATAAGAGCTCTAATCCATTACTCTTTTCCTTTAGAAATTTCCTTGCTTCTTGTCCCTTGAATGTAATGTATGGCTTAGATAGTTTCAACATTTTATTGAAAATTGACGGTGCTAAAGAAAAAGGGGGCTCACTCTGGAGTTGAATTTCCCTTCGGCTCTGGACGAATTTGTCAGCACACCAGGATATTACTTCTTTATAATAAAAAACTTTAGGGACACATCCAGCTAGAGAAATACTTGATGTCAAATTCTGTTTTCATTTATCTCTAGCAGAGGAAGTGACGGATAATACCAATAATATCTTGACTAGTATCTCGGCCAAATAAATTCAGAGTATCTCCACAACACTGCTTTCTTCTGATAGCCATTTTGGTGAAGTTGGCAGAATCTCGTAAAATTCCTTTGGATGTTGATTTCAAAGTAAATATTTTCTTGGTAATATAACTTAAAATCATTTTTCGATGAAGAAGTTAATATGAATTAAATGGAAATTGCATAGAGAAATTTTCCATTATTAATGACCTTTTCAAAAATTAATTAGCAATTATATTTCATAGGATTTAGCATTAAATGAGTCCCGAGACAAGTGAAAAAGGAAATTCAAATATCACAGTGGGGAAGCAGGTATGAAAGAAAGAGGTAATACCAACCCGTGAGTCCGCCAACCCGCGAACCTGTCGGGACATGAAAATTGGCTAAGTATTGTTTGACGATGAGAGTGAAGAATGTATCCTCAAAAAGACTAAGTATTATGATCAGTCAGTTGGAATTGCACATAATCAAGTGTTACAAGACTTGAAGACTTCTGAAGTTGCGATGGAAAGAAATATCAAGAAAAATCCAAGTATAGAGCAAAATGTAGATCACAAAAGACATGGTTCATTTTAGTGATGGCAGAGAAAACAGACTTATGAAAGAGCGAAAGGGCCACATCCGTGAGTCTGCTAACCCATGAACCCATTGTTATGAAAATAAACTTAAAATATGACTAATTCATGGTGTGATATGTAGGTGGCGGAGAAACGAAAGTGAAATTTATGTAACATGAAACTTTGATAAGGAGACTTGTGAACCCGCCATGAAATAAGAAAATTTTTCTAAGTAAAGAAAATAATTAAAGGATATAACTAGGTCATATACACGTCAACAACTAGCTCCAACTGTGGAATGGGTACCCTTGTGGGTGACTGAGAATCCATAATCTCAACCATTGGGCATGGAGTCAGTGCAAGAAAAGGAAAATACATGAAAATGTACAAGAAGAAGAAGAAATAGACTATGTACAGGAAGGAGTAAAAATGATCAAGCAAAGAAACTTTAAGATGTTGGCCATTAACTGGAAACATCTGCACTGTCCCTTTGATGTCTTTGAGTAGGTAGGAGTTATAACCCAATATATTTTCAATAATATATGTGTCGACCCATAACACTTCAAACTTTGTATGTAGAGAAGGCTTTTCTTTTGCTTTGTTCCATAAAAATACTAGTTGCCCTCTTTGAAAATATTTCATTATTGTGCTATTATCAAAATACTTCTTAATGATCTGCTATATTTGATTCATTTTCTTTAATGCTTCAGCTCATTGCTCCTCCAATTTTTCAACTGGTTGTATATTCTGTGTATAGAGGATACTTCTTCTACATCTTCAATGTTTATAACATATGTTAAAGAATTCAGTTCCCGATTAATCGACATCCTTGCTTCCTTTCCATACACCACTGTATAGGGGGAATTTCCAGTGTTGTCCTTTAGCGTTAGTTTGCTTGCCCATAATGCATCTGTCAGTTTCAAATGCCAACTTTTTTGATTAAGATCAATGGCCTTCTTATGAATTTGGATCAAAGTCTTATTGGTAGATTTACCCAAACCATTTCCTTGTGGATAATAGTTTGATGATTGTCCCATGATAATACCAAATTATCCACAAAATTTAGTAAACTTTGACCCGATGAATATTGATTCATTATCTGTAATGAATTTTTCTAGAACCCCAAGTCTTGCTAAAATATTTTCTTTGAGAAATCTTCTAAGCTCATCAGAATTTGCCTTTTTTAATGCTACTGCTTCCTGCCATTTTGTGAAATAATCTGTCGTTGTGAGTATATATGAATGACCTTTGCTTGATTTTAGATTTATTGGCATAATCACATCAAATCCCCATCGAGTGAATGGTTCTTCTATTGATATGGGTTGCGGAGGCATTGCTGCCCTCTTCATTCGTCCTGAATGTTTTTGACAAGAAATGCATTTTCTTATCATCGAATATGAATCTTTGAAAATAGTTGGCCAATAATATCCATCTCTCATTATTCTACGTGTAATATCTTTGGGGTGCGAAGTGACCACCACAAACCCCTTCATGAAATTCTTGCATTAATTTCTAAGCCTTTGTTGCATCAACACATCTTAACAACATTCCATCAAAATTTCTGCGAAACAAAATTTTGGAAACCAATACATATTGATTTGATTTCATTTTTAGTGCCCTCCTTTCTTTTGGTGACATGCCATTTGGGAATTGGCCTGATTTCAAATAAAAAATTACATCCTTATACCATTCATGAGTTGATGTATATGATTCTATTGAAATTGATATGGTCCCATTTAATGAATCAGTCCCAACAATGAGCTTACACAATCCCTATCCTCTGACTGCTTTTAGTGGCTTGACTCAATGCCATAATCTTTAAGTTTTTCTAACCAATTTTCCCATTTCCCTTCTCTCAACTATTGAATGAGAAGAATTTTCATTGGAGAAGTGGGAACATATGCTATGATATAGGATGATAGAGTATAAGTTCTGAAGTGAGCCATTGACTTAACTAAGGAAAGAGCTTGCTTCTCTATTTCCGAATAATTCAATTCATAATCATGAAGAGTTTTTCTCATGAAGCTTGTTGGCAATCCTTCTCCTTTAATATTTCTCTGTGTAAGAATGGAAGCAATAGTCTCTTCGGAAGAAAATGAATATATAATAAAATATTTACTGAAATCTAGACTGATTAATATAGGTGTTGTGGTGATTGCATGCTTGATGTTTGTGAATACTCTTTGTATTTCCTAGGTCCATTCTAATTTATGATCTTTCTTCAACAATGTATTTATTGGCTTGAAAATTGTTGCATAATATGGGACAAATATTTTCACAAAATTTATCTTGCCAAAAAATGATTGCACTCCGTTTTTTGAATTCAGATGATTTAGTTCATTGATAGCCTTGACTCTTTTATGATCAATGTATATGCTTTCTTCCCTGAGTATATGTCCCAAAATATTTCTTTCTGAAACTGTAAATAAGATTTTTTTTGGGTTAAGAGAAATTCCATATAATCTGCATCTTTGAAAGACTTCTCTTAGATGATGAATATGATTTTCTCTAATCTTAGAATGAATAGTGAGGTCATCCTTATAATCTACCATTAATTTCTTGATCATATATTTGAAAGCATGGTCGATAGCTCTTTGAAAGGTTGCTCCAACATTTTTCAAGCCAAAGGGCATGCGAGTGTATGCATATGTCTCCCAAGATATTATAAAAGAAGTTTTTGATCTATCCTCCTCTGCAATCAACACCTGATGATATCCTGAAAAGCCATCTAACATGGACATAAAAGATGATTCAGTGACTTGTTGAAACAACATTTCCATGTTGGGAAGGGGATATTTATCTTTAATTCTTTCCTTATTCAAATATCTAAAATCAACACACAACCAAATTTCTCCACTTTTCTTCCTCACAATGACAGAGTTTGATAACCACTCTGAATGCATGACTGGAAATATTATTTCATCTTTCTTTAATTTCTCCAATTCAATTTCGGATTTATTATTCTTAATTTGTTTTTGAATGTCTTAGCCCATTCTTTCAACGGTATAATGTGTTGGAATATAGCTTTATCGTATGACTTCAAATCATTGTAAGTCCAAGCGAAGACATTAAAAAATTCGTTGAATAAGGAGGTATACTGATCAATCTCTTTTTGTGTGCAACCGGTCCCTAGATTTACATATTTTGGAGATTCTTCAGTCCATATGTTTATATTTTGAGTTTCTTGTACCCTTCTAGTAGAAACTTGTTCCTTCAAATTTGATGCTTTTATTTGATCATCTCTCATGAATATAGATTCAAAATTGGAAATATTTTTTTAGAGGAGTGTATGACTCCAATGTTCTAACTTTTCCACAACATCATTTGCATCGACCAAGAATTCATCCAATTATTCATCATTTTTGAAAACTTGGAGGTACTCTTGATTATTAGGAACTAAGGGTATGCAAATTCTTCTGACTTGGAAAGTGTTATGTCTCTGTAAATCATCGGGATTAAATAAAGGTACAACAACTTCCAGCGAGTTTGCTTTTTGATTTCTTTCCCTGGGAATAAATGATATATTGAATGAGCTAAAAGAATTCATTAAATCATTTACTCTCTTAGCATAGAGTATTAATCACTCCTTTTTGATATTATATTTTTCTTGATGTGATTTATTACAAGGTTAGAGTCACCGTTTATTATTAAGTGCTCAATCTTCATTTGGAGTGTAAGACTCATTCAATGTATTAATGCTTTGTATTCAACCTCATTATTCATACAAGGAAACTCGAGTCTGATAGCACAAGGATGTATAACTGTCTTGGGGGTTTTGAAAATAATTCCAACTCCATTCCCCGAACTACAACAGGTGCCATCAAAAGATATCCTCCATAAACCTTCGAAATAATTTTCTTCATATTGTTTTGGAAAATCTGGTTGTTCTAAGTCCATCATGACATAATTCCCTATACCAGTGTTGAAATAACCTTGCATCAGTTCATTAGCCTTTTTATTGAAAGAGAATGGTTTCCTTGGTTCCCATGGAACCCTCACCATTGTCCCATCTTTATTAGGTAACATCATGCAACTCCCATAATTCATGATGTATCCTCCAATCAATGAAGACCAATATCTTCTCAGAACTACCCCATAATCTAGAGGAGGACCAATTACTATGATTGTGAATACAAATGTGATATGTGGGGTAACAATTATCCAAGCATAAAAATATTTGATTTTTCCATATGCTGGGACTTTTCTTGAATCAATGGCATAAATACTCTCCCCGATTTCATAGTACTTGGTATAACCCATACCAAGTGCTTCCATCACTGCTAAAGGCATGATATTATTTTTGGCTCTAGTATCAACCATTCAATTATGAAGGAATACATCATGGTTCTCTATTGTAATATAGAAATGCGTGACTTTACCTTTCAGTTTGACCGTTGATTTATTTTGATATTGCTTTGGATTTGATGCAACAACTTCAATTCTATGGCTCGACTCATCCAAAATCTTAAGAATATTTTCCCTTTGCTGTGGGATTTTTACAACTTCTATAAATGGAAAAATGATTCTTAATTTTTTCAGATCATCTATTACATTATATGTCATTGATTAAGGATTCTTAAATTGATTCACAACCAATTGCTTCTTATTTGCCTCTGTTCCACTTGGTCTTATCTTTTCCTTTTCTTTCTCCTTTCCCCTTTCTAAATTTTCTTTTATTTTTGATTTATTTGCTTGTGATCTTGTTTGCACAACATTATCTTATGAGATATCATTTTATTCATGCTCATCAAATATATACATGGATGACTTGCTTTCATCCGTCTGTACAGATTCAAGAATTTCTTCTTGAACAAAGTCAACCTCTTGATTGTCTTATATCTGATCTTCAAAAAAATCTTCTAATACTAAAACATTTGGATTTTTCACCCTAGGTGCCCTTTCTCTGAATTCTTCATTTGTACCATCATTTCTTATTCTTTGTCCTTGAACAAGATTTATCCTCTGTTCTTGATTTGGTATTTTTGGATTAGGGGAAAATTTTTCATTTCTTCTTAATCTTGTCATTTCGTTTTGCATCTGTCTGATGGTTCGATTCATTTACACTATTTCCATCCTTTGTTTGGTCTCTTGAATCATTGTTGTATCATTTGTCACATTAGGAATTACTCCTTTGGGTATCCCTCCGCCAACTCCTCGATCTACAGTACTCCGTGCTCTTTGATATTCAACTATTATTGAAGATGATGCTCCTTGATCTAAGATACTGAGTGTATCTATTTTCCTTTGAACTCTACCAATAATGATATCTAGATCCGCATTAGTATCCAACATAATTTCTTCCATTTCTATTTCTTAATTTATTGCTTCATTTAAATCATCAATTTGTGAAACTCTAATGGAAAAATTGACATTTGAAGGCATTGCATTTTTGTAGCATCCAAGTATTACTAGATCATTTGGTCTCTGATTTTCTTGTATCTTATTAAGTGTTCTTAAAAATTAGAAATTGAAATCTTGGATCCTTTCACCCTTTTTCAGACAAATTTGGGTGAATTTCGTAAGTAGAGTATGATATGCTTTTGGAGGAACATACATGGTTAAAAACATGGCTTCTAAATCATAAAAAGAAAGATCGAATTTATCGGAAGGGACATGTATCATTCATAGGCTTGGTCTATCAATGTTTGAAGAAATAATCGAACCATTACATCATCATGTTCAACCAAATGAATCTCACACATGATTATAATTTTTTCCATATGTTTATTTGGATCAACTGATTCATCTCTCGAGAATGTTGGCAATACTCCTTGTGGGAGGGTTGCCAATTGATGTTGTTCACCATGAATATTTAAAGGGATATTTCTAAACCTTCTCCGAGAATTATTTGTCTTCTTCTTTTGTCATTATTCTCAGGAGGATCTTTATTTATTTCTTCTTTGTCATCCATGATTATATATTTTTCTCCTTTAACAATTGAACTTTCTCCTATTTGTTCAAGTTGGTTGCTTTTACTCCTTGTTATCAATCCTTTATATGATTCCATATTCAATTTCTCTCTTGTATTCTCTGCCTTTTTTCAATTTCTCTTTCCTGCTCACGAGAAAGAGTCTCCCAAGATCTTTCAAGTTCTTCACGACATTGAGCAGTCGTCAATACCAAATCATATAATTGATGCAAAACACTTGTTTTATTACCTAATCCAAATTGCAACTGGGGTTGAATAGGTTGAGGCTAAGTCATAAATGGTTCTGGTATAAAACCAATTTTTTGTTCTAGTCCCTAGTTGAGTCTCCAAAAATGTCGATGTTTGAATCAGTTAAGATCGAAACATCAACCTCACGAGGATATGAATCCCCCTGCATTTTTATAGAGGTGGTACTCCTCTTTGAATTCTTTAAATATTTACCTTTGAAGATATTTGGGACAACAATATAAATGTAGGAGAATTCTAAGCAACAAACTCCATATCTTTATTATTTAGATAAATAAAAAAAATCTATTTATTGAAATAAAGAATTTGCATGCATGAAAGTTCCTGAGAAAAGGACCAGGAATCTAATCATAAAATATTACTGCAGAAATGTTATATAGAGTTATAACATAAATCTCACATCCATTACAATATTAAATATTTTTGATCACATTCAAGGAAAATAAGACAAATGGCCCAGATATAAGAGAACTTTAAAAGAGTCTTTCTATTAAAATCAAAACAAGATTTTGATAGGTCAACTTGAAATATCTTTTACTCATATGATCATAGTTCAAAGATACAATTAAAATTTACCCCGAAACAGTTCTCTTGGATTTTCTCAAAAAATAATATTGTCTTTGATAGTATTATAAAAATAAAAGCATTTGTCCAAAATGGATTGGGATAGGGGCTCTCATGGACCATAAAATATAAAGTAGAATATGAGAAGAGAGGGAACATAATGTGAACAAGGCGTGAGAAAAGTAAGACCTGAAAATAAGATAAGAGGGAACAATTGAAATTCGTTTATATTCTTCTTGAAGAAGAAAAAAATATAACTGGATTAATTATGAAATGGCACATAAAGGGATGTGATCAATTTGGACTTACAGTAACAAAATCTCTTATGTCTCATTTTTGAGCCGTTGTTTCTCTTATATTTTGTCTAGCGACAATTTCTTCACCGATACCAACTGCTGTTGTTTGGTTTTCCTCGGTAATCTTTATTAAAGCTGAGTTTAACCACTTTTCAATATGATCATGTAAAGGAGAAACACTCACTTCTTGCTTAACTTTATTTCAAATAATGTACCTTAAATTTCTCTATAATCAATTGAAAATTGTTGTAATGTAATTTCGATGTCTTCATTTCTATTTACATACTCAAAAAACCAACTTTCAATGTCCTGTTCTGTATCCTCAATCATGTTGTTGAATTTTTCTGCTGATAGTCCTTTCAATATTTCAACATGTTCTTCAAATTGTTGTCTTGTTTGAAGAATTGAATCTACAATTAGTGTTGGATCTTGTACTTCAATAGTAGGTCCCGAAATATCTAATTCCATCAATTTAGAATAAGCTCCAGCCTTTTTGCTACTTAAAGCATTTAAATCACCTAATAATTCTCTTAATATATTGATCCTTTTTATCCAACATGCCTTCAATTGCTTGACACGAATCAGAGAGGGAAAATATTCTTGCTTTCTTTGGTATTCGATCATCCCTGAAATATTTATAACAAATGTAGAGAGTGCATCCTTATAAAATCCTTCATCATTTGTTAATTCAACTTGTAAATATTCCCTGACATTTTGAATTTTGGAACCAAGAGAGACAAACTTATTTGATAAATCCCAAGTTTCTAAGATAAGAGACATTCTTTTCTTAATATTTTCTTCAACATAGTGCATGGTTGCATAAAGTAATCTTGATGCCGCTTTTATCCTTAGACGCGATTATGGGGTTTTGTTGGAGTTTTTTTCGGGTTGGATTGCAGAAATTGGAGTGACGAGTATCGGAGGTGGCATTAAAGTAGACTCTAATTTCTTGATTCTTTCATTAAGCCTGGAATTTTCAGCTTCCATATCATCTATCGAAACATACAGAGCATCCCTTGTAGCTTTATGAAACTTGGAAATTCTATATGGAGGAAAAATGATGAGGTAAAGTTTAGAACAAGATTCTCCCCTTTTGTTTTTTGAACAAGATATTTCAAAAATCAACTTTCTGGAAGTTCTATTAAATAAATAATTTTGTACAGAGATGGATTCTTCCTTTGAAAATAATTCTTCTTGAATGGCAAGCTTGACTGCGAGTTGTTGAGTTTCTTGTAATCTTTGGTCATAATCGAAAAATTGGATATTATCAATATACACTTCCAAGTCCATATCTTCAAGAGAAGCTTCAATTTCAGGTACATGTTGTTCAACTTCTTGCTAAGGATTGGTCCTTTTTATTTTTACTTGAACTTTGTGTGATTTTTCCAATTTTCCCCATGGAGGGTTTCTATCACCTCAATCACTTGAATTATTTGTTGAATACTTTCTCTGTTGTGATGTTGCCGGATGAAAATTCTGTTTGGGTAAGTCAATTGTTTGTGAGACAATGGGAGATTGAGCACCTTTTTCATTTGATACTTTTCCATTCTTCTTGTATCGGTCTGTTGTACTCACAATGGAAAGACCAAACATGTGGAGAAAGTATACTATAAGAAGAGAGATGATTTAGAGGAGATGGTTAAATACTTTGAAGGAGACATGTCCACTTTATGCCAAACTACCGATAATTTCACCTTCCAAGTCAGAACTTCTCATGCCTTGCTATCTCATTCTACACAGAACGAATGGGTAGTTGACTTTGGGTGCACTCATCACATGGATAAGTATTGTTCCTTGTTCAAGTCCTTGGATGAAGCCAAGGAGAGGAAGATTTACATTGCTGATGATTTTTCTTTGGATATTGTTGGTCATGGTGATGTTACTTGTCGACATGGGTGAATTTTCAAAATTTATCATGTGCCAAACCTCAATGCCAATCTATTGCATGTTGCTAAATTAACACACACATGTAATATTGTGGAATTTTGGCTAGATTGGTTCTGTGTTTGTGTTTTGAAGAAAGGTAAGTTGATATTATCCGAAGGGTTTCTCAACCCGAAGGAAAATCTATTAAAATTCTAAGACACGACTCAACTTGCCAATGAGCCAATTTCTCTTGTTTCTCACATTGATGAGCGAATTGGAACTTGGCATGAACGATTCAGACACCTAAATTTTTGAAGTCTACATTTGATGGAAACTCAGAACATGGTTGATGGTATACCTAAAGTATTTCTCCCTGAAGGAGTCTATAAAGGCTGTGTGCTTGGAAAGAATCATTAGACACTTTTTGAATCTGGAAACGCATGGTGAGCAAAGAACCTACTTTAGTTGGTTCATAGTGATGTCTACTGCATCAATCTACCATCCTTGGAAGGTGTACGATATATTTTGACTTTCATTGATGATCTCTCTTGTTTCACATGGGTTTATTTTCTGAAGAATAATAACCTTGTCTTTGAAAAGTTCAAGGAGTTTAGAAACTTTGCTGAAAAGCAATGTGGCTGTTCCATCAAGTTCTCGAGATCAAAAAATGTTTGTGAGTATATAAATCGACCTTTTTAAGAATACTTGGTTCGATATGGTATTGAATGGAAGTGGTCGGTTCCTCACACCTCACCAGAATGGTGTCACAGAATGCAAGAATCATACTTTAGTGAAAATGGCTCGATGTATTTTGCAGGCTAAAAATCTTCCTCAACCCTTTTGGGCTGAAGTGGTGTATTGTGAAAAATATATTCT
>JASDQU010104435.1:79369-94925 GCA_032191745.1 Picea mariana | reverse complement strand
TTTATTAGGTAACATCATGCAACTCCCATAATTCATGATGTATCCTCCAATCAATGAAGACCAATATCTTCTCAGAACTACCCCATAATCTAGAGGAGGACCAATTACTATGATTGTGAATACAAATGTGATATGTGGGGTAACAATTATCCAAGCATAAAAATATTTGATTTTTCCATATGCTGGGACTTTTCTTGAATCAATGGCATAAATACTCTCCCCGATTTCATAGTACTTGGTATAACCCATACCAAGTGCTTCCATCACTGCTAAAGGCATGATATTATTTTTGGCTCTAGTATCAACCATTCAATTATGAAGGAATACATCATGGTTCTCTATTGTAATATAGAAATGCGTGACTTTACCTTTCAGTTTGACCGTTGATTTATTTTGATATTGCTTTGGATTTGATGCAACAACTTCAATTCTATGGCTCGACTCATCCAAAATCTTAAGAATATTTTCCCTTTGCTGTGGGATTTTTACAACTTCTATAAATGGAAAAATGATTCTTAATTTTTTCAGATCATCTATTACATTATATGTCATTGATTAAGGATTCTTAAATTGATTCACAACCAATTGCTTCTTATTTGCCTCTGTTCCACTTGGTCTTATCTTTTCCTTTTCTTTCTCCTTTCCCCTTTCTAAATTTTCTTTTATTTTTGATTTATTTGCTTGTGATCTTGTTTGCACAACATTATCTTATGAGATATCATTTTATTCATGCTCATCAAATATATACATGGATGACTTGCTTTCATCCGTCTGTACAGATTCAAGAATTTCTTCTTGAACAAAGTCAACCTCTTGATTGTCTTATATCTGATCTTCAAAAAAATCTTCTAATACTAAAACATTTGGATTTTTCACCCTAGGTGCCCTTTCTCTGAATTCTTCATTTGTACCATCATTTCTTATTCTTTGTCCTTGAACAAGATTTATCCTCTGTTCTTGATTTGGTATTTTTGGATTAGGGGAAAATTTTTCATTTCTTCTTAATCTTGTCATTTCGTTTTGCATCTGTCTGATGGTTCGATTCATTTACACTATTTCCATCCTTTGTTTGGTCTCTTGAATCATTGTTGTATCATTTGTCACATTAGGAATTACTCCTTTGGGTATCCCTCCGCCAACTCCTCGATCTACAGTACTCCGTGCTCTTTGATATTCAACTATTATTGAAGATGATGCTCCTTGATCTAAGATACTGAGTGTATCTATTTTCCTTTGAACTCTACCAATAATGATATCTAGATCCGCATTAGTATCCAACATAATTTCTTCCATTTCTATTTCTTAATTTATTGCTTCATTTAAATCATCAATTTGTGAAACTCTAATGGAAAAATTGACATTTGAAGGCATTGCATTTTTGTAGCATCCAAGTATTACTAGATCATTTGGTCTCTGATTTTCTTGTATCTTATTAAGTGTTCTTAAAAATTAGAAATTGAAATCTTGGATCCTTTCACCCTTTTTCAGACAAATTTGGGTGAATTTCGTAAGTAGAGTATGATATGCTTTTGGAGGAACATACATGGTTAAAAACATGGCTTCTAAATCATAAAAAGAAAGATCGAATTTATCGGAAGGGACATGTATCATTCATAGGCTTGGTCTATCAATGTTTGAAGAAATAATCGAACCATTACATCATCATGTTCAACCAAATGAATCTCACACATGATTATAATTTTTTCCATATGTTTATTTGGATCAACTGATTCATCTCTCGAGAATGTTGGCAATACTCCTTGTGGGAGGGTTGCCAATTGATGTTGTTCACCATGAATATTTAAAGGGATATTTCTAAACCTTCTCCGAGAATTATTTGTCTTCTTCTTTTGTCATTATTCTCAGGAGGATCTTTATTTATTTCTTCTTTGTCATCCATGATTATATATTTTTCTCCTTTAACAATTGAACTTTCTCCTATTTGTTCAAGTTGGTTGCTTTTACTCCTTGTTATCAATCCTTTATATGATTCCATATTCAATTTCTCTCTTGTATTCTCTGCCTTTTTTCAATTTCTCTTTCCTGCTCACGAGAAAGAGTCTCCCAAGATCTTTCAAGTTCTTCACGACATTGAGCAGTCGTCAATACCAAATCATATAATTGATGCAAAACACTTGTTTTATTACCTAATCCAAATTGCAACTGGGGTTGAATAGGTTGAGGCTAAGTCATAAATGGTTCTGGTATAAAACCAATTTTTTGTTCTAGTCCCTAGTTGAGTCTCCAAAAATGTCGATGTTTGAATCAGTTAAGATCGAAACATCAACCTCACGAGGATATGAATCCCCCTGCATTTTTATAGAGGTGGTACTCCTCTTTGAATTCTTTAAATATTTACCTTTGAAGATATTTGGGACAACAATATAAATGTAGGAGAATTCTAAGCAACAAACTCCATATCTTTATTATTTAGATAAATAAAAAAAATCTATTTATTGAAATAAAGAATTTGCATGCATGAAAGTTCCTGAGAAAAGGACCAGGAATCTAATCATAAAATATTACTGCAGAAATGTTATATAGAGTTATAACATAAATCTCACATCCATTACAATATTAAATATTTTTGATCACATTCAAGGAAAATAAGACAAATGGCCCAGATATAAGAGAACTTTAAAAGAGTCTTTCTATTAAAATCAAAACAAGATTTTGATAGGTCAACTTGAAATATCTTTTACTCATATGATCATAGTTCAAAGATACAATTAAAATTTACCCCGAAACAGTTCTCTTGGATTTTCTCAAAAAATAATATTGTCTTTGATAGTATTATAAAAATAAAAGCATTTGTCCAAAATGGATTGGGATAGGGGCTCTCATGGACCATAAAATATAAAGTAGAATATGAGAAGAGAGGGAACATAATGTGAACAAGGCGTGAGAAAAGTAAGACCTGAAAATAAGATAAGAGGGAACAATTGAAATTCGTTTATATTCTTCTTGAAGAAGAAAAAAATATAACTGGATTAATTATGAAATGGCACATAAAGGGATGTGATCAATTTGGACTTACAGTAACAAAATCTCTTATGTCTCATTTTTGAGCCGTTGTTTCTCTTATATTTTGTCTAGCGACAATTTCTTCACCGATACCAACTGCTGTTGTTTGGTTTTCCTCGGTAATCTTTATTAAAGCTGAGTTTAACCACTTTTCAATATGATCATGTAAAGGAGAAACACTCACTTCTTGCTTAACTTTATTTCAAATAATGTACCTTAAATTTCTCTATAATCAATTGAAAATTGTTGTAATGTAATTTCGATGTCTTCATTTCTATTTACATACTCAAAAAACCAACTTTCAATGTCCTGTTCTGTATCCTCAATCATGTTGTTGAATTTTTCTGCTGATAGTCCTTTCAATATTTCAACATGTTCTTCAAATTGTTGTCTTGTTTGAAGAATTGAATCTACAATTAGTGTTGGATCTTGTACTTCAATAGTAGGTCCCGAAATATCTAATTCCATCAATTTAGAATAAGCTCCAGCCTTTTTGCTACTTAAAGCATTTAAATCACCTAATAATTCTCTTAATATATTGATCCTTTTTATCCAACATGCCTTCAATTGCTTGACACGAATCAGAGAGGGAAAATATTCTTGCTTTCTTTGGTATTCGATCATCCCTGAAATATTTATAACAAATGTAGAGAGTGCATCCTTATAAAATCCTTCATCATTTGTTAATTCAACTTGTAAATATTCCCTGACATTTTGAATTTTGGAACCAAGAGAGACAAACTTATTTGATAAATCCCAAGTTTCTAAGATAAGAGACATTCTTTTCTTAATATTTTCTTCAACATAGTGCATGGTTGCATAAAGTAATCTTGATGCCGCTTTTATCCTTAGACGCGATTATGGGGTTTTGTTGGAGTTTTTTTCGGGTTGGATTGCAGAAATTGGAGTGACGAGTATCGGAGGTGGCATTAAAGTAGACTCTAATTTCTTGATTCTTTCATTAAGCCTGGAATTTTCAGCTTCCATATCATCTATCGAAACATACAGAGCATCCCTTGTAGCTTTATGAAACTTGGAAATTCTATATGGAGGAAAAATGATGAGGTAAAGTTTAGAACAAGATTCTCCCCTTTTGTTTTTTGAACAAGATATTTCAAAAATCAACTTTCTGGAAGTTCTATTAAATAAATAATTTTGTACAGAGATGGATTCTTCCTTTGAAAATAATTCTTCTTGAATGGCAAGCTTGACTGCGAGTTGTTGAGTTTCTTGTAATCTTTGGTCATAATCGAAAAATTGGATATTATCAATATACACTTCCAAGTCCATATCTTCAAGAGAAGCTTCAATTTCAGGTACATGTTGTTCAACTTCTTGCTAAGGATTGGTCCTTTTTATTTTTACTTGAACTTTGTGTGATTTTTCCAATTTTCCCCATGGAGGGTTTCTATCACCTCAATCACTTGAATTATTTGTTGAATACTTTCTCTGTTGTGATGTTGCCGGATGAAAATTCTGTTTGGGTAAGTCAATTGTTTGTGAGACAATGGGAGATTGAGCACCTTTTTCATTTGATACTTTTCCATTCTTCTTGTATCGGTCTGTTGTACTCACAATGGAAAGACCAAACATGTGGAGAAAGTATACTATAAGAAGAGAGATGATTTAGAGGAGATGGTTAAATACTTTGAAGGAGACATGTCCACTTTATGCCAAACTACCGATAATTTCACCTTCCAAGTCAGAACTTCTCATGCCTTGCTATCTCATTCTACACAGAACGAATGGGTAGTTGACTTTGGGTGCACTCATCACATGGATAAGTATTGTTCCTTGTTCAAGTCCTTGGATGAAGCCAAGGAGAGGAAGATTTACATTGCTGATGATTTTTCTTTGGATATTGTTGGTCATGGTGATGTTACTTGTCGACATGGGTGAATTTTCAAAATTTATCATGTGCCAAACCTCAATGCCAATCTATTGCATGTTGCTAAATTAACACACACATGTAATATTGTGGAATTTTGGCTAGATTGGTTCTGTGTTTGTGTTTTGAAGAAAGGTAAGTTGATATTATCCGAAGGGTTTCTCAACCCGAAGGAAAATCTATTAAAATTCTAAGACACGACTCAACTTGCCAATGAGCCAATTTCTCTTGTTTCTCACATTGATGAGCGAATTGGAACTTGGCATGAACGATTCAGACACCTAAATTTTTGAAGTCTACATTTGATGGAAACTCAGAACATGGTTGATGGTATACCTAAAGTATTTCTCCCTGAAGGAGTCTATAAAGGCTGTGTGCTTGGAAAGAATCATTAGACACTTTTTGAATCTGGAAACGCATGGTGAGCAAAGAACCTACTTTAGTTGGTTCATAGTGATGTCTACTGCATCAATCTACCATCCTTGGAAGGTGTACGATATATTTTGACTTTCATTGATGATCTCTCTTGTTTCACATGGGTTTATTTTCTGAAGAATAATAACCTTGTCTTTGAAAAGTTCAAGGAGTTTAGAAACTTTGCTGAAAAGCAATGTGGCTGTTCCATCAAGTTCTCGAGATCAAAAAATGTTTGTGAGTATATAAATCGACCTTTTTAAGAATACTTGGTTCGATATGGTATTGAATGGAAGTGGTCGGTTCCTCACACCTCACCAGAATGGTGTCACAGAATGCAAGAATCATACTTTAGTGAAAATGGCTCGATGTATTTTGCAGGCTAAAAATCTTCCTCAACCCTTTTGGGCTGAAGTGGTGTATTGTGAAAAATATATTCTCAATCGCATCTCGACTCAAGTTGTTCCTTCCATGACTCTAGTTGAAAAATGGTGTGGAAATAAGCTTTTAGTTGGCCACCTTTGTGTGTTTGGATGTGTTTTCTAGGCTTATATTTCCAATTTTTACAGAAAGAAGTTGTATGCAAAGAGTCATGCTTGCATCATGATGGGATACTCTGAAGAGTCGAAATCCTATCGACTGTTTGATCCTATCAAATGCCAAAGAATTATGAGATGAAATGTATGGTTTGATGACAAGTATTCTGACATTAAGTTGTTAAATGCCTCCTATGGATTACTGCAATATGATCCATTTAATGTTATCTCCGACACAAGTTATCATGTTCCATTTTTTAGTCATTCGACTGCTAATTAAACTTTGTTCCTATTTCGACTCTATTGTTGACCTCCGAGTCGACTAGTCCTTCACTCTCTCTTTCGACTAGTCTGCCATCTTTATCGATTAAAAACTCTCCGACTGATGATTGACCCGCTGCAATGAACCACAATTCACTTATTTATTTTCTACCCAGACGAGATGCCAAGACTATTGAAGTTTCCTGACTTGATTCCAGTGATATTTCTTGCAGATGACAAACTCGAATTCAATAGAAACATGGCATTGTTTCCCTGATGAATCATGTACTTGAAACTTCTAATCCTGTTGCTTACTCAGATACTCAAGGAGGACTTGAACAAGAACAGGCTATGCAGACAAAAAACATTCTTTTTCGAATAATAACACTTGGGACTTAGTTCCCCAACCACAAGGAAAGAATATCGTGAAGTGTCGATGGGTCTACCAGACCAAATCTACCTCTTAAGGTTTTGTTGAGCGACATAAAACATGCCTAGTTATGAAGGGATTTTCTAAAAAAAAAGGTGTGGAATAAATTGAGACCTTTTCCCTTGTTGCAAAAATGAACTCTGTTTGACTAATTATTTCCCTTGCTGCTCGTTTTAGATGGAAAATCCATCAGATGGATGTGAAGAGTGACTTTATTCATGGAGAACTATATGAAGAAATTTTCATGGAACAACTACCTAGTTTTGTGATAGATTCTAACTTGATTTGTTGACTCAAGAAGTTGCTTTATGGTTTGAAGCAGGCTCCCCACGATTGGTATCCTAAGATCAACAATTTATTTCTTAGACTTGGTTTCAAACATTGTGAATCTGATCACATATTGTATGTACTCTATACCAATGGAGAAACTTTTATTGTTTTTTTATATGCATATGATCTTCTCATTACTGGTAATAATAATGATCTCATCCTTAGAGTGAAGAAACAATTTGTTGATTCTTTTGACATGACAAATATTGGTACTCTACATTATTTCTTTGGTCTTCAAGTATTACTCTTATGTGATGGATTCTTTATTTATCAATCTAAATATGTGATGGATATTTTGACACATTTTAAGATGGAAAATTATAAGCCATGTTCTAATCCTTTTGATTCTGGAGTAAATCTCACCAAAACTTGTCAAACACCTACAATCAATGCTAGTATTTATCGACAACTGGTCGACAATAATATTTATTTTATTCATATTCGACATGACATTTACTTTACTATTAGTGTGGTTTCTCTCTTTATGAAGGACCCCAAAGAAATCCACTAGAAATCAGTCAAACAAATTGTCCACTATCTCAAGGGTACCACTTTTTTTGGTATCAAGTATCTGATTTGCTGGTTGGCTTCACCGAATCCAACTAGGCCGGTGACAATGTTGATTGGAAGTCCATTTATGGTTATGTTTTTCACTTTAGCACTGGAATATTGGTGCGATGATCTAATAAACAAAAGTTAGTCTCCTTGTTGACTATAGAAGCAAAATATCATGGCACCATTCAAGTAGGTACTAAAGTAGTATGGATTCACCAGTTTTTGGGTGAAATTAGCTTTCCTGTTTAGACCTAAACTATAATCTGTTGTGATAATAAAAGTGCCATATATGTTGCTGACAATCCTGTTTCCCACAGTAAGATGAATCATGTTGAGCTCCATGCTCACTTATTGAGACAATTGGTTGATGAGAATGTTGTCTCTCTTGAATATTGCAGAACATATGATTAGGTTGTTGATATACTAAACCTTTAGCTGAAGCTAGATTTATCAATATTTATATGATGCTTGGGATTTAGGAAGCTACAATTATGGGGGGTGTCATGATGATGTAATTTTGCCTCTTGAATCTCCAGAGACGTGTGATGATGGGGGGGTGTTGGAACATCAAGAGTTGATGGTTCACCACACTTCTCCTGGATTCAGTTGGTCGGGAGGGTGACCTACATCTAGGTATAGTTGATTGGGTGATTGAACAGATCTCTGCATTAGTTGATTGAGTAGTTGACATGCCAGTCAGTTAGACATTTGAACAACATTCGAAGGTAGTCGGGCGGTGGATCGACCAACCTAGCAATCAACTACAAGTTGGATGCATGGAAGGTTCGGTCGAGCATCCTTGTTGAGATGACTTGACAGTGTGGATTTGATAGAGTCAACTCTAACAACCGACTATTATATGTGGACAAGATCTTCTCGATTTCATGGATGTTTGTTATATCCCGAGACTATAAACAAAATACCCCTTGGGTCATTATCATCAAGCGATCAAAGTGATTTTATATGGATATATCAAGGTCCAATATGCATTGTGATGTTGTGATCATAGTGCGCTTTCCTTAAGTGTTGTAATGGTGTCTTTATACACCACCTCTGTCTTCAAAAAAGTTATTCCCTCTTCTATTATCTTCATAATTGTCTGTCTGTTTCTTTATAGGTTCCACCCCTTTCTCAAACAATTTGGCCTTAGTTAATTCATTCCTTAGTTCATATTTCGTAAGGTATGTTGAGGATAAAGAGATAAAATATTACATAGGCTTACATTACCTGATAACATTGACCCTTGGAAAGTTTTTGATATCGATGAACAAATTTGTAGATTCCTTTAAAATAAGGAGGAATTACAAGACTTGCATATCTATCATTAGATAAAAGAGGAAATTGAGGATATAATCCAATTAAAAAAAAAAAATCCCCCCTAGGCTATCCGTGTTGGAATCCATGTTTGATTCTAATGATGCTTCTAGCTTTGCACCTAGTATTAATAGTGAATCCTTTAGGAAGGTACAAGAAGCTACCCCTATAAATCTGGGAACAAAATAAGATATAAAGATGGTTTATATAGGGTCACAATGTTCTCCTTTCAAGATCACTCAATTCACAGAACTCTTAACAGAGTTAAAGGTTGTTTTTTCTGGGTCCTACAAGGATCTCAAAGTATTCAATATGTAGGAGATAGTCCATGCTATACCTATAATCCCTGATTCAAAGCCTTATAAGAAGAAACAAAGGAAGACAACTCCTACTTTAGAATAAACTATTATATCTCTTTTAGACAATATGGAAATAACATGTGTCATATACTCTATTCATTACTCACAATGGCTATCCAATTTGGTTCCAGTTAGGAAGAAAACTAGGGATATTCGGTTCTGTGTTGATTTTCAACATTTGAACAAGGTGTCCTTAAAATATAACTACCTTATCGCACCTATGGAGGAGATCCTCCAAAACGTTTTTGGGGCTCAAATTATGTCTCTTTTAGATGCTTCTCAGGCTACAACCAGATAGCCTCAAACCTTCTAATTGTTAGAAACTCGCCTTCACTACCCATTAGGGAACATATGCATATCACAATATAACTTTTTGTTTGATTAACACTGAAAGTACCTTTCAACGTTCCATGACCATTGCTTTCAAAGGCTTGATGGGTAATATTATAATTGTCTACTTTGATGAACTCACATTTTTCTCCAAATAATGAGGTAGTCATTTTGATCATCTTAGACAAGTACTTCTTAGATGTCATAAGTTTGGCATATCCTTAAAAACTAAGAATACCATTTTAAATGTTATGAAAATAAAACTGTTGGTTCACATCGTGTCTCAAGAGGGTGTCAAAGTTGACCCTAAGAGGGAGATAACAATCAAAAGGATCCCCTCTCCTACCAATAAGAAAGAGATGAAATCTTTCTTTGGAAAGATAAATTTCCTAAGATACTTCATTCATGATTTCACTCAAGTTGTTAAACCCCTAAATCCGTTGATGAAGAAGGACATTAGGTTCAAATGGGATCCTCCTACATGTCAATATTTTGAGTCTGTTAATCTATCCATTGATTTTGCACCCTTGTTGATTAATCCTGAACATTCTAAGTATTTTTTCATATATAATAATTCATTAGAGGAGATCATTTCTACAATTGTTTATGCAAAAATACTATGAAGAAAACCTTAGACTAATTTCCTTTGCAAGCCAAAATTTGAAGACACATCAGTTGAAATATTCTCAACATGAGAAACATGATTATTCTCTATAGAAATCCTTGGAGTTGTTTTGACACTACATTCAGGGCCACAAGGTTCAGGTCTTCATCTCTACATCTCTCTTAGTCATGCTTTGAACCAAATTGAATTGTATAGTAAGTGGTATAAATGGATCATGCACATGCAAGAATACGACTTAGAAATTGAACCAACGAAAACCATAAGGGGAATAATGTTGGCTGAATTGCTAACTCAATTCCATGCCTTTGTCATAGTTGATGTTGGAACACACAGAGACACTGAGAGGAGGGAGGTGAACTAATATCTAACAAACTTTTTCACTTTATCCTAATTATTAGCATTGCAGATTAGTATGTACCAATTAACCATAAATAGAAAAACACATTCACCATCATAAGATAAACATAGTACACAAGATCTGACATGAAAACTCTTAATAAGAGAAAACCAAAAATACTATTTATTTTATAATTCAATTATAACAATATTAGACTCCAACCTATGAGGGACAACCATTCCTGTTATAAGCACCAACTTACAATACTGCAGGCACCAAATTGTCATAACAAACAACTACTTGCTAATTGCACACACCAATCTACCAAAGGCACCAATCCTTGCTACAAGGACCAACTTGTAGAACTGTAGGCACCAACCTGCACTGCAAGCACCCACTTGCTAATTGTAGACACCAATATTCCAAGGACACCAATCCTTTCTACAAGCACCAACTTGTAGATCTACATGCACCAACCTGCACTACACGCACCCACTTGCTAAAAAGGAAAGCACCAACCTTCGATGTAAGCACCAAATTACAATGACGACTTCAATCCTCTCCCGAGCCCCACCCTGCCTCCCTAAAGTAATTTTATATCAAACAATCTCTTCATTTGAAAATAGTAGTCAACATCTCTGCATAATCCCATAAATTCCTTGCACCTCCCAATGACCTTGAGACGTTCATATATTCCTTTCTTCCATTTACTTGCATTCTCGGACCTGTGAGCCTCAAAGTTTCTCTTACTCGTACAAAATTTTCACTCTCTTAGTTCTGCAAACTTAGAACTTTTTGAATTCCATCAACTCGTCTGAGTTCTTCCACTTCTTCACATACTTTCTTTTTAACACAAGAGCCTTAGAATTGTAGAGCCTCTAATTTCAACACACACACACACACACACACACACACTTACAAACAATATTTTCTCAATTATGGCTTCATTATTTATAGATCTTTCTACCTCCATGGATTTTTCCACATACACAAATTGTACTTGTGAGGTAGGATCCATATCTCAATAAAAATCGGTCTGCGCCATTTCTTCTCAAACTTGTGCAAGACCCTTCTTTTCGTGCTCAATTTGTTCATGGGATTCTACACTTAGAAGTCATCATATCGTCTCTTTGATTAATCCTCAACTATCAATCTCATCATCCTCATATCGAGACCACCAAGATGTTGAAACACTCAACACCATCATGACGCTCGACAATCATCCGATCATCTCTCCTTTTGATCTCATCCATCAATTATTTACATCCCAAAAAAACACATAATATAGGCCTCATCACTCAAAAACAGTCTGATCAATCCTTGAAAATATCGAGGTCATCGATCTGCGATCACATTTATCAGGACCATGAGGATGCCTATTGGGCTAGTGATTCATTGAGCCCCCCCAGGTCATAGATCAATGACAAAGGCATGTCCTTCGATGGATCTGCTAGCCAGATTATTTCTCAGAGCTCCTCTTCATTGAAGTGCATCCACTCTAATGTTTTGAATTACTTCGAACATCTTACTCTGACTGCCCATGCTTCGAAATATATAACGATCCTTAAAAAAATTAATCAATGGTTATGATCTTGTCGGTACCTCATGTTAACTGGATGTTAACACATGTTTCTCATGAGATGGTCAGGTGGGAACATGATGGATCTACGGCTGAGATTGCATATCGCCTGCATTCCGACCTATGGTTTAGATTGCTCCTTGGGGATCCTTCATCAGAGTACCTCCTCTGCAGGTAACATAATATACTCTGACTAGAGCCTCTCTTATTAACAGTGGGGATCTACTCGCTACACAAATCAATGAATCAAATTTAATTTGATGTCATAACTTTCTCCACATCCAACTGGGGTCCAATTTCATTTTTCATAATCAAAATATGACACAGGTCATCCTTTGGGATACTTTAGCTACCACATTGGCATATTGACGTCACCCTGACTACCAAGCTGTCACAACATGTCATCTTGACATCAATTTTCCTCCATGAAATGGATAAACATAGATCCAATGGTTGAGGTAGATACTTCATTGGATTTATGGTCCTCAAACCTTCTCATCGTTAGACTCCATTCTCATGTCTTCCTCCTAGACATCCAAGTGTCTTCCTCCTGACAAGTCCAAAACTGGCATCAATGGTCCAAACTCTCCATTCTCTGGTCCTCCAATAGATCAATGGTTGCTGTTGATTTAGAGCTTCTCCCATTGGAGTTCCATTACAACCTTACACTCAAACACTTCGATGGATTTGCCTTCAACATTCACGGTCAAGAATTCACCGAGATCACTTTGCGATTGATCCAATGACCATCATTAATTTGGGGGTCTACTCTTCGGAGTTCCATTACATCCTTACACTTGGTCACTCTGATGGATCACACTTCTAAAATGTAACTCCAATGATCCATGGGATATCCACTGTTGATTTGGAATGATTAAGGATCATGATTAAATCCTATCTCCACTGCATTTCATGTTCACGAGGATTTAACCTTGCATGGTCCTATCTGATGTGGCAACTGAATTTTCATGACACATGGGATAACAATGCTGCTACATGGTACTACACAAGGTATGACATGTGGCACCTTCCACGGGTTTTGGATGATGTGGCACTGGTGTGGTCATGATGTCATCAATTCCTCCGACTCTTATTCATTCATCATGCTGACTTGGCATTTTGACACATGGATCTATCCTTGCCATTTACACGGTTCTTATGTGGCATATATCATGGTGCTAACATGGCATTGTGTCTGGCTCCATTCATCATCGACACCGAATACTGAGCAAATTGTCATCGACGATCCCATAGTCGTCGTCAACAATCGAGGTTTTCTTTAACTTTATCATTGTTGGTAATCCCTTCGTGTATTTCGAGTTCTGATAAGGCGAGCCTCGATCATATAATATCGGATGTCGATTTTGGAGAAGGTTAGTCCTAATCATAGCTATGTCGTTTGTTCATTTCAACTCGTAGAAAAAATTTTGCATGCTCCCAATTCGACTCTGGTCAATTCCAATCTACTCACACAATAATGGATTGGCTCCGCAACCTCACTCTGGTTCAAATCGTATTCTAAACACTTCTTGGCCTCCTCTTTGGCTATATCAATATGAATGATTTATTGTTCTGTCCATGGATTCATGTTGTTGGTTCCGGTTTGATCCCTGGACTTGTCATTTGGAGGGTCATTTTGATTTAGGGTAAACACATAGGGGCCTTGTAGAGGGTTATCATCACACAGATACATTCTTAGTCTCCCCCTGTCTTTGACATTTCTGCAACGTTGTTTCTGATAGTTTATCTCCTTTGGAATTAATGACAATACCATTTCCAACAATCTCCCTTATCATTGATAATAGTGAGTCTCCCCCTACTTGTGATATTAATGACATTCATGATTGTCATAGTGATGTCTACTTTTGAAATCAATGACAACATAATTTCCAACAATCTCCCCCTTTGTCATTGATGAAAACATTCATTGATGGAAACAAATTCTAAAACTCCTTCAGTCTATGCAGCCATAGATTTCATTAGTTTGTTCTCATCTAAGGTGATTGTTTTGAAACTTATTTAGTCTATGCAACCATAGATTTCATCAGTTTGTTCTCATCTAAGATGTCTGATTCCTGCAAGTCTACCCCTTTCTTTGTACTCCCCCCCTTTGACATCAATGGAAAAAAGGATTGCCTCCCCCTTACATTGTCCTTTTTTTTTTTTTTTTTTTTTTCTGCTTTGCAACCAACAACCTTCTTGTTTTTATGTAGTTCCCCCTGAGTTTGTGCTTTTCATTACATCCTTGCTTTCTATCTGCCAGCTTATTCTTCATCTTTAGGCTTCTTTTGGCAAAATCCTTTTCATCATTTTCCTTTGACACAAAGAGTTACTTCATACACTCAACTCCAATGGTGAACATCACAAATACTTATGTCAGCATATTCAAATATCAACATTATGTATTTATTTCTTTAACTATCCTTCTCTTCCAATTAATTTGAATGCATAACCAAAATATTCATATCTCTGCTTGCACTGATCAATTTTTTATAACTTTGGATCTTGCCTTCCATTTTGTCTTAGTTCTCCATCTAAAACTTATAACATATCCATGTGCTTTGATTCTTCAAGATGTTGCATGCCTTCATAGATTCTAGAGGCTATTCAACTTCTGATTTTCATCATGCTAAGTCCAATATTCCTTCAATCTCTTATCTTTCCAAAGATCTCAACAAATTCATCAAGAGATTCATTTTTTCTAGGTCTACAAATCTCAGTGAATTATGCTTCTCCTGTGTGTATCAATACACATGTTCTCTAAACCTATAATGATAAGACAGTCTCAAGGTTTTCACATGCACTGTAGAGATTCCATAGTGCTTTTCATAAACTTCCTTCATCACTACAACAAAGTCTTCCAGTTTAATATATCCTCTGAATATTATCAGCTACAAGATCCTCCAAGAATTCTTATATACTAGGACTTTGAAAGTTGTTTATTACTTGCACTAATATGCTAGAACATGGTTTGCACATATGGTAGTTTTACTTCTTCCACATGATACTTCCTTCATTATTACAATTCATCATTTCCTTTACATAGGCTTGTGTCTTAGGAGCCTTCTCCTTTGCTTCTTATTTAATCATAGACCTTATTACAAATGGAATGAATTCTGAGACTTATTGCTTGGATCTTGCTGGCTTATTTACTTGTATTCTTGGGGGATCTCTTTGTCATCTACTCTTGTGATTTCTTGGACTAGATGCAATAACTGCCTTCTTTTTCTTATCAACAATCGTCTTCCATTGTTCAAGATTAGTTCCTTTTACCTCACAAAAACTTCTCTATCATCTTCATGGTCTTGTCCTTCATGTCCCATCCTTTTCAAAGAAGTCTCCTTATTCTTAGAGCCATCAAAATTTTCTTCCTCCTTTATCAAATTCTCATTTTAACATGAATCCATTTCTTTGGTCATACCATTTACGAACTTTGGTCCACTGATTATATGACTCGAGATTTCAGTTTTTGCTAAGAGAGTAGTCTGCACTAGCATGGATGTCCTTTCATCTTGTTGTTGTTTCCTCTTCCAAACCTTTGTAGTATATATATATATATATATATATATATATA
>JASDQU010104435.1:64086-79189 GCA_032191745.1 Picea mariana | reverse complement strand
TGGAATTTGTAACATTCAACATTATTGTATATACCTCTATTCCTTACTTGATTATTTCTTGCATAAGCTTTACATTCTATAACATTATGTCCAAAATTGTTGCAATAAAACCAATAATTAGGAAATAAATTTTGATACCTGGGAGCAAAGGGTCTTCTTTGAAATGGAGATCTTTGAGATCATTTCTTGTAATGTCTTGATTGATCATGGTATTTTACTCTACTATTGTAATCTTTTGAACCATTTGTATGACTTTTAGGTCTTTCTTCAATATTTCTTGGTAGTTTGAAACTCTTTTCTTCTTCTATGTGTTTCTGCTTGTGGTCATACCTAATTCCTGTCTTGTCACTAGGAGATCTTTGCTGATTGAGAATGTCTTCTAAGGATGATGAACTCTGATCAAACTTCAATTTTGTGGCAACAACCCTTTTCTCTTCTTCTCTTAGTGAAAGGATCTCAAGTTCTTTCTTTTGACAATATTCTTCCTTTTCTTTTAGTAGTGTCTTTTGTTCATCGATGAACCTTCCAACTTCTTCAATACTTACTACCATCTGTCTGTTTGAATTTTGATTATATTCTTGAGATTTTTGTAGCTGGCCTTTCAGTAACTAGTTCTCCTTTCGTAGCTTTGATATTTCTACTTCATTTTCCATGTTTTGCAATATTAACTTCTCCAATGATTTCTTTAAAGATCCAACTTCAACTTCTTGAACATCACATACCTTTTATTTTTCATTTAGTTGGATTTTCATTATTTCTTATGTCCTTTTTGTCTCTTCTAATTATTTCTTTAGAGAGGAAGTTTTTGCTTCAAGTATCTCACAACATTGATCCTTTTCTTTTAGCTGTGTTTCCATTAGTTCATTTGTTGCTTCTGCCTCTTCAATTTGGACTTCAATTATTTTTTCTTTCTATTCAAAGATTTGTAACAACTTCTCCTTTAGTAACATATTCTCTCCCATGATATTTTTGATTTCATCTTGATCACAAATAGGTTCTCCTCTATGTTCAACTGTCTCATCTTTATACTTCAACAATTCACCTTTAAACTTTCTATTCTTTTCTTTGAGTCTATCTATTTCTTCTAAGGAACATATGAGTTCTACTTCAAGGTTCACTTCGACCTCAATATCATGATTGTATTCTACTTCATTGTCACTGTCCTCGGAACAACTTCTGTCCTCATTGGTATATAGATTCTCCCCTTGTTTGTGGGATTTTCTTTTCTTCATGCACTTAACATATTTGGAATCATTTTTTTAATTGCTCTTCGATATTTTGAATAAAAACATTCAATTTCAATGTGTCGTACTTGTTCACCATTAAAGAAAAATAACGCACCTTTGTATTTTTGCGTATCTAAGGCTCCTTTCTTTGCATGCAAATCTTGTATCTTGTCTCAGAGCTCTTTGGATGAAGTGCACTTTCCCATTTTGGCCTTTTTAGAATTTGTTAAGCCACTTAAAATGGATTTCATAGCCATGTCATTGTTTTTATATGACTCCTTTTCGGCTGCATCCGTTGATGGAATTTTTGAGGGTGTGTAACTAGTGGCAACTATTTTACAGACATCATACCCTAGTGCTTGTAGCCGTGTCTTCATTCTTTTGCTCCAGATTATATGATATGTTCCATCAAACAAATATTCTGGTCTCCAATCCATGTGTCTTACAAGGATTCATCATCCAATGGTTATACTGTTCTCGAAGGAACCTCACTCTGATACGAATTGTTGGAACGCACAAAGATACTAAAGGGGGGGGGGGTTGAATCAACATCTAACACGATTTTTCACTTTATCCCAATTATTAACATTGCAGATTAGTATGCAACAATTAACGAGAAATAGAACAACACATTCACCATCATAAGATAAACACAATACACAAGATGTAACATGGAAACCCTTAATAGGGAGAAAATCACAAAAGATATTTATTTTATAATTCAATTATTACAGTATAAAGCTCCAACCTGCGAGGGAAATCCATCCCTGTTGTAAGCACCAACTAACAAGACTACATGCACCAACCTGTCATAACAAGAACCTACTTGCTAATTGTAGACACCAATCTTTCAAGGACACCAATCCTTGATACAAGCACCAACTTGTAGAACTGCAGGCACCGACCTGCACTATAAGCACCCGCTTGCTAATTACATACACCAATATTCCAAGGACACCAATCCTTTCTACACGCACCAACTTATAGAATTGTAGGCACCAACTTGCACTGAAAGCACCCACTTGCTAAAAGGGAAAGAACCAACCTTTGATGTAAACACCAACTTACAATGAGGACTTCAATCCTCTCCCAATCTCCACCCTACCACCCTGAAGTAATTTTTTATCCAATGATCTCTTCATTTGAACATGATATTCAACATCTCTGTATAATTCCAGAACTTCCTTACATCTCCCAACCACCCTGAGACATTCATATCTTCCTTTCTTCCATTTACTTGCATTCTCATATCTGTGAGCCTCAAAGCTTCTCTTACTCATACATACTCTTCACTCTCTTGGTTCTGTACACTCAGAACGATTTGAACTCCATCAACTCGTCTGAGTTCTTCCACTTCTTCACATACTTTCTCTTTCACAAAAGAGCTTCAGAATTGCATAGCTTCTCATTTTAACACACACACACACACACAAACACTTACACAGACAATATTTTCTCAATTAGGGATTCATTATTTATAGAGATTTATACCTCCACAAATTTGTCCACATACACAAAATGTACTTGTGAGGTTGACTTCAAATCTCCATTAAAACTGGTCTACGCCATTTCTTCTCAGACTTGTGTAAGCCCCTTCTTTTCGTGCTTTATTTTTTCACGGTATTCTACACTCAACAACCATCAGATCATCTCTGTTATTAATCCTCAACCATCAATCTCATCTTCTTCATATTGGGATCAACGAGATGTCGAAACACTCAACACCATCATGACACTTAAAAATCGTCTGATCATATCTCCATTTGATCTTGTCCATCGATTGTTCACATCCCAACAAAAAACATAACATAGGCCTCATCACTCAACAACCATCCGATATATCCTTGAAACAATTGAGGTCGTCTATCTGCGATCACATTTATGAGGATCATAGAGATGAATTTCAGGCTACCGGGCCATTGACCCCCCCTAGATCATAGATCAATGATGGAGGTAGGTCCTTCGATGGATATGAAGTCTCAATTATTTATCAAAGCTCCTCTTCATAGGGGTGCATAGACTCTGATGTAGTGAATCACTTAGAACATATTACTCTGACCGCCCATGCTGCGACGTAGCTGATCGTCCTTAGAAACTTTAATCAATGGTCCCGATCCTATCAACACCTCAAGTTAACTAGAGGTTAACACCTATTTCTCGTGATATGGTTAGGTGGGACCATGAAGAATATATGACTAAGATTGCATCTCATCTATATGTCTATATATGGTTTATATTTCTCCTCAGAGCTCCTTCGTTAGAGTACCTCCTCTGTAGGTAACACATAATCTACTCTGACTAGAGCCTCTCTGACGAACGAAGGAGATCTGCTTGCTACCTAGATAAAAAAATCAGATCTGATACAATTTCATAATGATCTCCATGTCTAGTTGGGGCCCACTTACATTTCACACAATCAAAATCAGACTCACATAATCCTTTGGGATACTCTAGCTGCTATACTGGCATCCTGACGTCACCCTGACTGCCAAGTTATCACAACATGTCATCTTGAAATCACTCTTCCTCCATGCAATGTATCAACATAGATCTAATGAATGAGGTTGATCCTATGATGGATCTATGGTCCTCAGAACTTATCATCGTCGGACTCCATTCTCAAGTCTTCCTCCCAGACCTCTGACTTCCTTCCTTCCGACAAGCCCCTAACTGGCATTAATGGTCCATATTTTCTATTCTCCAGTCCTCTTATAGATCAACAATTCCTATTGAATTGAAGCTTCTCCCATCGAAGTTCAATTAAAACCTCACAATCAAACACTCCAATGGCCTTTCCCTTCGACAAGCCTATCTTCAACATCCACAGTCAAGAATTTTCTAATATCACTCTCTGATTGATCCAACGACCATATTTAATTCAAGCGTCTACTCTTTGAAGTTCCATTACATACTTACACTTGGTCACTCCGATGAATCACACTCTCACTATATAAATACAATGATCCATGGGATCTCAACTGTCGATTTGGAATGGTTAAGGATCAAGATTAAATCCTATCTCCATCGCATTTTCTGTTCACGAGGCTTTAACCTTGCATCCTCCGATATGACGTGGCAATTTTATTTTCATGACACATGGGACAAATATACTAATGTGTGGAACTATATGAGGTATGACACATGGCCCCTTCCATAGGTGTTGGATGACATGGCACTGACGTCATGAATTCCTCCAACTCTTGTTCGTTCATCATGCTGACTTGAGATTTTGACATGTGGCTCTATCATTGCTGCTTATGTGTTTTTGATGTGGAATATGTCATGGCATTGACTTGGCATTGTTGCGCTGACTACTGAGCACATTATATTCGATGATCCCATAGTTGTCATCATCACTCGAGGTTTGCGCTAACTTTATTTCTGTCGATAATCCCTTAGTGGTTTTTGAGTTCTAATAAGACGAGCCCCGAAGATATAATCTTGGTCGTCAATTTGGAGAAGGCTAGTCTCAATTTGATCTACACTGTCTGTTCGATTGAACCTGTAGAACAAATTCTACATGCACCCAATTCGACTCTAGTTGATTTCAATATACTCACACAATAATGAATTACCTCCACGACCTTGGTCTGGTTCAAATCATATTCTGAATGCTTCTTGGCCTCCTCTTTGGCTGTAGCAATATGAATGCTTTCTCTGTCTGTCCATGGATTCATGTTGTTGGTTCTAGTTAGATCCTTGGATCTTTTAGTTGCAGGGTCATTTTTGATTTAAGGTAAACACACAAGGGCCTTGCAGAGGGTTATCATCAGATAAAGACATTCATAGTCTCCCCTTGTCTTTGACATTTCTTCAACATTGTTTCTGATATCTTATCTCCTTTGGCATCAATGACAATACTATTTACAACAATATCCTTTATCATTGATAACAATAAGTCTCCCCCTATCCGTGATATTAATGACATCCATGACTATCATAGTCATGTCTACTTTTGACATCAATGACAACATAATTTCCAACAGTTGAATCACCTCAAGTAGAACACTTGATTGCTTATGAAGAATTCGTTAATGAAATTGAGTTGGGCTCACAACCATGGTATGAATCTATCGTATATTTTTTAATGAATGGCGTTTATCCACCAAACATGGATACTAAAGACAAGTAAACACTTCACTTACAAGTAGTCCGGTATGTCTTACAATATCAAATCATTTATAGGAGAAGTCTTGATGGACTACTGTCACATTGTCTTACCCCTGATCAAGCACTTGAACAATGTCATTATGGGATATGTTGAGGTCATTTTTCAGCCAAAATCACTGTAGATTGTTTTTTACATGCATGTTACTATTGGCCTTCCCACCATGAAGATTCCCATTTATTGCTCCAAAAATGTGAAGCTTTCCAATGCTTCACTGGGAAGTAGAAGTTAGCTACTTTTCCTCTTAAGCCCATTGATGTACAAGTACCTTTCACAAGATGGGGTATGGAATTTATTGGGCCAATCTCACCACCTTCTAGTGTAGGTCACATATTTATCTTGTTTGCGACTGACTACTTTACGAAGTGGGATGAAACAATTTCCCTTAGGAACACTATGCAGAAACATTTTGTAGAATTCATTGAGATTAACATTTTATCCTGCTTTGGAACCCCTACTGAGATGTTGAATGATAATGGATAATCTTTCATGTATGATGTCATGCTTCACCTTGGTGTCACATATGGCATCCATATTTTTTGGTCTTCCACCTATTACTCCCCAGGGTAATGGATTGGGTATATTAAACAATAAAAATCTGATTCATATCCTTAAGAGTATAGTCAAATACAACAAGTGTGATTGACACAAAACTAAACTTTTCTTTATGGGATGATCGAATAACACCCAAGACAACTACATGCCATAGTTCTTACACTCTAGTGTATGGAACCCCTTATGTTTTTCTGTTTTACTTGCAAATTCTAGCCACGAGGTTGGCTATTGCTGAGGAAACATATGATTTCCATCCCTTACAACATTGTTCAGACACCCTGATTGAACTAGATGAGGTTAGAAAATATGTTTTCCAACACCTCCAAAAGAAGAAAGACAAGAAGCAAGACATTGTCAAATGTTTATTCAATAAAAGAGCCATGATGAAAAATTACAAAGTAGGAGATGATGTCCTACTATGGGACAAAGCACATGAGGCCCCATCCAAACAATGGAAGTTTGATTCATTATGCTTGGGTCCTTACACAATCTATGAGGTTTTATGGACTAATTATTGCAGATTAAAAATCTTGGATGGTGAACCACTCCGATTCCTAGTGAATGGTCACCACCTTAAGTTCTTTCATGCTTGAAAAAAACATTGTCCTTCTGTACATATGTCACCTCAATTTTATTTTATGCTTGTATATACTTCCTTTGTTTCAATTTTTGAACTATTGGCTTGTTTTATTTTAGTTTTGAGTGTATGCCCTTGTGGTTTTTTTCTTGATTTTGGCCTTTTTCATTTTAGTGTTGTAGGCTAACCACTTCTCCTTGATTTTGGTTTGTTTTATTTTAGCGAGAAAATTAGTTTCCTTGTCACCATATGACTGATTGAAAAGAGTGTCATCCTAGGAGTCCTTTTAGCATGAATTTCCCAAAATAAATCCATTGCTTGGTATCACTATAAATAGGATTAAGCTGAACTATTATTAAGTTAAAGTTGGTGAGGAAAGTCTAAGAGATTTAGTATAAAGTTGCATGGTGAAGTTGAAACTTGATGGCATGATGGCTAACATAGCTATATGATTGCGACTGCTCTTTGCCCAAAAACAATGTGACATGACAGTTCCCAAGTGACATTATTTCACCTATGGGGTATAATCACTTGAGAGTTTTGAGATACTTCAACATCTTCTGCAAAATTTGTTCATATTTATTTATTCCCTTGACTGATTAGTTCGCTTTCTAGTTCTATCTCCTTCAGGTTACTAATTGCAAATGATCCCCACTTGCTTGTTTCTATGTCGAGGATTGAAGGCATTCATGAAACTTTGTGTTGAGCCAATATTCACCTTAAGCCTCGATTTTCACAATTAATCCATAATCCGAGTGAGGGAGCCACGTCACGTGGGACACATTTATCAACAAAACTTGAGTCATTATTCCTTTTCTTATATCCTTTCTGAATATCAATACAAATTATTCTATATACTTGTATTGCACCACTTTCATTCTTTTGTCTATCCCTAATGTGAAAAATGGTCCTCATACTATAGTCAAATTCCGCCCCTCACCCACTTTGGTTAATTCAAAGTTATGATTTTTACCAAGTATTCCTGCCTATCATGAGGGTGATCCCATTATTAGACATGCCTTAGAAGGAATTTCCCCTTCGACGCCAATAATGTTTATACAAATATCAGCTTTGGGCTCAACATGATGTTTCTCATTTTCACATCTTGAGCTAGCACAAGGGTTTCTCTTAGCATCCTACCAAGCTCCGATTCCAGTCAAATACAATGGTAGGAGTCATAATTAATATGGAACTTTCCCATTAAAGAGTATCATGGGGTTACATTTAAATATTCATTCAAACACATAGTGTTTTGTCAGGCATTAAAGAGTATTAGGCATAAGTTTCGAGTCACTTGGTCTTAGTTCAAATCAGTTACAAGCTTCAGATTTTAGTTTGGTTAGTACCTCAATTATCAATTAGAGGGTTAGTAGGGATAAATGGATTTCAAATTCACATTTTTACCTAGCCTACTATCACCTATTGGACATCTACATAATATTTATCAATATCATTATGTCCAACGACCTCTCATCACCACCCAAGAGGGCTCTATCCAGCCTTGTTTGTCTTATTTTGGAACCCTAATATTTTTACCCTAGGAGAGGCAATCCTAAGATTATTTTTTGAGTTTTGAAACCATCACATATCTAAATTCCCTATGTCAAGGAAGCTTAATTCATATTTCATGAACTGAGGACTCAATTTGAAATTTTTCAATGTTGTCCCCTTTCATTGGTCACTGGGTGGGTCCCAAATGAACATGCTATTTGAAAAAAAACCATGTTTATTTTGTAGGAAATCTAATGGTTTCACCCTGTAGGGATTATACAAGATTTCCAATGAGCTATCATTTTCCTGATTTTGAGTTCGTATGACTAGTCTATGAAGGGCACAAATTCCACACGTCCTAAATGGCCAAAATTCATAGCTATGATTTCCTTATCAGTTTTTGTTTTGAGATATGACTTAAAAGGAAAATCAAGCCTAAATGTGATGTAGGGAAGTGTGATATATTTCCAATAGTATATCATATGCTTGTTTTCGACCTTCCATTGTTGAGAATGATCCACCTTCTTTTCTTCCTTAAAATCTTTCTTGATAATGAGGTTGTCGATATGGTTTCACATTTGACAATTTTTCTTCATGCTACACACCCATTTCATCTATCTTATTTTCACAGACAATGACATCCTCTATCCTCTTTTCTTGGTCTTTGATTACTCTAGCCTTGGAGATAATACCATCATATTTGGCATGTACATCCTCTAGACGAAGTTCAACTTCTTCAAATATCTTCCGGTGACCTTCTTGAGTCTTTCATTCTTTCTCCTTTTGAAGCTGCAATGTCACCCCATTTGCCAAATTTTGACGTCCTTCTTCAATTCTAGATTTCATTTCTAATTTTACCTCATCAGTATTTAGAGATTCCTCAACCTTCTTGCGAATTTCCAATTCAATTCTTTTGGTAGATTTTTCATCTAATATCCTTTTTTTTTTCTTGATTTTGTCAATGATTATTTCCTTCTTTCAATCTCTTAACCTCATCCAATATTTTTTTATTATGGTTGTGTAATATACATATTTCTTCATCATTCTTTTTCAATTCTTCCCTTGCCTCATCCTTTTCCCACTTCCCTTTACCACTCATTCCCTGTTTTAATTTTTGAACTTCTTTAACAAGTTATTCATTAAGGTCACATATCTTAGATATATCATCACCCTTCTTCTTGATGTATTCTTTTTCTTCTTTTAACTCCTCTTGAAATTTATAAATCTCCTCCCTGTTTGTATCCTTGATCCATTTATTTAAGAAGAGTTTTTCAAAATTTTCCCAAGTGGGGGAGATTTTAGTACCTTCATCAAGGCTATCCCACCACTTACAAGATTCACCATCAAACTTAAGTCTTGCCCAAAAATGTGTCTTACAATATTCTTTTACCATCCTTAACCATTCCACGAGATTGATTTCATCTTTATCTTCATCTCCTGTAAATCTAGGTATTGCCATTGATTCTTAAGTTAGGTCTAACCACAATATTCAACTTAAAACATAAATATATTGAAAATAATATCCAAAATGGCTTCATTATGTTTTCAACATATTATCCTATGTTTCCTCTTTCCAATGGATTTTGAATCAACTCAATCAAACATCCAAATAAAAAATTATGATAGTTTTAAGTGAACATACCTTTAAAACCCTGATTTGGAGTCTGTCCTTTTAGCTGACCTTCCTTCTAATGTATTTCTAAAATTTTAGCCCCTATTATTCTGAAATTTTGGCATATAGTAATCTGATATGTCTTCTCTGCAATTCCACAGGTCTAACCAAAATTTGATGTTCCAAGTGAAAGTCCCAAACCTTGCTGATTTTTGGCCTTTTTGGAGAGTGAACTTATACAGACTGCCATATGTCAAATATTTGATACATGATTCTAAAAATTATACCAGATATAATATGGAATGTCCTCTTTCAAATACAACTAGTTTCAATGAATTTGTATCCTCTCTAAAGAAGATATGACTGTTTTACCTGGAACACCTGTTTGAGACTAGTTATAGAACTAGTCAAAAACCCTATCTTCCACAGGGTATATCTCCCAAAGTATAACAACACATAAGTTGAAGTTTGTACCAAAGATACCTTGATATTTATTCTAAATAAACTCCAGTTTTTTCTGTCTGAATCATCCCATAAACCAAGTTACAACAAAAATACCAAGATGACTCATTTAAAAATGAATTCAGGATGAGTAAAAAACCCTATCTTCCATAGGCAGTATCTCTGAAATTATATTGAACCAGAAGCTGAAATTTGTACCAAAAATAACTTAATATGTATTCTAAATGAAATATAAGTTTTAGTGTCTGAATCGTTCCATAATTTTTTTTATAGAGAAAATTCTAAGATGACTTGCTTGGAGAAGAAAAACCCTAGGATTGATGCTTTGATACCAAATGTTACGTACCAAATGCTTAAAATATCATAAAAGAACAAAAGTACACACCATGTACAACAATGTGAGCATGTAGCACAACTCCAATATAAATAAGAGAGATGAGTTATACAAAAGATACTTAAATAATAGGAGAACCTCCACACAACCAAATGCATTCATACATCACAATTCACATGTCCTTAATAATGAATACATGATTTTTGTATATACCTATTCACACCTACAGATGAGGCCCCTTTACTATTAACAACCCTATTACATTTATATTTACACATTACATGTACATTTAGTCCCATATATTCCCCCCCTTTGGGTCATATCATATACATTTAACCGTATATATGCCCCCCTTGGTTCAGAACAGGCAACAAACAAAAACATCGAACAACCATGTAAACGTATTTCCCCACACTCTTAATTTCATTTTTTTTATTTTATTTACGTAGTTCTCTAAATATTTCACACACTTCATTGTCATTATAACATTCATTTTGAAGATAAAATCTTTGTTTGAAAATATTCTTTTGTTCATAAATATCAATATTCTTCCTTTTGTAATTATCTTTTATTTAGTTTTCAATAGATAATTTCCATCCCACTAACCAAAGGACTAGTTGAAGTCTCCTTTAAACATGATAATTCCTATGGGATTATTATAATAGTTAATTTCATTTATTCTTTCTTGAATTTCTTAAGTGCCACAACACACAAGTTAAAGGCTAAAGGCACATAACCTTGTGACTGGGGGATGGTTGGGTTTCCCTACCATCATGCCTATTGTGGTTAACATCAAGTTCACTAGAAAGGGTGAAATGATACTAATATTTTATGTACATTTCTATTTATTTCTCACTTTTAGGTTGTTACCCCTAAATGGGTCCGGTCACAAAAACCAAAGAAAAACCAATAAAATGACAAAAGTACAAAACATCTGAAAACAAAAGGCAGGAGTCTGCCCCATGAAAGAAAAATACATATCTATATACATTATATAAAAGTTGTGATCTTGATTGGGAGGACCTTCATAATTGTATGGTAGCCTTGCATGTGATTAATTAGTTTAAAATTTAAAATTAACGCAAGCTTAAAGTCTCAAACTTTTCGTGAGTCCATCGAACATCCCGATAAACTTTATATTGCAGCTAGTTATATCACTTTCCACAATTGTAGTATCTTACTGAAGCGATGGAATTATATTTTTATATACCAAATTTCACCCTTTAAATTTTTGTGGCCACTTTCTTAGCAATTCCAAGCATTTATGTGCTTGTTTTCATGTATTACAAGGCATAAACAACTTGTTTTTCAAAAATTCCAGCCGTATTAAATGGCATGGATGTAGATTTCCTAAGCCATTTTGACTCTCATATTTTAGAAATTTTGCATAATCCATTCAATGGATAATTGTTTTGGACTTTGGTTTACCTCAGGAACCAATTTAGAACATTTTCCTAGGGCCATAAGGGAGAAAACAAATTGTTGTTCATTTTTATTGGTTTTCTAGTCCGAAAATCAACAAGCTCATTTTCACACCCCCTATCCTCAAAAATCACCCCCAGGTATTATCGACGACTTAGGGAGTTGAGGGAGGATGATAACCTAGTTAGGTGGTCCTAAGAGTGATTTTACACATGTCCCTCACCTCTCTTTCTTCCCCTTTTAATTTCCTTAGCCACATGACCATCTGAGGTGCAGGTAGTCTTTTCCTTGTGCCGAGCTACCAAAGAGGTTGTAACCAAACTCACCGTCGAATAGATGGGATCCGTCTCAACAAACATATTTTTATTATAACAGGGAGTAATTCTAAATCTTAACAACAATTCTATAATCTAAATGTTATATAGTTGCTAGTCAAGAACTTACAATTCTTACTCATTTAGGAAAACATAAATGTCTCATGATACAATGATGCTTTACTTATCCTAATGTTTTCTTTAATCAATTTTTCCAATTTTGTTGTTGGTTCAATTTTTCAAAATCTTAGCATTTAGAATTTTATGTCAATACGAAAGTATCAATGATTGTACCTTCACTAATATAGTGTTTGTACAACCACTGAAAATAGGATCCATAACAATTGAAAATGTTATTTCAGAAATCACAGTTTTGTAGCCACTAAAAACAAAGATGCATAGTATGTCGAAAGCACTTTGGAAAATATGGTATATTATAACAAACAATATAACAAACACTATAAAAACCATAAAAAATAATATAAAAAACATTATTTATAGCAGCGAGTACTTCAACAAACAATTGACATGTATTATCTCATTCATTAAGATAATTCCAACCACTCATAAATTATTAATTAAACAAGGAAATAATTTAAGTACATTTATTCCATGAACACAAGTTTTAGACTAGGGAGTACTTCTAAATATTAACAAAAGTTCCATATAATAAATGGTGTATAGTTCCTACTCTAGAGCTTAAAATTGTTATTAATTTAATAAAACATAAATGTCTCGTGGTGTTTTATTTATCCTAATTGTTTATTTAATTAAGTTTATAAATTTTTTTGTTGGTTCAATTTTCCAAAATCTTTGCATTTAGGAGATTATGTAAATATGAAATATTAATGATTGTACCTTTATTGGTATAGTGTTTCACAACAACTGAAAATAAGATTCAAAACCATTAAAAATAAGATTCATAGCCAGTAAAAAATTTGTTTCGGAAAATAGGGTTTTGTAGCCACTGAAAACAAACATCTGTATCATGCTGGAAACACTTCAAAAATATGGTATATTATAAAAAACAATATAACTAACACTATACAAAAAAATATAACAAACATAATTGACAAAATATTCAAAGCAGGGAGTACTTCAACAAACAATTGTCAAGTATTACTTCATTCATTAAGGGAATTTTAACCACTTATAACATTTTAAGTAAACAAGGAAAAACTTTAAGTACATTTATTCAATGAACACACATTTTAGACTAGGGGGTACTTCTAAATCTTAACAAAATTTTCATAATACAAATGCTATACAATTTCTAGTCAATAACTTACAATTCTTACTGTTGGGTTGAGAAAAAGGTATAAATATTCTCCTTGTTACTTTGGTTTGTGATATACTCTTTGTTGAATTTTTTATTAATTTGAAGTAATTAGGGAAGAAAATGGTTAAAAAGATCTTAGGAAATAATATTAAATGATATTAGATATTTTCTAAACTTTGGTTTGAATTATTTTGATTTTATGCATAAATGGACAATTGATGTTAACTGAAGATAATTAGAAGATCATAAAGATGCACATACCATTGAATATCGAAGAAACCAGGCACAAAACAGTTCAAAGAAAAAATGAATTTTTGTCTTGCAATCTTCATAAATAGTAAAAACAATTCTGAGGATCTCTCGATCCCCAGGATAACTTAATTTACTTAAATCTCATTGTAATTTGTAATATATAAAAATAGTGAACAATAGAGAGATAACCAGAATTTAGATCTCTTAATTGTTGACACTCTGTACAATAATCCCATTGTAAATGACTTATCAATTATGGAATTAATGGAAGCTTCAAGCGTTTTGATCATTTCTGCATACTGATATTTTTGTAGTAGTATCTTTTGAAGACCGTGGGCCCAGTCAGCAGGAGCTACTGTCTCATCTGTAATCTTATCAATACTGTTATAATTATGCAATTTGATATTCCCTTCAAACAGTTAAGATAGATTGGTTAATATGTTGATTCTTTTATGAATTTCTTGTGTTGTTCCATTTATAGAAGAGTAGATGTTCCATTTGAAGATTATCGATTGTTGTTCCATGTCCATTTGTTGTTAATTTATCGCTTGTGAATTCCTTTCATTTAAATTCACATTTGCTGTTCCTTTTATTAAATTCACATTTGATGTTCCTTTCGTTTAATTCACAATTGCTGTTCCTTCTTATTCATTAGATCGATGTTCCTTTCCAACAAATTAATTAATCATTGAGATATTGACTCATTAAGTGTTTTCGTAGACTAAATGGTTGTTTCTTAGATAGATGAATGAATTCAGTAATTGATTGATGTTTTTATTCATGGTGTGTTATTGCTCAGAATATATTTCTGTTGATTGAGTTATTAGTTTCATAGGTTGTAGTTAATGTGTGAAGAACTTGATTATTGCAGTAATTTAGATAGACTCAGATTTGTTGTAGCTGAACTATTTACACGATTTAAACCTCTATGACTATCTGCATAGAATTTGCTGACAATCTTGAAAGAAAAGATGAATCCTCGGTTGATAAATTAATGTCAAACTAAGGTTGTTTTTAGGACATCTTTAGAGCCCAACACTTACTCATTCAGGAAAATATAAATGTCTCATGATACAATGGTGGTTTACTTATAATCAAGTTTTCCAATTTTCTTTTTGGTTCAATTTTCCAAAACCTTTGTATTTAGAAGATAATGTCAATATGAAAATATCAATTATTGTACCTTCATTGATACAATGTTTTTCAACCATTGAAAATAGGATTTGAAACCTTTAAAAATGCTATTTCAGAAAACAAGGTTCTGTAGCCAGTGAAACAGAGATGTGTAACATGTTGAAAACACTCAGGAAAACATGGTATATATATATATATATATATATATATATATATATATATATATATATATATATATATATATATATATATATATATATATATATATATATATATA
>JASDQU010104435.1:20610-31063 GCA_032191745.1 Picea mariana | reverse complement strand
TATATATATATATTCAAATTTCTAAGGATTTTATATAGTTTCTAAAATAATTGGGCCATTTTTAAGGTAAAATAGTTTTATTCTATAGAATTTTGACGAATCACTTTCAAAAAAAATGGAAAATGACAAATCTTTTTTTTTAAATAGTATGGAAAATTATCTCATGGGAGATATATAGCCCCTAAACATTTCCCTAATTGAATCAACAGAAGGGGATGGGTTGGTCAATTTACAATGAAACTTAGTTGATCTGACTTCCAAATTTTCAAAAAAGGAGCATATGGAAGTGTTCCTACGTGTCTTTTATATATCACCTAATGGATTCTTGATCATGATGGGAGCTATTAACCCATCAACTTTGGGTATTAGACCATTAATATAATTGTACAATGTGACACATCGAGTGTTCTCCTTCAACCCTTTATATTTTGAACAACCACATACTACTAGGGAGTCATAAAAGAGATCCCATTCATGGTGTAATATTGTTGACCCAGGCTAGTTGTTGGAAGATGGCATGTTACAATTGGTAGGGTAAAGAAACTGTCCATTTTCATCAATATTTTTGTGGTATCATTCTCCCAATACGAGCTTGCAACTTTTTTGGATTGGTGGAATATTTTGCACATCCAGACTTGATCCCGAACCATTATCCTACAAAATTGAATAAACAATTATTGAAATGCATGTGCATACATAACATAAATTCAATGATATATATTAATTATAAATAAAATCTAGACTTATTGCAATCGGTGGGGGAGAACTTGAAGAATTTGCAATGATACAAAATAAGCTAGAATTTGAAGAATTAGCCATTTGATATTACAAACTTTTTTTCTTACATGTGAGCCAAAATCCTCATAAATATGTGAATAAATTTTTAAAATAAAGTCTGGGCAGCATAGAACAATCTAACTTTAAAAAAAAATTCAAATGAATTTTAAAAGATAATGGTGCGCCCAATTATATTATGACACCCCAGTGTGTATGCATATAGAAAACACACTGGTGTGCTAAATTATGAGAGGCATAAAAGAGTGACCTCCTTTATTTCCTACACAAATAAAAACTTCCACAGAATTTAAATATGGATGTTTGTATTTGTATTTTTTTATTTTATTTGCATCAAAAAAGCAAGTTACAAAAAAAAAAACAATGTGCGCATTTATGATCAATGCACTGAAATATACAATGAAAAAATGAGTGAGAATTTCAATTTTTTTAAATGTATGTGTTTATAAATGAAAACCATATTCATTATTTCATTCTTTTGCCAAAATTTAGAGGGGATATTTGTTCAAGAGAGGTTTACTAGCAAAGACTTAGGAGTGGATAGATTTTTTTGAAGAGCCAAAATTTGAAACAGATCGTCGTAAGTCACATACAAATTTGCAGAGGATAAATTTTAGATATGTGATTTTATTCTATTGATCATCTCAGTCTTTCCCCTATTTCATTCAAGTAATTTTCAGTGCATTGTCAAAAAAATAAAAGAGTTTCATTGTTACCTTCGGTATTGGAATTCCTAGCTTCCTTATTGTTTTTCCTGCCTTCCCTCTCTATATTTCACAATGAGAATTTAATTTTTAAACAATATATTTTTATAAGGTTTTTTTACTCACATATGGAGCATTTTGTATCCATTGCAATGGGACCACTCATTGCATTCGATCCCAAACCTTCTCACTGTTGTAATGTCCCTTGCGTTACCACAACAAATAGTGATGTACAATAGGTAAATTCTTTTTTTTTCCCATCACAATAGGATATTAAAATTATCACAACCTAATTAATAGCATCACAATCACCACATCATCATAATTTAATAACAACATAATCAATGCATTAACATAAATTAATGGAGACACATAATTAACTCATAAACATAAAGAGTGATGCAAATCAACACATCATGATCAACTGAAGAAAATTACAATAAGTGATCAATCATGTCACTGAATATTAAAAAAAACTACCCGCCCAACCTATTCTGCACAGTTAGGACCTCCAAGACACATAAGAAATGCTCAAGCCCAGGATTCTTCCAATTGATTTTGACCACTTAAGGTCTCAGGGCTGGCGAATGTTCTGAGGAACAAGGAGGTATCTAAATCCCATAACTCAATCACATGCCACTACTCAAAACTAGAAATTATCAGCATACTTAATCATCAAATCATCAAGTGAAAATCATAATCTACTCTACCTAATAAATCCTTCAAGCAACAAATGAACGTAATGTGTAAGAGGCCTTTACATAAGAATGATAAATCAAGAGCACAATTACAATCTTAATCTCAGATAGCTTAACTATACATCTTCTTTTTAAGGAATATCTTCGAGGAGTATGTAAGGAAATACTAAAATTTCATCTAGTCATTATGAGAACCCATAAGAAGCTAAATCGTCTCAATCCATAAATTAAATTTAACACTACTTGCATCATGTATCCATGTATAAACATAATTTCTTCATAGTGCAAGGAATAATCTATTTGCTTATTTATCATCCAACAATAATTAAGGGCAGTTGAGTAAGAGAAGAAGACATAAGGATTTATAAAAACCATGAAAGCGAAGTAATTTTCTTGTAATAGGTAGTGATATATTTCACCCAACAATAGAAACTTATCTAGGTCAAGTTCAATCAAGTCAAGCAATCATTTATCAGTTACTTTGAGCCATTGTAACTAGTACAAGTTTTCATGTATCTCAACTAGGTTCTTAATAATATGATATTTTTCATTAACCACAGACATTAGGGCATTGGTGTTGATTACATTATCCAAAAGCAAGGACCTGGGAGGAATTAAGAATTTCTTTTCAACAACCAATAAGCATTCAATACAAAATTTCATATCTAAACACAAGGTCCCATAAGCAAGTCATCTTCTTCAGAAATCCTTAAGGATTTCAACTACTTTGGATATCTTTTATAAGGCAACAATTTCCACATAACCATCCAATAATAATACATCAAGGCTTCATTGCATATCCTTTAAATAATCTAAAAATAAACTTATTAACCACAGGTAAGGCTTCATTAACCATTCTACCTACCCATTGTAAGGAAATTAAGAAGTCAACCCTTTAAGTGATAAAATGTTTTCTATATATATAGCACACATCTCTTATTATAAAAACATAAGAAGATTAAATCTTCTTAAAACCATCCAAGAGGATTCAATGATAAATGATAATCCGTTTAATTTTGTAGGAGGGTGAAGTGATCATTCTATGATATATCATTAATGTAGACAAGAAATGGCATTTACACAAGGCACGATTTTAAAGGTGGAAGGAATCCTTACAAGGAGGCACTTCCATCTGCATTTAGACCAAAGAAATTTCTGACATTAGGGATTTAAAAGGAAATAGAAGTAAGGGTTTCAATCATTTAAAACTTGATGTAAGACATCCTAGAATTCAAGTATCTGGGGTATAATTCTAAAGGCATCATAAGAATCCCAAGCGACCATAGTTGAATCCCTTGGTCGAAAATTAAAGAATTAAAATATCTTGTCAAGGTTACACAAGGTAAAACAAAAATTGAAAATTACACTTGGTAAATTTAGAGGGATATACATAGATGTGATCTAGACTTGTAAGAGTATCTCGCTGACTGCCAAGGAGGGAGAAGATCAAGTGATTAATACAATAAAAAAAAGGATAATTCGATACCAAAGGCAGATCATTTCGAAGGGATCCATCCATGAAGTTTCTGTTGATTAAGGTTGGTTGTCATTGATGTCAACCCTTGAAGAAAGCCCCATAGCACAAAGGTTGGGTAATGGACCCAAGATTATTTGATGTAAAGATGAATCATTGTTGTCTTGTCATGGTTGATAATAAGTAGAAATGGATGAACTCCAAAGTGGTCCCCTTATGGTGAAATCCCTCATGGGAAGACGCTTTGTGGATTGAGTTATCCTAGAAGTATGGTTAGAGAACCTAGGCTTATTTGTGGAATAATGAGATGAATGCTAGTGAATTTGTTAGTGAAACTATCCTATATGGATATTTATTTTTATGCCATTTCCAGTGGTATGTGGAATGTCACATAACTCCTCACGGTTAGAGAGTTATGGCCATGAGAAGTTCGAGAACCCGGGTTTGGGTAATGGACCCAAGTTTGTTTGATGGATAACGGTATGAGTTTTGATATATTTTCAGGTAATACTATTCTATATGGATATTACATGTCATTCCATTTCTAGTGGTATGTGGAACGTCACATAACTCCTTACGGTTTGAGAGTTACGGCCTTACGAAGTTGGAGGACCCTCATATGTCATCTAGAAGCCCCAAAAGGTCAAAGTAGTCAAAGTGGTTTAAGAGATTTTAAAAGGTAAATAATAAAGTGAAGTGATGAGTGTACTTTAATTCAAAGTGAATAAAAAATAAATTACTTCAATAATAAATTTAATGGAGAAATTAGAAGTGGGTTAACCCTAAAATAAGGAAAGTTGGCAAAGTGACCTAGAAGATGTTTTTAAGGAAGCTACTTGGAGAGTATAAATAAGAGGCAAGGCTCTCTCATTTAAGACACACTTGAGAATATTGAATACCTATAGGTGTATGATGTAACCAAATTATATATAATACTAATTTCTGAGGAAAGTGAAGAAAAGAAGGCTGGAATTCAAGGAAGGATAATTTCTTTTGATGATGCTTTCTAAGGTATGCTTTTTTCAGGTCATCTCACCATTTTCGCAATAAAAATTTTCTAGAATGATTCAGACTGTGAAATTTCTATTCCATTGAGGAAACAAATCCAAGTATCTGTGGTAAAAAATTCATCTTGTGGGTCGTTGTATTTTTGGAGTTGCACTCCATGGAAAATAGGGTTTGTGGCTAGTCCTAAAACTAGTCAAAAACAGGTGTTTCAAGTAAAAACGTCATAAATTCTTCATAAGAGATCCAAATTCAGTAAGACCAAATGTGTTGGTGAGAGTAAAGTATGTAGTATTCTATGCAATAGTTTCATATCAATTCAACAAATATTCCGTGCGGGGTATGCTCTACAAGGTCATTCTCTAGAATAAGTCAAAATTCAGCAAGGTGTGCCATTTTTTCTATAACTCCTTTTATGAGAGGTTCCAAGTAATGAAACCAAGAGAAATTGCATAAAACACACTGATTAAAATTATATATCAGTTTCATATCTTTATTCATTACAGGTACAAAGTTATGATTATTTCAAGTTAGGGTTATTGACTAATCCAAAACTAGTCTTGTGAGACTAAAGAGAAGTTTGATGAAAATGATAGTCTCTTGTTGTTAAAGTTAAGGAATGTTTCAAGGTATGTGATCATATACACCAGGTCTATTACAGAGTTACAAATCATATTTGGATGATGAAATTGATGAGGGCTTTTGGTTGAGGTACAAGTTGGGTATATGGTTGAGACAAGTAGTTGATGAGTTGGCACATACATGAGGTGTATAGTTGATGATGTTGGTACATATTGATGATTCATAGTTGATGAGTACTTGACACATGATTGGTACATACTTGGTACATGGTTGGTTTCACTTGTTTGTGATACAGGTTGATTATAGATTGTTTGGTACAGGTTGGTGCATGGTTGATGCACTTGTTTATGGTACAGGTTGATTACAGGTTGAGGGACAAGTTGATGCATGGTTGATGCATGGTTCAAGTTTATTGGTACATGTTTACAATGGTATATCTCACAGTGATAGTGTGATAGTGGTTCCATCATTCTACTTCTACTTCTGGGCGATTGGACGGGACAAGGACAGGTGGTTGTAGCCGAAGAACATAGGGGGTTTTAGCCTCTTTCTGGTTGTAGATAGAGAATTGAGGAGTTGGAGCTTCCCCCAGGTTGTATCTTGAGAAACTAGGGGGTTGGAGCCTCCTTCCAGTTGCAGCTAAAAAACAAAGGAAGTTGGTGCTTCCAATGAATGTAATTCTTCAAGACATATAAGATAAATCATTATGTGGTTTTCTCTCGATTTGGGTTTCCACGTAAAACACTGGTGTACTATGTATGTGCGTGATTGCACATTTATCATTGCTCATTATTGGATAATAATTATACATTGATATAACGCTTGGATTATTTAGAGAAAAAGGATTATAATTACGCTATTACTGATTCACCCCCCCTCTCAGTAATCCAACAATTGGTTTCAGAGCAGGTTCCTTTAGAAATTAGTTTAACCACTGAAAGGTAGATCATGGAGAGTACTAACTCATATAAAAATGGAATACCACACTTTGATGGAAAAAGGTATGCGTTTTGGAGCATAAGGATGAAGACATATATACATGCACAGGGGTTTGAAATTTGGCAATCAATTGTAGATGGATACACAGTACCAGCAGTTCCACCAACAAATGGCAAAGCAGTGAAACTTGGTCAGAATAATTCCAAACCTACAAATTCACTTTTGAATGGTCTCATTGAAACAATATTCACCAAAGTTGCACATAGTAAATCCGCCAAAGAGATTTGGGACAAGCTTCGAAATATTTATGAAGGATATACAAATGTCAAAGAAGAAAAACTTCAAACTTACAGAGGTTAGTTCGAACAACTAAAAATGAAGGAAGATGAGAATATTTCAACCTACTTCTTAAGATTTGATGAAACAGTGAATGCAATCATAGGATTGGGAGAAGAAATCGAAGAATCTGTAATTGTTCAAAAGGTACTAAGATCTCTTCCTATGAGATTCAACCCTAAGATATTAGCACTAGAAGAAAGATCGGATCTGAACTCAATAATAATGGACGAAGTGCATGGAATATTCACATCATATGAAATGAGAACTGAACAGGAAAATCCAGATGTAAAAGAAGAAACCTTCAAAGAATCCAAAAGATCAAAGCAAAATTAAAAAGGAACAAGAAGAATATAGCAACAGCAGTGACGTCTCGGAAGATGATGAAGAAGTGGCCAACTTCGTCAAAAGACTGAACAATGGAACCAATGGTAGGTATAGAGGTAAGCTTCCTTTAATTTGTTTTAATTGTGATGGTATTGGTCACATTTCTAACAAATTTCCTCATAAGAAAAAGAGAAATGATGAAGGTTACTCAAAAGGCAAACACACATATAAAGGAAAAAGAACTACAAAGAAAGATTTCAAGAAAATCTTATGCATCAAAGAAGACATCTCATCATCAGATGAAGATGAAATCAGTGACAGTGAGACAAGAAGAGTTATATTTGTGGCAGTAAAATATTCTGACAAAGAAGACTCCGAAGAAGAATATGTAGAAGTCGAAGAAGGATATGAAGAAGTCGAAGATGAAATTTAAGTTGACTATCGAGAAGAATTAATGTGTGCCATAGAATTTATCAGAAGAGAAAAGAATAAAAACAAGAAACTAAAAGCAGAACTAGACAAGAAAAAGGAAACTTGAGAACTGGAACAAATGATCACAAGATTGAAGGTTCAAATAGAATAAGATAAAATAATTGAAGCACTCAAAGAACAACTAGAAGAAAAGGACAAGATCATTGGAAACTTGGAAGTAGATATTGTCACACTAAGAAAGGATATTCAAAAGAAAAATATGCAAAATAGCTCAAAAATTCTAGATGACATTATCAGCAGTAAAAAATCTCATCTTGACAAGTCTAGACTTGAATATAATTAGACAGAAAAGGGATCAAGCTCCAAAACAACAGAGAAAGAAAAAAATCCAAAAAGTTATGCAGAAACAATCAAAGGGGATAGAAAGATGTACAAGGAAGATTAAAGGGACATTCCTCCACCAAGAAGATTTATATTTCAGAATCAACAATAGACAGATAGGCCTCAATAAGAAGAATGATTCATAAGAGCACCTTCTTTCAGAATATTTTCAAATCCTAGGTATCAAACTATATTTTTTGGTTTATGTTATCCATGTAATAATTTTGGACATAAAGTTGTGAATTGCAGAGCTGACAACAGGAACAATAACAACTTTGAGAGTCATACAAAAAGGGGTTACTCAAGAATACCTAGTGAAACACAAAGAAGAAGTTACAACATGTTTGAATCTTTGAGCACTGAAGTGGAATGTTACAAATGTAACAATTTTGGACATGTGGAAAAAAATTGCAGAATGATAGTCCCTCCTAAATAACCTCAACAGAATAACAACAGTCACAGACAAGAACCTCAGAAAATGACATGGATAAGAAAGCAAGATCAATATAGCAATGAAGAATGCACAGTCGCTCTACAAGTTAAGCAAAAGACACACGGTTGGTATGTTTACATTGGGTGTTCAAAACACATGACAGGTGATAGAGACAAATTTCTTACATTGCGAAAGGAAAGAAATGGATTATTCTCCTTCGAAAATGATAATTCAGCCAAAATCATTGGAGAAGGCACAGTCTGAATTGGGAACAAGCATAAAAAGGCACAAAATGTTATACTGGTAGAAGATATGAAAAATAATCTTCTAAGTGTGATTCAAATGTGTGACCAAGGTCATAAAGTTACTTTCAATTCACAAAAGTGTGAGATAAGAAGAGAAGGTTCAGGGAAATTGGTCNCATATATGTGTTAAGTGAAATTGGAAATGAAAAGTGTTGTCTAAGAAAGGAAGATGAAAGTTGGCTATGGCACAGAAGAATGGGTCACATGCATTTTGATAACCTTGTCAAAGTTAGCAAAAGAGAAGCATTCATAGAAATGCCCTAGATCACGAAACCAACCAACACTTTATGCAAGCATTGTCAACAAGGAAAGAAAACAAACACCGGGTTCAAATCAAAGGAATATTCAACAACAAGACCAATGAAAATTGTGCATAATGATCTAGTTGGACCAACTACAACAAAGGGCTTAAAAGGTGAGAGATACTTTATGTTATTAGTTTATGATTATACAAGAATGACTACAGTTTTATTTCTCAAGAACAAGTCAGAAGCTTTTGAAAACTTCAAGATCTACAAGGAAATGGTTGAAAATGAGGTGGATTCAAGAATCAAATGCTTGAAATCTGATAATGGAGGAGAGTTCACTTCAAAGGAATTTATGGACTACTGCAACAGTCATGGAATAAAAAGGAAATTCTTCATTGTTAGGACACCTCAACATAATGGTGTTGTTGAAAGAAAGAATAGGACAGTACAGAAAATGGCTCGAACAATGCTAATGGATTCCAAATTGACAGATATATTTTGGACACAGGTAGTGCATATAGAATTTCACATTCAAAATAGAGTAATGCTCAGAAACAACACTAATAAAACTCCCTATGAGCTATGGAAAGGAAGACCAGCAAATGTGAAGCACTTCATAGTTTTTGGAAGCAAATGCTACATCAAAAGAGAACATGGCAGAATGGGAAAGTTTGACTCTTGTGTAGACAAAGGAGTACTTGTTGGTTACTCAAGTACAAGGAAAGCATACAAGTGTTACAATATAAGATTGAACAAAGTTGTGGAAAGCATCAATGTAACAATTGATGAAACAAGAAGACCAGAATCAAAGGAAGAAGAAAAGAAATCAATGGAACAACTTTTCGAAGAAGAAGAAGCAGAAGATGAAGTAGAAGAGGAAGATGAAGAGAATCCGATAGAAATAGAAGAGCAAGTTCAACAAGTATCTCCAAAGACACCTAGCAAACGAGTACAGAAGAATCATCCTTCAGATCAGATTATTGGAAACAAAGATGCAGGAGTTGAGACTAGAAAAAAATGCATTCACCAGAACAAACACACCTAGCACTCTTATCTACAATTGAACCAAATTGTTTTTAAGAATCCAACAAGGATGAATTTTGGAATAAGGCCATGAATGAAGAATTGGATCAAATAGAGAAAAATGACACTTGGGAACTGGTTCCAAGACCAAAGAATAAGAATGTGATCAGCACAAAATGGGTTTTTAGGAATAAATTAAATGAAGATGGATAATTTACAAGGAACAAAGCTAGATTGGTATGTAAAGGATATGCACATATTGAAGGAATTGACTTTGAAGAGACATTTTCGCCAGTTGCCAGAATGGAAGCAATCTGGTTGCTTTTATCCTATGCATGCTCCAAAAATGTTAAAGTATATCAGATGGATGTAAAATCAACTTTTCTGAATGGGGAACTTGAAGAAGAATTCTACATTGAACAACTAGAAGGATTTCAGTTGTTAGAGAACACAAATTATGTGTGTAAATTAAAGAAGGCCTTGTTTGGTCTAAAACATGATCCTAGAGCATGGTACTCTAAACTGGATAAGTATCTGCAGCAGGCAGGGTTCAGAAAAGGAAGTGCAAACAACAACCTCTACATCAAGGTAAGTGAAGGTAATATTTTATTAATTGAAGTTTATATTGATGATATTATTTTTGGTAGTGATGATGAAAGGTTAAGCCAGAAATTTGCAAAAGATATGAAAAATGAATTTGAAATGTCGTTACTTGGAGAAATATCCTTCTTTTTGGGACTTCATATATGTCAAAGAAACCAAGGAATTTTT
>JASDQU010104434.1:306183-319649 GCA_032191745.1 Picea mariana | reverse complement strand
CAAGTCTTCTGACAGTCTGCGCATGCAGACTGGACGATCGTGCTTATGACAGACGCCATATTAACTACGCATGGCTCTAGCAAGGGGAGTAGCTGAGCCATTAAATGTCGATCTAGCATGTGCAGACCTCCTCCGGCTGGTCGAGAACTCGGGCCTGGCCTCTCTGGAAGAATGGGTACATAGGACCCTCCTGAGCAGACTGCTGGTCAAACCCTCCATGCCTTACATTTAAGGAGTGAGGCGAGGTTTCAACCACCTCCTCCTACCTTCATTTATTTTGAGCGAAAACCAGGCTCGAGGATGGGCCCGATGGAAACTGGAAGTCGCAACGGACCTTCCTGCGCAACTCTTTTCTTTCTCCCCCCAAGTGACCATGGGATGTGACCCTATGCCTAGTTTTAAGGGCGCTTTTGGGATTCGCGGAAGAGTGGGTCTCTTTTCCTTCGAAATCGCGATGGGAAAAATGTCGAGAGACCTTGACGGTCACTACATGTTCCCCCACAGATATAAGGGCTCTGAATTGATTCGGCAATACTGCGGGCCCCAGTGGCCACATGATAACACAAACGCCTCTCCTTCGGGCTTGCTCTTTTACGACCAGGTACCAAAACCGTAGGCCTGGCTTAGAAGAGCGTTGATCGGCACTTCGGGGTTCAGGGTTTCGGAATGTGAAATGGCAGGGAGCGCTTACCGCTCAAACTCCTGAATGTTGATATGGCGTGGATGCATGCCACGCATCCTTCAGATGGACGGCCCGGATGGTATTCACTATATAAAAGGGGTTGCCCCTCTTTACAGGCTCGCTTGATATAACCTGGGGCCAAGACCGTGGGCTCGACGCCAAAAGTTCTTTCGGTGCTTCACTGATCGGCACTTTCAAGTGCAATGAACGGAGAGCTTCCTGTTCCCCGAAACACTGATCCCTGATACGCCGACAGGCTGCCACCTGTCCCAATTGGATCGGACGACCCAAGCCTGCTGTTAAATACGAGAGTTGTCCCTCATGCTAAACCTTGGGCAACTCAGTAGCTCCGAAAACCTGATGACCATCGATCTTCTTTGTAAAATAGATCTTGGACGCCGCCGACGACATTTTGCCTGCTCGCTTGACCTGCTACTTGGAAAAACAGGGATTCTCCCGTGATGCGCTTGGGCATTTTCTGTGCAATATGCAGACCTGGGCGCTCTCGAGCCCAGGACAAGAATTATCGCTAACACAACCTTCTATGTCCTATTACGGGAGTCAGTCAATGACGTCTCAACAAGCGTAGAACCCATACGCTGGTAACAACCATGGTTATTACCAGAACACTGGCCAACAACCTAAATTTTCCTGTAAATCTGGTGCCATCTAAACTCCAAGCTCCTTTTTCCCTGGTTACAATAAACAACCCAAATTACCGTTTCTAGCAACTTTGCACTTGCCATACTTGACAAGGTTACTAAATGACCCCATCTGTCATGATCCGCATTGGCCTCCTATGCCAACCAAGCTGCCTTCGGTCATTCCAAAGTTCGAAGCTAAGCCGAATGAATATACAGGCGATCATGTGACTACCTTCCATTTATGGTGCTCATCCAACTCATTGAGAGATGACTCCATCCAATTGTGTTTGTTTCAATGCACTCTCATCAGGAGTGCCGCAAAATGGTACATTGAGCTCGACCACTCAAGATACTCTACCTTTGTCAAATTGGCAATGTTTTTCTTAAGCCATTTTGAATTACCTGTGAGATACGATGCCAGCATCGAATTGCTGGACAACTTTGAGCAGACAAAGGTGGACCATATCTCTGACCACATCCAAGAATGGAGATGCCGAAATATTTTGATAAAAGTATCAGTCCCACCAACATTTCTTCTTGAGTGGTTCCTTAAGTCTTTGGTACCTCAGTTATCTAAATATGTAGAAATGTCGGGGGTCTTTTTAGAAGAAGAAGCGATAATGAGAGCTCATCATCTAGAACTGATTTACTATTAGTCTGGTTTACTTTATGAATTTTTTCCATATGCACCATGATAGATACTTGACAAGACTAGATAGAGATCTGGACCACATGCCAATGGTATTGTTGGTTCAGTGCAAACGAAGCCCACTGATCAACTATCAAATCAATTACAACAATTGTCAATACAACAGATAGTGGCTAGCCAAACTACTGGCTTGGTTTCTCCCCCTACTCAAACGTAAGATGTACCCAGCAACCTGACAGAAAGAAGAAACAGTGAAAGAAGAGTAAGGGGGATAAGAAACCTACCAATAATGTTGGTGGGGGCAACACAGAAAAGAAGAAGTCGAAGTATCTGTGTAATCTTTGCACAGAAGACCATCTGACTCACCTGTGCCCTCAGCTTGCTGAGGCCCAGAAGTTATTGGCATAGAAACAGTCTACCTTGTTAAAAAACCCATTTCCACATGGGAAAATTTTAACTCAATCCTCTTCAAGTGCAGAAGGGGGCAGTTAGGGACCCCCTCCATCTTCGAGTAATCCTTCATCCGCAAATGTGTATATGATGAAAGGTAGCATTGATATAGAAACTAGGACACACGACTACGGAATGCCAAACACCTATGAGAAGGGTAAAGAATCCGAAAACCCACCTCTTCCTCTCCAGATTGAGAAGACGTTGGGAGAAACAATGACATGTATCCCAAAAGGTGCATTCAAGAAAGCTTCCCATAATCCAAATGCAAGGGCCACCCAGAACTACTCTGTGGTGGAGGATTTGTCTCAAACCCCTTGTGCAATGTCCTCTTTGAAGGTCCTCCAGAGCTGCCCTTCCCAGAGAAAGGCTTTGTTAGCTGCCTTAGGATCTATTGAGACTTGTAATATGGGAACGATCATGCTTGATACGACTAACTTAAAACCTCGCATCTCTTACCACGTGGCATTTTAGATAGTAGTGGCTTACACCACGAAAACTTTTACTCGGAACATTTTTCACACAGTGGTTGATGAGGGTGCCTCGACATGCATGATGTCGTTGGTGTGTTGGAAGGCCATTGGCCAACCCATTTTATCTCTGTCACCTACTCTTCTTACTGCTTTCAATGGTCGTTCATTCCGACCACATGGAATTATCCCCTCTTTCCCCGTGTAGTTAGGGGGGAAGACCATGTGCGTCGAGGTTGAAGTGGTTGATGCGTCTCTCGACTACAATATATTGTTAGGAAGGTGTTGGACCTATGTTATGCAGACAATGGTCGCTACAGTTTTTTGGGTCTTGTTGTTTCCACACGAGGGTCAAATCATGTCCATTGATCAGTTTTCCTTCTCCCATCCTGACCCTTCGTCGGGGGCATCCACAGTCCCGATAATTGATAAACCTCAACCCAAAATTGTCAACATAGGGGTTGATTTTTGCCCACCTTTGATGGGTACTTTCGATTACCCACCTCCTTCCGACGACATTACTTTCATATCAGTTGTCTCCGACCAGCATAAGGTTGAAATTTTTCAAGTCTCGTCGTTTCATACGACTTAATTTGACGATCCGAGGACTCTTCCTTCCCCATCAGCCACGATGGAAGGGAAAAGGAACCATGGCATGGCCATGCCTTTTTCTACGACAGAGGTTGCATACTCTATAGTCCATCAATCTTCTGTCGATCCTAATCCGACTCCCACATAGGAGTTAGATCTGGTTCTTGAACCTATTTGGGCTCAAGGTTCCCTCGCCAATACTGATTCTTTAGACTTAGACTTTCCCTTAGACGAGGTGATTATTGAGGCAATGAATAGTCCAGACAGACCCTGGGATGATCTCCATCACAGATCTTATTTCCTCCCATAGTTAAGAAGAATTGAAGCAGGTGAATTCACTTTGACTATGACTGGAGATAGGTCTTGTCCTATCAATCATTTGGCTATGCACGCAGTTTACGCTGAAGGAAATATGGCAACCATCGTTGAAATGATATCTATTGATATCTCCATAACCCCTGGCATTGTGGAGAATGTCTCCGTCGGAGCGGACTTCTCCCCCGAGGAGATTTAAATCTACAAGTATTTATTTAAATAATTCTGCGATGTGTTTTCCTGGTCTTACGAGGAAATGTCAGGCATATATCAAAGAATCGTAGAACAAAAAATCACAACATATCCTAATGCTAAGTCTGTCCAGTAGAAGCTTCATTCAGTTAATCCTAAGAAAGCAAAAACTATTAAGGCTGAAGTAGAGAAACTTCTTAAAGTTGGTTTCATCTACTCCGTCCAATTGACTCAATGGGTGTCAAATCTCGTTCCATTCAACAAAAAGGAGGGTACGATTCGTGTATATACAGACTTCCATGATTTGAACAAGGCCTATCCAAAGGATAATTTCCCCATGCCATTTATTGACAAGGTAGTCGATGAATGCACAGGTTGCTAGGTCTTTTCTTTCATGGATGTTTTTTCGAGATACAATCAGATACAAATCAAACCCAAAGACCAACACAAAACCCCTTTCATTTTTCTGTGGGGTACATTCTCTTATCGAAAGATGCATTTTGGTCTAAAAAATGTTGGAGCTACTTTTCAATGGGCCATGTCTTTTTCTTTCCACGATCTCAAACACATAGTCGAGGCTTATCTTGATGATTTAGCATCACGATATCATAAGAAAGTTGATCATCTCGCACACCTCCGACTTATCTTTGAGTGATATCACTACTACCAGATTCGCTTGAATCCAAACAAATGCAGTTTTTGCGTAACATTGGGTCGTCTACTAGGTTTCATAGTTTCGACAACAGGGATCATGGTCGATCCTCTAAAGGTTGAGGAAATAGTTTAGTTGCCTCCCCTGTGCATAGTCCCTTAGCTTCAGAGTTTACAGGGAAAAGTGAACTTTTTAAAACATTTCATCTCAAACTATGCCGAGATCACAAAGGGTTTCATGCATTTACTGAATAAGGACGTTCCTTTTTATTGCGATAAATCTGCTCAGTGCTCTTTCGAAGCATTGAAATGTGCCCTCACATCTACCCCTCTGCTTTGGCCACCTAATTATAATAAATATTTCTTATTGTACTTGGTTGTGGCAGAGTCGACCATCGGTATGGTCTTGGTTCAGGAGGATGATTTTCTTGAAGAATACGTGATTTATTACCTGAGCCGAGGCCTGGTTGGACCCGAACTCAATTATTCCCACGTTCAAAAACTTGCATTGGCAGTAGTTCATGTTGTCCAATGGTTCTGTTATTATATCTTGTTTCGCAAGACCACCGTCATTGTCGTTGTGAATCTGTTTCAATATGTGTTGACACGACGTGTAATTGGCAGAAAGATCAATAGATGGATAGTTATCCTCCAAGAATTTGACTTAGATTTCATTTCGGCGAAATCCAAAAACTAGTTGGTCTTCAAAGAACTCATCTCAGAACTTCCGATCGAATCAGGTGATGTTATACCCAAGGAGTCACCTATTAAAGGAGACATGTTTTTTATTGTGTCTTTGGACCCCTGGTATGGAGATATACTAGTCTATCTCCAAACTTTGAAGTGCCCCACCTCTACTCCTCGTGATGAGTGTCATCGTATATGCCATCAGGCCAAGAACTATCTCATACTTGAGGACACTCTGTATCATCGAGGTGTAGATTGCATCCTTCATCGGTGTTTCACTCATGAAGAAGCGGAAATCGTGCTTAATGATTACCACATTGGAGCATGTGGCGATCATTTGTCTAGGTTGGCAACAACCCAAAAGATTCTATGAGGCGGGTACTTTTGGCCGACATTAATAAAATATTGTGTTGAATCGATCAAGAAGTGCCACCCGTGTCATATCTTCTCTCAAAAGATGAGGGCACACCTCACTCCCATGTTTCACGTCATCACAGTTGGTCCCTTCATCAAGTGTGGGATTTATTACACTACATGCAACCCCCCTTCAATAAGGGGGCACCATTATATCATCGTAGTAGTAGAATACTTGACAAAGTGGGTCGAGGCTATGCCAACGTTTAAATATGATGGCGAGACAACAACTCTCTTTTTGTTTAACCAGATAATAGAAATGTTCGGTGTCCCAAGAGAGATTGTGACTGACCATGGCAGTCACTTTCAGAATAAAATGATGTCTAAGTTAATTTCAAAGCTTGGGTTGAGGCAGGAACATTCGTCACCCTACTACCCACAAGAGAATGGCTAGGTGGAAGTTGTGAATAAGTCCCTTAATACTATTCTACATCGAACGATCAATTCGACCAAGTCAAATTGGCATTTGATGTTGTACTCTGAATTATGGGCCTACCAAACGTCTGTTAAGACTACAACCAGTCTCTCACCTTTTCAACTCATTTACGGGCTGGAAGCATTATTGCCTATTGAGTGCCAGATCCCATCTCTAAATTTGGCAGTACAGTTATTTCCAGACAGTTCACCGCTTGAAGAGAGTTTATTATATCTCGAGCAACTCAATGAGCAGCATTGTGATGCAACCTTGGCTAACGAGGCTCACAAAAAAAGAGTCAAGTGTCAGTATGATCAGTCCATTCGTCCTCAGATTTTCTCTAAAGGCGACCTTGTCCTAGTCTATGACCAAGATAAGGACCCCCTGGGGGCAGGCAAATTCAAACCCATGTGGTTCAGACCTTTCATCGTGAAGGAGGTTCAAAAGGGTGCTTATCATCTAGTGGAATTTGAGGGAAATTCTTTGGCGGAGCCTAGAAATGGGCTCTAACTCAAGAAGTATTACTTGTAGGTGGGTCACCTTGGGTGACTTATTGTACATATGTATAGTTCTTATACATTTTCTTTTATTTTTTGTCTTTTTGGTTTTATGGATGTGTCGTTTTTTATGTCATGTTTTTCACTGTGGTAGATGTCAAGTGAATTAGAGGTTTTCGTTGGGTTTAAGGATGATGCTAGCCGGCACACTCAGAGGCTTGCTTCCACAGCTTGGGCGATTTTCACACCTCAAGGCCAATTGCTATCTTCAGGAGGTATCTGTTTAGGTGACGCCACAAACAATGTTTCTGAATACAACACAGTCTTAGAGTTGCTTCGTGACACTTTGTCGCATGGTATCTCTCACCTTCCGGTCTACTTAGAAACTTATTTGGTTGTGTCCCAGTTAAATAGGATTTACCGCGTTTACGATCATACTCTACACCAACGTTTCCTTAGGGTATGTCTCTTAGAACGAAGATTTGATTACATTACGTATATCCATGTTCCTAGGAGATTGAATCAAATCACAGATACTCTAGATAATCATGTATTAGATTGGCATATTGCACACATGTAAGAAAAATCACACACATGCACATGTAAATACATTTGTAAATAAATGTAATCCATAAGACATAAAAATATGTAAATACGCATATATACATCGAAAGTATCAGAGTACAAAGGTGGGCGCAAGCACCTCAAAAATATATGTCCAGTAAGAGTCACGAGGCTTATCCCCTCAAAAATATACAAAAGTTCCCTCGACACGTAAGTAGTCCAACCTAGCTAAGGGTGGGGCCTGTTGGCCCTACCATAGTGAAAAACGGTGTTTTCCAAACGCCGAAAAAATTGGACCTAGTTTTGTGGCACCGCAACTACATGAGGTTGCATCGATGGTGGCAGATCTTCGATAACTGCCATAGGGACTGTGCAAGTGAGAGCAGTGAGGTTCCACTCAAAACTCTCTCAGCCTCTCTGGCTGGAGGTCCCCTGCTATTGGTTCGTTGGCCACGGCTAATCCTGCCTCTGGTCGAGGACATCGCCTGGTCCTCGAGAAGTCTGTTGGACGCACTGGTACCACATTTGTACATAACAGATACATAGTTTTCAGATACTCTGGTACTCATAAAAATGATATATATAAAAATAAATAAAAATTAAATAACTTTGAAAAACAAACATACCTATCTCTCCTCGTTCTACTCTGGGAGGTACGAGCATATCAAGATCACTGGAGAAGTCAATCCCAGCATAAGGGTAGTCCTCTATAGCCAGAATCTTTCGAGACCACCAGTCGAAAAATTTATCATCGAAGGCCTCAATGGTCCTCCCTCCCCCCTGTCATGGCAAAAGTGCCGCCCATCTGCAAAATGCTGGGAGAGAGGCCACGTGCCCTCATATTGTCTCTCGCAGACTGAGACTGGGTACCCTCTTGAAGAAAAATGAACACAGAACAATCCCAAACCCGAAGTTTTTGTTTCTTCGCACATGACACTCTGTCAACTATCTGTTCATGCAATCAAGCATGGTTGTGCTCCAGTCAAAAACTTGTGCATTTAAGCATTGAACTGCACAATGCATGTGCACCTGGGAGGCTTGATGTAAGGCCATGGATCTAGTGATTTTCCCAATAAGTAAAAATATCACTTTCAGTGATAGGTTTGAAATATTGTGGATCGACACCTGAGAACTCACTTTATATGTGCCGACTTCCCAATGGAGTCTAATCAACTCCTCAATGTTGTGAGGCCCAGGAGGAAAAACACGAAGGTTGACTCATTCCCCTCTCCTTGAGAGGCCTGTCAGAAAATAAATATCCTCAGTCATTAGAGTTAATGATTGTCCTTCGAGCATAAATGCCTCCGAGTTAGGGTGTCAATAATCTACCAAGGCATTCAACAGCCTGGGTTGTGCCCACATGAATGGAAACTGGAATAATTTAAAAAGACCACATTGTGCTTATGTAGTGAGAGTAGTAGGATCTTCTGAGACCAAAGAATCAATGTCTTCATGCACCCTTTCTCTCCAATGAACGTACATCCTGCAAAATGACAGCTTCAAAGGGGAGTTAACTCTTTCTTTTTAATTTTTTCCACATGTTTAGGGGTGTACACGGGCTATATTGAGCAAAGTCGCGTATGCACATGGGAAGGGTTTTTTTTACCTGCGGGCATATGCGTTTTTCCCTTGTACAGCCCACGTATACGCAAGGACGAACCTTTTTTAAGAGTGCCTGCCCCCCAAAAAAACTAAAATCAACTAAAAAAGAAGTATTGAATTGCAAAAGGGGTTGTTTTATACTTACTTGGTCCAAGCAGAAGTTCGTTTCATCCACTGAAGCTCCCAGAATAAACTCTTTTGGAAAAGGGGTGTTTTTGACCTTTTGGTCAATTCTTAATTTACAATGGTGATAATGAGCTGCCAGCTTCTATTTATAGATTTTTTGGCCCCTTTTTGTCATTTTTTGGACCCTTTTTTTGTTTTTTCTAGCTTAAAAATCATTTAGTATGGTTCTTGAGTTTCTTATGGGATGTTACGATACGTGTTACTTTTGGTATTGGGAAACTATTTGAGAGTTGGGTCATTTTTAAAGGTCCTTTGGTAAAAATTCGTTTTTCCAACTTTTTGCATCTAAATTAGGTTTCCACCTCCACTTTTTGCATCTCGTTGTCTTTTTCACTTTGCCATAGGATTGACCCCACTGAGTTGTGACACAGAACCATCATTGCTTCTTTTGAAGTTTTGTAATTTAGTGGTAGAACCTGCCTTTACATGGATGCCCTAGTTAGATCCTCATTTCTTTTTGGCGTCCATGTTGTCGTTAATGACTATAGGCTCTGGAGTCCTTAGTAGTTTTTCCTGATTATGAGTTTGAGCCTCATTCTCATGATTCATAACCACTCTTGACCTCACCCTCGGGACTCCCAAACAACGATGGATCTTCTTTTAATCCCTTTTCAGACCCTCTAAACATGAAAATATTGTTGAGTGATCTTTTTTCCCTTCACGCTTGCCAAACTAAAATTTGAAGGCATGTCTGTCCGACGGTAGTTTACCCATTTTTCAGTCCGGATAGTCGATTGTACTAACAAAGGTATACTCTAGGAACTTTGGTTCACTAGAAGAGTATTCTTAGGTATAATTTTAACAATTTTTTGGGCCTAGGGACTAAATTTACGAAAAAGGAACCCCCCACGGAGTCCATAGTTAAGCTCTTTTCAAACTCCCTAAAAGTGAAAATATTTTTGAGTGATCTTGTTTCTCCACACTCGTTCAACTGGTCCAGAAGAACATCCTTTACGGAGTCCATATTTAAGCTCTTTTCAGACTCCTTAAATATGAAAAGATTGTCCAGTGATATTGTCTTTGTAACACTCGTTAAAATGGTTTTGAATAGACGCCTTTTCGGTGCTAGTTGACCCTTTTTTCGAAACGACTAGACTACCTTCGAAAATGGTACCCCAGTGGAGTCTTCTTTTACTCTTTTTTAGACTCTCTAAAAATGAAAAACCGTCGAGCTTACCTTCTCTAGGCTCGTTAAAATTACATCGAAGGACGTTATCATTGTGTCTTATTAATCACATTTGCATTCCTGCGTCTTTGGCCTAATTTTGGCTCCATGTTGCTCTCGACTGAACCATATGAAGAATGCCTTATATGCAAGCCTTGTAGCACTTTGCCTCTGTGCCTTGACACCTTGACCCATGGAGGATTTTTCCTGAGTGTCATTTTCCTGCATATGTCTCCTTTCTCTAAGCATCAGTGTGTTCCTTGCGCTTGGAACTAGTATGTCTGCGACACTCGTTCCTCCTTTGTAACGTATTATTCTTTTATTCTTTTTCAAGTTTTCCAAAATTATTGAAAAAGAAAAAAAAATCAAATATACCCCAAAAAGAGGAAGGGAAAAGTATTTTCTTTTTGTTGGCAGCACAATGAGTCACCCTTGGACAAAGCACATCCTTTCATTTGTTCATCAATATCTGGGATTTAATATGACCTTAGGAAGTTGTTCTCACTACATAGAGTTGTGTCCTCCCCTGTTTGGTTATCCTTCCAAACATATGGAGAGTTTATGTTGCCTCCTACATCATGAACTTATGTCAATTCCATGCTACCTGAGTCTCATAATTTGTCATGCTTTTGTCCAAGGGAAGTTTTACTAAACTTGAGTTGGCCCTTCTGTAGTTTGTTTCTTGTCCTCGTGCCCAGCCACCTCGAAAGACCAGTCAATTCCTTGTTCAAAATCAATGAAGTTCTTTTTCTGGTCATCGAGATCCTCTTGTATATTCTCGACCAGTCATCGAAGACCTCTCGGTAGTGAATTTGTACACTGATATTACACTCCTACCCGAGTTTTGAAGATCTTGGATTTGTTGCTCAAGCTCTGAAGGCTTCATCTCCAGCCATCGGGCGTCATTAGCTTCTTGAAGATGAATATTATACATGTGTATCTTTTGATTTTGAGATGTAGATCCGTTGCGTGTTGCTCGCGGATACACTTTATATAGTTATATGACATGGATTTGCAGTGTATTTGATTGGCAACCATGATTTTATTTTATCCCGAGCATGGGTATGCCCACCTCGGTGAGACAAATTATTATTTTTCAGATGGCACCTCCAGAACTTTGGTCTCTGGGCTCATTCGCTTTGTACGTTGGTGAATATTTGTAAAGTATTTTGGCCATCAGATGCTCTTCTGACCTCACACATTAGGGGGCATCTATTATAACCCTAAATTGCACCAGATATGCATACCTGGCATTAGGCCATCTTACTTGTTGTTTTTTCCAAGCCATCATTGAACAACTCTTTTAAAAAACCATTTTTTTAAGATATTCATGCCCTCCACCACTATTGCCGATGTACACACGCTTGTTGCACCATTACAGCCTGCGTATACTCACAAATTAAGAGAAAACTAAAAATTGCAAAGGGATATGGGTTTTCGGGTAGTTACCTAACCATTTGACCGCCCATAGTCGGTCACCCAACCGAATAACAATCATTTTGGCCTATAAAAGAAGGTGTTGGGGTCCCTTTCCAACAAGAATCATGAGAGCAAAGAAACACTGCCCATTTCAATACTCCCCCTTTTCCCCAATATTTTGCAACCACATTGTAAGTTTGAGCCAAAATTCCTTCTTCCTCCATTGAAAACCCTTGATATTTCCCTAGAGAGAACTGAAGAGGAGAAGAATACATGGAAGCAATTGGTGCACAGTGAAGAGGAGCCCAGGACCAAGTTCGAGGAGTAGTTGTCGGTCTCATATTGTAAGTGACTTTGTGAGATTGATATAAAGAAATACTTTTTCCGTCCCGCCAAATGATGTCTTCAATCTTCATGATTTATTTGTGTTTTTGTTATGATATCTAACCCACTAATCCATATATAGAATGCATGCTTGTAGTTTCTTGTTTGTCTTTTGGTGAATGCAGGTTGGCCTTGGGAGGAGATCTGTAGTCGAGAAACAACTGAGTGCAAAGGGATCAACACTGGACGTGGATTTTAAGGTAATCTTACTGGATACCTACACTTTTTTTTTTATGTATGATTGTGGGGTAATGTCCGGATAGTTATTAAAAGTAGGAGACTTTAGACGGTTAGCTCTGCCTACACTTTAGAACCCTGGTGTAGTCCGTAGGGGGGTTTTCCCTATATAGAAAGGATCCAACTTGTTTTTTCCTTAATAATTCAAAGACAATTGTTTGTAAGGTTGGAGTTTCACAAACACCCAATATCCAACTTAAAATTCTCTCTCTATTCTATTTTGGTCAAATTTTTGCTTCATATGGTTTCTTGTAATCTTTAAATTTTCCTTAAGTGTATGAATAACCTTTTCATTTTCATCTAATTGACCCCTTACTATTGGAAATTGTGTTTCAATTATGTCGAAATGCTTCCATTTAGGAGGTTTATAACCATAAATAGCTTGAAATGGTTCATTTTAGTCGAAGTGTGATACATGGAGTTTTACCACCACTTAGCAAGGTGTAACCATTGGAACCACTTATTCTTCTTATCATTTACAAAACAATGGAGGTAGGCTTCCAAACATTTATTGACAATTTATCATTAGATCTTAGTTTGGGGGTATAATCTAAACTCATGYKAAGGGATGTTCCAATTTTTTTGAAGAATTCCTTCCAAAAATTCCCTTTAAATTTGGCATCACTATCACTATCAATGATCTTTGAGAAACCATTTAATTTGTAAATGTTTTTGTATAACACTTCAACAATATTTTTCTGGAATTTGATTTCTTCACTCCTATGACATGTGCATATTTAGTGCTTCTATCAACTACCACAAGGATTTTTTCTTTCCCAGTGGACACAGGTAACCCTTTAATGAAGTCCATTGATATTTATTCCTATTTTTGGTTTGGAATGTGTAGGGGGTGGAGAAACCCTAGTGTTATAACATTTCCATTTTTGTTTCTTTGGCATTGGTGACACTTTGCTACATATTTTGAATATCTCTATTCATCCCCTTCCAAATAAAAAGACCAACAATAATTATAGTAAGTCCTGAAAAAACCCACATGTCTTGCTGCTAGTGAGTCATGGGACTCCTTAAGAACCCTGGTCTTAAATTTTGAGGTTTGGCTTAGATATATTCTTCCTTTATACTAAAGGATGCCATTTTTCTATTCAATTTGGAATCTTGAATGGGATTATTGATTATGGTGCATGTTTTTTGATTCTTCACATATTCACATCGGATTTCATCCAGCCATTATGGAACCACAATTGAGACTACAAGTGATAGTGCCTCTTCATCGTTTCATCAAAATATCATC
>JASDQU010104434.1:218300-260968 GCA_032191745.1 Picea mariana | reverse complement strand
GATTATGTAATTAATTTTACATATTGAAAGATGTGAAGGGAGCAATAACACTTCAATTCTATCAACCAATTAAAAATGAGAAACACAAATATTTTTATTATATCCAAAAATATATATTTGTTTTCCTATGTTAAACATTACAATGCATACACAAATTTATGGTAAAAAACAAATTAATGTCACATCAAAATCAAACTCTTCGCTATAGTTCCATAGCAGGGACTAATAAGACCGAGACCCAATGAAAGACCTATAACTCACGTGTGTTTGTTTTAAAAAAAATGTAAATCAAACCAATTCAAAAATCCCGCAACCCACTGTGAATTAACACTTTCACGACCCATTTTAAAACTTCATCAAGCTAATTCAAAATATCTCCCCATGGTCGATTTCAAATAAGGTTCATCGAGCCATTTTCAAACAAGGCTCATCGAGCTAGTTCAAAAGTTTTCCCATCGCAACTCTTTCGATTAAGGTTCATTGAGCCATTTTCGAACTTAAGGATCATTAGGTCAATTTCAAACAACTAACCTCAAGCCATCTTCGAATGACTAACTTTGATTCATTTTCAAATAAAACACTTTGACCCACTTTCAAATAAGATGCATCAAGCACTTTTTTTAATAGGATGAATCAAACAATTTTTAAATAGGCCACTTCAAGCCACTTCTGAATTAAAAACTTTGGGCCAATTAAAAAATATGTCCATTGGGATACCTTTAAAGAAGTCCATCTATTTCTATTGAAGTTTATGAGGCCAATTCGAAAAAAAAGGCCACGGTGTCTGACCTAAATGTTTGGAAAATTCCTTCTTTAAAAAGGCCATGGTGTCTGACCTAAATATTTGGAAATTTTTTTCTCTAACCCTGGTTTGATGTTCAATGGCTTTTAGTCACATCCAAATCTACGAAATTTGTGAACTGTATATTCACATAACTTCCCTCATTTGTTTTGAAACTTCATAGGGAAAATTAATATTACCCATACATTCACTATGTCAACCCATAATAGCCTCAATACTCAAACTTTTTTCTCCTATACCAATCAATCATGTTCCCTTCTGAAGATTACTCAACGCACAAAGCAAGGACACGACTCAAGTTCAAAATTCTAAATATGAATTCAAACCTAATAAACTCTAAATCCATTTGAATTTATACATGCATACAATTAAATAATGCAACATTTATAAGCATGCAAAGTTTTTATTTAAAATATAGATTCCATTTTGAATTCTATTCATTTATGAAAATTAAATTAAATTGCAGATTTATAAATAGAGATTTAAGAGCAAAGATTGAACAAACTTTTTTTCAACAAGATGGTCCAAGAAATTTGTTGCGTACAAGCAATTTTCTACGTAAATGTACACTTCCATTACAAATGCTAACCCAAACTAGGATATGAGACCACCAAGTGAAGGAAACCATTTGAAGACTCACAAGTCACTCACCAACCCAATTGCTCTCAAGGTCAACCAATTTGTTGACCACTAAACACTCTAGAAACCATCAAGTCATTACGCAATGATGGCATTCTCATCCACTAGCTATACATTGCAGGAATGACATCTCCCTTCTTTACTCAACAATCCCTCAAGAGGAAACTGGCTAAAGACTCACAAGTCACTCACCAACCCAACTGCTCTTAGGGTTAACCAATTTGTTCACCACTAAACACTCTAGCAACCATCAAGCCATTACATAGTGATGGCATTCTCATCCACCACCCACACATCACAGGGATGACATCTCAATCCTTTACTCAACAATGCCACCCCAAACTAGGCTATGAGGCCAGTGGGTGAAGGAAACAGGCTAAAGACTCACAAGTCAGTCACCAACCTGATTTCTCTCGTGGTTAACCAATTTGTTCACCACTAAACAATCTAGCAACCATCAAGCCATTACACAGTGACATCATTCTCATCCACTACCCACACATCACAGGGATGGCATCTCCCTTCTTTACTCAACAATTCCTCAAGAGTATTATCCCTTCTAGTGCTCTTAGTGTAGGCATAAAAAATTCATCCTATTGTTTACCTTCTGGAATAACCTAGTAAAATTATACCTCATCTCTAAGGCACCCAATGAGCAACAATTAATAAGGGAAATGGGGTTTTCTAAACAACCCAACCTCTATCCTTCTCTACAACCATCCAACTATTTTCTCATGTCGATGAATTACTCTCCCATAGTTAAAATTAGTCATTTATAGGTTTGTATTAGTCTAAAGCATGAAGACACAATTTTCAAAACTTCAATGGTGTTTGAGCATGAGAGAATGGTGAGTCAATAAGTCAATTCAAATAAGAATGGGAAGAGCTGCATCGGAATGGAGGATGTTTGAATTTCCAAGATGAGGTCTCATGTATACTTCCCAATGATTAGTGTACCCAGTCCCCATGTATTCATAACTATGCGAGGTAGACTTTTCCCATCAACCATCACATGCATTTAGTGATTGGGTTCTAAGTCTAAGATGGTGATTGAGATTTAAATAAAAACACATGATAAAGGACAAGGTAAGAGTTAAGAAATATCAGATTATTTCCCCCCCTTATGCCTATTTTCCTCTTCCCTTTTAATGGACTAATAACCCCTTTTTCTCTATGCATTCATCTTGGACCTTTATATAATTTTCTAAGTAATATTTACATATCTTAAGGATACTATGGAAGGTCTACCACATAGTATATATAAAGTATAATTATTACAATTATATGTTTAGCTATCTATTCACTAGTTAGGTCTTGGCCTTGAACTAAAAACACTAAGAATCCATACAACATATTTACCTCATTTACACACGAACACAAAATCATTTTATTTAAACTCAAATGTCATCATTATAAACACGTATTTACAAGTTGTACATAATCCCAGGTAAAACATGGAAACCCATACATGTGAGGGTAATATGGATATATTATCTATGTTAGAAACCCTCTCCAACCACATAAACCCCCTCATGTGGGGTATTTGTGTTGCCACTAGTAGTGATTCTAGCAATTTTGATTCCATTATGGAACTTAAAGTAATAATCACCATTAGGAAAGAGTTGAACAACTTGGAATATTAACATGAAATCAAAGTCAAACTAAGTTGAATAGTGAATAGTGCGATATCTAAAATAAAATATTACATAGACTAAGTTGAATAGTGAATAGTGTGATATCCAAAATAGAATATTACATATTGCAAACAATTAACAGTATGCAAACAATTAACAGTATGGAAGAGAAAAAAAAATGTTATCCAACTTTATCCATTATACTTGTGGTTATCGTTGATTTCTTTAATCTGGCTTACAGTTTTATGCAGAACTATATATATATATATAATGTAGAATCTACAATATACAAAACCTCATCTTCAACGAAGTAGAATCGTTGAAAACTGGCGATAAAAGAAAATCCTTATTCAGTTTATTTCTGGAATGCTCTCCAAGGACGGCCTCCATCCACAATTGCTGCTGCTTCTGCCTCCATATTCTTCATAATTAGACCGTACCCTGCTCGATGGAATCCGATGCAGAAGCTGTTGCACTGATGTTTCGTTCATACAGCTGCTATCTAACAGCAAATTCTCCAGCTGTCGCTTTGAGATGACCAATTTGAGCGTAATGTTTTTGCCTTTCTCGTCGATCTTTATGAACGACACTTTAGCAGATGGAGATTGCAACCAGTTACCCATGGAATGATACATGTAATAATGTCGACGGTATTTGAAAAGGAAGTCTGTACATGCATTGTTCGTTAGCGGGGATGGGCCTCAATTTATAACAGTGGCGAGAGACAAACAGACATTTCTTCCCGTTATCACGCCTGGTTGGTAACCGTTACAAAATCTCATGGAACAGGGATCGAAACCGTTGAACCACCCAGGTTTAGGTTGCTGGTATTATAATACAAAGAATGATAAGGCGTGCATGTGCGATGCGGGGACGGTATTAAATCGGGGCGAAAAAACAGCAGAACAGGCTGGTTGGCTGAATTGTTTTTTCTTTGCGCAATTTGAGGTCACAATCCCGCTGCCCACGCCTCACTCAATTTGAAATGCATACACCTTGAGGTGGCGTAAATGCTCCATGTGCAGGAATCCGGAATCCGGCTATGTCAAATGTTTACAGTGAAATGCATGTACAGTCAGGTAGCTTAAGTAATTGTTCAAGTAGGTGGTCAGAATATGATTTCGGTCGATTAAGAAATAAAGTTCTAGGTCAACCAAAATCATCCATGTCTCTTTGCTTCGACTTCAATCAGTGTAAACAATCTCATTGCCTCTACCTATGTTGGCCTATTTCAGTTTTTATCAAAAGTGATGCAACCGCCTTAGGGCAATCGTTCCAACCTAGGTCTTAACAGTTGAGGATATTGCAACTAGAAAATAGAAGATAGATTCAGTGAAAGACTTTTCAAAACATAGAATAGAATGCATGGAAAACAGTTTACCCATTCTCATATAATAATAATAATAATAATAATTTATTTTTAAGATCACTGCCAAATTTATTATAATATGTTTTAAACAAATCTCAACCAACTGCATCCTTTATAATATATCCTTAATATTATGCAATTCAGTGTACTTTATATATATCCTTAATACTATGCAATTCATATCCTTAATACTATGCAATTCACTATTGATAATATGAGTTGATAAAAAGTAACTACTAATGGTGCCAAATAGATATGTGTTTTTTTCTAATAATTGATATGATTTTGTTTCTATAGCCTTGTGTGTGAATGATTTATTATTACTCTATTTTTAATTTTGTATAATATATTATGTTGGGTCGACCTTTAGTGAAACAAAGAAATAGGATGGTCATTACAATCTCTTTAATACTTGATTGTAAAATGCAGCTTGCTTCGTTCGATGCAATGATATGTGTATGTAACATGTTTTCACAAGTCACAACCTACACATTGTTTGAAAGTTGTGGAGACTTCATTCCACAAAAGTTTGGCTTCATATTCTTCACCATCTGATGTCCTAGCGCTCCAATGCCAATCATCAACCCTCAATTAACTCTCCTTCTTCACCTCGAACTCGATATGCATCTCATTCAAGAACATTGCTTCATTTGCCTCCTCTTTAAAGTTTGGTTTCCTCCATGAGAATCCTCATTTTTTTGTAGTTATTCTACATCTCTAGGTCTGATTCCCCTGTGACTCAATCTCTATCTCATTGTCCACATGAATACCTCCACGATGGACCAATGTAGTCTTTCTTCTTCAGCTATCGACCTTTCAACTACCTCAACTTCTTAATTGTAAGGGTTCCACCTCTCTTGATTCAACTCACTACGACATGTCCAAGACTTTATCATCTCACGCCTAATCTTTTAGTTTCCTCTGTGCATACTACACTTTATCTTTTGTTCGCACAATACTTCACATATATGCTTCCAAATATCCATCTCTTCATGTTCACTTTTTGTGTTCATCCTCTTTGCTCAAATTTAATCAAACATTTATCATGATGCTCTAAGCCAAACTCTCCTTATTGAAAAGGATTTGAGATTCCATGAGAAAGTACACTACTTTTTTCTTCCTATATGGATATCTTTCCTTAATGTTCTAGAACTTCTATTCCAATATCCATTTACACTCAACATGTAATTTACCTCTCCACTTCACCAAACACTACTAGATGTATATTATGTGCTTCACTTTTGAAACACTTTGTCATACAAAATTCTCACAATTTTCGAATGCATTTTCCTTTGACACTTATTCAATATATGTAATTTACCTCTCCACTTCACCAAACAATAGATGTATATTATGTGCTTCACTTTTGAAACACTTTGTCATACAAAATTCTCACAATCTTCGAATGCATTTTCCTTTGACACTTATTCAATATGCGTGGTTCATTATTCTCTTCATTTACAACCTCTTGAGCTTCATTGGAAATATACCTTATGTGTGGTTTATTATTGTCTTCATTTACAACATCTTGAGCTTCATTGGAATTATACCATGCAAAATCATAAAAGCACATCACATTAAAGATTGAAGAATTATCTAAACACCCCCACCATATACTCAAATTCATACTCGATATCTTCAAATTTTCAAATTCATACTTGATATCTTCAAAGTTTCTCTTAATTGTACACGGATAAATCTTCTTCGCATTTAGCTTACCATATTTTCGGTAATACATTTTCTACAGTGTACCATCACTAATTCACATTTTAAACATATTAAACCTTTTTTTAATATGTGTCTCTTATATTTCCCACTATATTCTCTCAAAATATCCTAAACCCACACACACATCTTAAATTTGTTTAACAATTTTTTTTGAATCGTCACTTTAAATTTCAACAAGAAAATCAATCAAGTCATTAACACACTTTATAACATATCCATACATAATTCAGAGAGGTTAAAATTCATTCAATCACTGCATTGTAGTATTATATAGGGAAAATAAACTTACATAATTCAGAGAGGTTAAAATTCATTCAATCACTGCATTGTAGTATTATATAGGGAAAATAAACTTATAAATAGTGTTTCCTTGCTTGAGCCTATTACCTGCCAAACATCTCAAAAGGTTTCATAAGTTTCAATTTAATACTTCAATTTGTCCATTTATTGTTGAGTGATATGTTGTATTACATTGCAAATTCATACCTAACTTCTTTTACAATGTCTTTCAAAAATGACTAAGAAATCTACTATATTTATTAGAATTAATGGTTATTAGTAACACATGTATTCTCACAATTTTCTTGAAAAACAAATATGTGTAATAACTTGTATCACTAATCTTTTTTAAAAGGAATGAAGTGTGTTATCTTGGAAAATCTAACCACCACTACAAACACCAAGTTATATCTTTATGTGTCTTAGGAAATCCCAAACCAAAATCCAAAGATACATCCTCTCATGGTACTCTTGGAATAGTCAATGGCGTATATAATCCAGTGTTTTGAGTCACTCCCTTAGTAGCTTGACAAATTCAATATCTCTCAACAAATCTACCTTGATATTTTCTTAAGTTAGGCCAATTATATTTCTCTTCTAGTAAACTTTGTATTTTATCCCCTCCAAATTGACCTTCTAATCCTCCACTATGCAATTCACTCATTAAATCCTTGTGAAACAAACATTTAAGAACACACAATCATATAGCTTCAAACAAGTAGCCTCCTTGCAATAAATAGTCTAACTCACGACTTCTATCCCACACCACTAGATTTCAAAAACGTTTCACACTCTACATGAAATCATTGTCCTATGCATATAAATCCTTTATTTGTTCAAATCCAACCAATCAATTTTTCATTATATTCAACATCAACATTCTCCTTCTCAATAAATGCATCAACTACTATGTTCTCCTTACTTGACTTGTGTTTCAACAAAAATGTGCAGATTTTCACAAACTTGATCCATCTCATATTTTTTTCATTAAATCTAGCTTGACTATTAATAAACTTGAAGGCTTGGTGATCAATATACAACACAAAGCAGTGAGTAAAGCAGTGAGTAATTGCTTCAATGTTTCAATGCTTTCACTACAACATAAAATTACAAATCATAGGCCAAAGACCTTTCTCTCCACTCATTAAGTTTCTCACTAAAAAAATGTTATCAAGTGTGCCCTCTTGCCTAACACTACTTCAATAGTTATTCCACTCACATCGCACTCCACTTGGAATATGTTATCAAATTATGGAAATGCCAACACTAGTGCATTGGTCATTCTCTCCTTCAATAGCTGCAAACTTCACCATGCTCACATCCTCAACTACATTGACCTTTGTGCCTTCATGCACTAGCTCATGTAACACACTTGACCCCTAAGTGCCCTTTTTTGGGATGGGGAATCAAAATTTTGCTTACTTTAATCATCTCAAATCCTATTTCCAAGGTATCCATCCTCTTCTACTCAACCGTATCTTTCTAACAACTGCTACCAGGCTCAAATCTGAGCTCTGGATTGCAAGTTATGGCCTCCCGAAGCTCTTCGAGCGTTATTAGTCAAGGGCCATGTGGCGCCCATGTGGGTCCATCTCATTCGTAACATTCCAAGTTCCCCAAAGTCCCGAAGATTCCCCATCGTTCCTGCATCTATGGTGGAAATCCATCCACCGTCAAACCCAACGATGAGACTTGATCCTTGTTTAACACATAGGATTAAGGGGAAATTCGTCGTTCGACATTGAACACCCCTTTTTATTTCTACGTGCATATCCTTCGGAGTCCCGAAATATTGAACTCCTGAAGGGCTCAAAATATCGCTATGTGGTTGCGGCCTTTGATCCTTTCGGCTTATCTACAACACTATACCCCAATCCTCCGAAGTTTCGAAGTCTCGAAGTTATGAAGGGTCCACCCTTGCATGTGGCGGTTTATTAAATGCAAAGGCAAGGATAGGTGGGTCCCGAGTACTTCACCCACCAAATGGACCAAGCAAAGGTGTGCCAGGGGGGGGTGACACGCACCAAGGAAGAGATGACATGTGGCCCCATCAGTGGGTGACACATGTCACATTCTAATGGGAACATAAGTTCTATGAAAAGTATGAATCAAGGTGAGACATGGCACGTCAAACATGGGTCCATGTCACCCTGGGTGACGTTAGCATGCCAAGTCACTCTAGACTGATGGCCTTTCGACACCCTTAGATCTCACGGTCAAAATGCGTCCACGTAGATCCATTGATCTACAGCCTTCGTTACTTCGTAACTTCGGTGTTTGGAGGATCCAYTGTGTGACTTCCTCCTTGCTCCCTGAGTGGTCAGCGTCGGGCTGACCACGGTCTAGATCTAATGGTCATGGGATATCCCAAAACGTCCTCAGATCTATGGCTCTTATCACTTCTCAAATCCGGTGTTCAGGTGTTCCACTTGCTTACCACCCCCTTTCTCCTGGAGTGGTCAATGCCAGATTGACCTTGGCATAGATCCAACGGCCAAGGAAGATCTCAAAGCATCCATAGATCTACAGTTCTTGTTAAGTCATCACTCTGAAATTCAGGGGCTTTAGCGTTATGATAGCTTCGCTCTCCCGAAGTAGGAATTCGTTGAAATTTTGTACGTGAGTCCCTCCACTAGTTGATCAGACTGTTAAGAGGGGTTCTCAATGGACACCCCAGATCCACAACTCACACTAATTCACAACTCCAACGTTCGAGGAATTTGGTGTTAGGACACCTTTGTTCTCCCGAAGTAGTCAATGTCGAACTGACCTTGGTGTAGCTCCAATGACTAAGGAGACTCCTGAATACCCTCATATCTGCAGCTCACGTTACTTCATGATTAGTAAGTGGGTCAGGGTTTAATGGTGGGGTAGGTCCATCTGCCATGATTAGTGAGACCTCCAGATGTCGGTCAACCTTTTGGGTAATTGTAACAACAAGTTCAATTTGACCGGTATGGAAGTGGTAAGGCCATAACACCTCAGAGCTCCGAACTCCCAGAGTTCCGAAGTCGAAAAAGCTTAGCTCCTTTCGGGCCTAGCGTAGGGTTCCTAGACCTTGGTAATATAGATCCTCAGATAATTCTCGTGGGTTTCACGCTTAACTCTTAGCCTCGATTTGGTTTGAACCGTGGACATGATCCCTCAGTCACACAGGTGAAGGATTTGAAGGAGGCACCCTCCTTCCATAGAGTTCGAACTTAGTGACCTGCAAATGGTGAATTAAGAGGTTGATATGACCGATGTGTTCCAGCAAAGTCTTCCCCGAATCCTATATTACGAAATCATTCCTTGGGAAGATTTACCTAAGGGTTTCTCAACAAATACAAAAATCACATATTTGTTCTTAAATTCTTTTAAAGGCCCATGTCTAATATTTATTCTGTTGTTAAGCAGAGGTAAACAAGAACCATGTAAATACAAAAGTTTACAAAAGAATAATAAGAATTTCTAATGATTTATCAAACACTATAAAATTTAACCATAAACTTAGGCATTCAACCATCACTTCCATTCCAATACACAGAGTATGAAAATACTTATCAGAAACAAGAAATCGTGAAGCAACTACTGAAAGGGGTGCCTATTTCCACCCAACCGTAGGCACAACCACTCCTGAATGAATTTACTAATGGCCACCCCCTAGCTAGATAGTGATTCTCTAAGAGAGACTCTTTCTTCTCAGCGACAGTAAGGGACAGAGGTTACTCTCCTCCTCCCACACAAACTTAGAAAATGGTTTTCTTTGTACCAAGAAAGGGGGCTTGCAACGAGTACTTCCATAGTCACTCGTATTCTTTTCAGCCTTGTTTATAATCTTGGAATGAAAATGCTGCCAGTAGCTTCTTGCACCAAGAATGAGTTTTTTTCTCAGTTCTCCCTCGAACCAGAGAGATGCAAGCACTTTTTCCTCATTTTGGAGATTCGTCTCTTGAATCCTGCTCCTCACAGATCTGCCTCTACCCATGAAATCACTTCCTTTATTTCCTTCTTCATCAATATTACGTGGGTTCAAATCCCCAGCTCATGGCCAGGTCAGAAAACCTTGCAGATAGGTAGTCTGCCCATCTCCTCATTAACTCTTGGGGAGGGTGTTCCAACTACCAACTTGACTAGTAATTCATTTCTGGGTCAAAGGACTATTATGGGTCTGATCAATTAAATCCAGTAAGGTACTGGTTTGGTGGGGGGCATCTCAACCATTTATGGTCCGCCTCACCATATATCCCATAGCATCATGATCTATCTTGGAAAACCACCCTTTCAATAGTTATGCAATGCTATGCATTTTTAATTAATAACATAAATACATACATTACCTTTTTTAACAAAAAGGTTCATCAAATCCAACATTCACAGATATTCAGTCTACCACTGTCTTTTGGCAAGTTAAAGTTATATTTATAATTTGGGGGAAATAGGGGTGTTAGAATTCCCTCCCCGTTAGGAAACATCATCCTCGATGTTGTACCTACCAATGTGCTCTGTATATACAAAAGTAAACAAAAATGGGTATGCGTGTTTCATGGAATCCTCCATTTACCATGTAGCTTCATCTGGACCAAGTGTTTCCACTGCACCTTGACCTGTGTAATGATTATGTTCCTGAGTGGGATTTCTTTCCTGTCTATTATGCATTGTGGTTCTGGTGGAAATTCTCCCTTTGGTTCCACTTGAATCATAGACCAATCAATTATATGATTATAATCATGTACATATTTCTTCAGTAATGAAACATGGAAAACATTATGTACCTTCACTGTGGGAGGGAGTGATAGTCTATATGCTATAGGTCCCACTCTATCCAAAATTTCAAAGGGTCCATAATACCGAGGTGCCATCTTGGCACAGGCTCCCATTCTTAAGGAGTGTTTCCTGGGTCTAACTCGAAAATACACATTATCCCCTTCTTTGAACTCTCTAGGAGTCCTTTTTTTTGTCTGCATAGATTTTCTGTCTATCCTTAGCTATTTTCATATTTTGTTTTATTTGAACTACTTGTTGTTCCATTTATTTCAACATATCTAGCCCGATTGTAATTATGTCTATTGGGTTATCCCAGCTGATTGGAATCTTGCATTGTCTACCATAGAGGGCCTCAAAAGGGCTCATCTTCAATGACTCTTGATATCCATTGTTGTAGGAAAATTCTACCAGTTGTAGGTAGTGTTCCCACTTCTTAGGATGATGCATTGCATGCATGTTTAACATGTCCTCTAACACTTGGTTTACTCTCTCTATCTATCCATCAGTTTGAGGGTGATAGGTTGTACTAAATAGCAATTTAGTTTCAAAACCAACAAACAGAGATTTCCAAAATTTTGAAGTAAATTTTGTATCTTTGTCATATATGATTTCCTTAGGCATGCCATGCCGTATAAATATTTCTTTCATGAAAATGATGGCAATATATATTTCCTTGCAAGTTGAATTGACGGGAATAAAGTGGGCAACCTTTCTCATTTTGTCCAAAACTACCATGATGGTGTCATTTTGCCTGGTTGATTTTCGTAACCCTGTGATGAAATCCATGGAAATGGTTTCCCATTTTCATTTTGGGTTTGGTAGGGGCTGCAATAGCCTTTCTAGATGTCGGTGCTCTACCTTAACCTACTGAAATTATAGACATTTAGATAAGTAATCAACTATGTCATTTTTCATTCCGGGCCAATAAAATAGTTTCCTAGTGGCCGTGATCATCTTCTGATAACCAGGATGACCAGTATATGGTCTTTTGTGTAGTTCATCCATTATGAACCTCTTCAAGTCATCACAATTTGAAATATAAAACCTACCTTTGTAAGTTAGCAGGCCATCCTTCAACAATTGATGACCCTCATACTTCATCCCTGTGGGCTCTTGTTCTAAGTATGATTTTATAGTCTTGAAAAATGCATTTGTTTCTTGTGCGCTTTTGACTCTCATTGATGTCCGTTTCACAAGTTCTTATAGCTGACAAGTGAATCACTTTCATACTTATGCTAAGGGCATCAACCACCCTATTTTATTTTCCTTTGATATGTTTGATTTCAAAATCAAACTCACTAAGGAGAGCCATCCATTTGTCTTGTCTAGCATTGAGTTTTGGTTGATCAACCAGATATATCAACCCACTATGGCCTGTCATAATCACAAATATCCTACCTAGGAGGTAATGTCTCCACATTTTTAAAGCATGTACTATGGTAGCCAATTCTAGATCATGGGTCACATAATTGATTTCATGCTCATTCAATTTTTTGGATTCGTAGAAAATTATATGTCCTTCTTTCATAAGGACTCCTTCGAGCCCTTCCTTGCAGGAATCTATACACACAAGGAAGTCCTTGTTTGGGTCCACAATATTCAACACAGGTGCATTGGTTAGAAGTCATTTCAACTCTTGGAATCTCTCTTCACATTATGATGTCCAAATGAATTTAACTCCCTTTTTCTGAAGGGAGGTGATTGGGAAACCAATCTTGGAAAATCCCTTTATGAACCTCCTATAGTATCTTGATAGGCCCATAAAGGATCTGATATCAGATACATCCTTTGGGGTAGGCCAATCCATAATGGATTTGATCTTGTTCGGATCAACTACCACTCCTTCTTCATAAATAACATGGCCTAAGTAATGGACTTGTTTCTGGAAAAAGTCACACTTACTAAACTTAGCATAGCGTTGATGTTCTCTTAGCACTTGAAGCACTAGCTTGAGACATTCTTCATGATCTTCTCTATTCTTGGAATAGATTAGGATATCATCAATGAAAACTAATACAAATATGTCCAATAAATTACTGAGTACATTATTCATTAAGCACATAAAAGTGGTTGGTTGTAATACCCCTGTTTCCCCAACTTGTAATTAATAATTAATTAGGATTACCATGCTATGGAATGTGAATGATGTAAATGTATCTTTGTTTAGATTTCCAACGACTGACTGTGGGGGGTTAATCCTTGAAGTACTGGCCATGATATCACTAGAGGAAAGAGTGGGAAAACTATAGAGAGGGTCATTATGTCAAATGACCCTAAATTCTCCCTTTGATGAGGATAATAAACCTCCTCTAATTCCCAAGGATAGGAATCAATTAATGAAGAAAGGACTGGTGGTTGAACCATCAACCACCCCATGAATGGAAGCATGGTCTATCTGAAGAATGTCAACCCAAAGTACCATCGGGTCTTGCAGACCCAGTTTGACCCAAGTTTCCCTCTAACAGAAGGAATATGATAGGAAGGGGAACCTTCCCAAGGAGTGCGGGTGTGCAAGGAATACATACATACAAAGAGAAGAGAACTTACACGAGAACGTGAACTCAATAGGAGACTGCAAGCTTGAGGCTGAGGAGGCATTTGATAAACCTCGCAGAGATCATGACAGAGGGTGGATCCTTGAGAAATTGCGAAAGTTCCCCAGTGATATCATGGCTTGGCATGGGCGTGGTCATAGTGCTAAGAATGAATGCCTCTGAACCTATGGTTGGGTGGAAAGGTGAACACCCATAGTTGGTTGGTTGGCTGCAACTTATAATAGATAATTATTTCGTTTACCCTCTGCACTTGAATTGAAATGCATGATTGAATGTCTATGTCTATAACTAAGATTTGAAGTGATTGATTCATGATGAAAATGCTTAATGTCCTTTTGTAAAAATTTTCCTTGAAATGGTTGTAATATGACCAGTGTGGCCTCTCGGTGGGTTGGAAAATCCTCAAGGTATACTTCCCAGGGATCAAATTCATAGTCTTAGAGTTAGGGCAGACTCTACGGGACTGCTACAGTTTTGTTGATCCTTCGAAAGTTCCTTTCCCTGGTTATAAATTAAGTTCCGTGAATGGAGGGCGCTTCCTTCAAACTAGTTGTTCAGGGGACTGTAGGCTCATGCCCACGATTATAACCAAATCTCGACTAAGAGTTGAGTGTACAGTCCAAGACTCACCAAAGGGTCCATATGACTAAGGTCTAGGAACCTTGCGCTAGCCCAAAAGGAGCTAAGCTTTTCTGGCTTCGGAACTCCGAGAGAGTTAGGAGTTCCGGGGTGTTACAACCTTAACCAAATCTTGGCTAAGAGTTATGAGGGTATCCTTCAGATCTTGACAGAGTCCCATATAACCAAGACCCAAGAACACTATGTTAAGTTCGAAAAGAGATAAGTGTTTGAGACTCTGGGAGTTCAGAGCTCTTAGGGAATGGACATTGCAAAGTACAAACTATGTCGAAGACGACCTGTCAAGTTGGTTTCTCGACATTGGACTAACAGTTTGGAAGTCATTTAATTGTGACCATGGTATTTTTCAAACCGTTAAACCTTGACCCACTTACTGGTTGCGAAGTAAGGTGAGCCATGGATCCGAAGGTATTCTGGAGCCTCCCTGACTGTTGGATATACACTATGGTCAGCCCGATGTTGACCGTTTCGGGAGATATGGATTGTTGTTGTGTGAAGGGAACAAAGTCCTGAAGCCCAAAGTGAGTGTGGGTCATTGGATGAGAGACCACGTGGCAGGAGATCTCGTAGTCCAGAGACTCGACACTCCATATGAAGTTGAACGAGATTCACTAAAGTGGAAGAATCCTGAAATATCGAACATGGGATTCCATATGAGCCGTCCATTATTAAGGATACGTGTCACTAGATCCTACAGTCTGGAGACTTAGCACTCTGGGAGGAAGCTTGAAACTACACACCAAAACTCTCGAATTTCAGAGTCACAATGTGACGCTGGCCCTAGATTTGAGGAGCTTCGAGAGCTATTCCAACCGTCATATCTATGTCATAGTCAACTCGATGTTGTCCAGTTCGGGAGAACAAAGGTGTTGCACCTCCACAATGCCAAATGATGAATTTATGAAGTGACGTGGACCATTGATCCTTGGATCCTTCGGGATCCTTCTCATCCATTGATAGATATGGGATGTGTGGTGCCATATCCTGTAGTCCAGAGTCTTGGAACTCTAGGAGAATTGAGGTGTGGTGCATTAATAAGATCTGAAGCCCAGAGGTATGAATTAATGAGAGCCATCGATCTGGAGGAGCTTCGGGACCACTCTTGACTGTTGGATCTACTCCATGGTCAAAACTAGAAAAAAAAGATTTCCAAAATTTTGAAGTAAATTTTGCATCTCTGTCAGATATGATTTCCTTAGGCATGCCATGCAGTATAAATATTTCTTTCATGAAAATACTGGAAATATCTATTGCCTTGCAATTTGATTTGACGGGAATAAAGTGGGAAACCTCTCTCAGTTTGTCCAAAACTACCATGATGGTGGCATTCTACTTGGTTGATTTTGGTAACCCTGTGATGAAATCCATGGAGATGGTTTCCCATTTCCATTCTAGGATTGGGAGGGGATGCAATAGCCCCACTGGATGTCGGTGCTCTGCCTTAACCTCCTAAGATTCTAGACATTTAGTTAAGTAATCAACTATGTCCTTTTTCAGTCCGGGTCAATAAAATAGTTTCCTAGTGGTTGTGATCATCTTCTGATAACCGGGATGATCAATATATGGTATTTTGTGTAGTTCATCCATTATGAACCTCTTCAAGTCGTCACAATTTGGAAAATAAAACCTACCTTTGTAAGTTAGCAGGTCATCCTTCAACAATTGATAACCCTCATACTTCATCTCTCTGAGATCTTGTTCTAAGTATAATTTTACAGTCTTGAAAAATGCATATGTTTCTTGTGCACTTTTAACTCTCTCCTTGACGTCCATTTCACAAGTGCTTACAACTGCAAAGTGAATCACTTTTCATACTTCTACTAAGGGCATCAACCAACGTATTTTATTTTCCTTTGATATGTTTGATTTCAAAATCAAACTCACTAAGGAGATCCATCCATCTAGCTTGTCTCGCATTGATTTTTGGTTGATCAAACAGATATATCAACCCACTATGGTCTGTCATAAGAAAAAATATCCTACCTAGGAGGTAAAGCCTCCACATTTTTAAAGCATGTACTATGTTAGCCAATTCTAGATCGTGTGTCACATAATTGATTTCATGCTCATTCAATTTTCTGGATTCGTAGCAAATTATATGTCCTTTCATAAGGACTCCTTCGAGCCCTTCTTTACAGGAATATGTACACATAAGGAATTCCTTGTTTGGGTCTGCAATCTTCAGCACAGGTGCATTGGTTAGAATGTATTTCAACTCTTGGAATCTCTCTTCACATTATGATGTCCAAATGAATTTAACTCCCTTTTTCTGAAGGGAGGTGATTGGGAAACCAATCTTGGAAAATCCCTTTATGAACCTCCTATAGTATCCTGCTAGGCCCATAAAGGATCTGATATCAGATACATCCTTTGGGGTAGGCCAATCCATAATGGATTTGATCTTGTCAGGATCAAGTGCCACTCCTTCTTCAGAAATAACATGGCCTAAGTAATGGACTTGTTTCTGGAAAAAGTCACACTTACTAAACTTAACATAGAGTTGATGTTCTCTTAGCACTTGAAGCACTAGCTTGAGATGTTCTTCATGCTCTTCTCTATTCTTGGAATATATTAGGATATCATCAATGAAAACTAATACAAATATGTCCAATAACTTATTGAGTACATTATTCATTAAGCACATAAAAGTGGCTGGTTGCAATACCCCTATTTCCCTAGCTTGTAATTAATAATTAATTAGCATTACCATGCTATGGAATGTGAACGATGTAAATGTATCTTTTTTTAGATTTCCAACGACTGAATGTGGGGGGTCAATCCTTGAAGTATTGGCCATGATATCACTAGAGGAAAGAATGGGAAAACTATAGAGAGGGTTCATTATGTCAAATGACCCCAAATTCTCCCTTTGACGAGGATAATAAACCTCCTCTGATTCCCAAGGATAGGAATCAATTAATGAAAAAAGGACCGGTGGTTGAACCATCAACCACCCCATGAATGGAAGCATGGTCTAGCTGAAGAATGTCAACCCAAAGTACCATCGGGTCCTGCAGACCGAGGTTGACCCAAGTGTCCTTCTGACAGAAGGAATATGATAGGAAGGGGAACCTTCCCAAGGAGTGAGGGTGTGAAAGGCATACAGACATACAAAGAGATGAGAAATTACATGAGAACTTGAACTCAATAGGAGACTGTGAGCTTGATGCCAAGGAGGCATTTGATAAACCTCGCAGAGACCGTGATAGATGGTGGATCCCTGAGAAACTGTGAAAGTTCCCCAGTGATATCATGGTTTGGAATGGTGGTGGCCAAAGTGATAAGAATGAATTCCTTTGAGCCTATGGTTGGGTGGAAAGGAGAACACCCACAGTCAGTTGGTTGGTTGAAACTTGTAATATATAAGTATTTCATTTACCTTGTGCACTTGAATTGAAATGAATGATCGAATGTCTGTGTCTATAACTAAGATTTGTAGTGATTGATTCATGATGAAAATGCTTAATGTCCTTTTGTAAAATGTTTGCTTTGAATGGTTTTAAGATGACTAGTGTGGCCTCTGGGTGGGTTGGGAAATCCTCAAGGTATACTTCTTAGGGATCAACTTCACAGTCCTAGAGTCAGGGCAGACTCTACAGGACTGCTACAGTTATGTTGATCCTTTGAAAGTGCCTTTTCCTAGTTATAACTTAATTTCTGTGAATGGAGGGTGCTTCCTTCAAACCATTTGTTCGAGGGACTGCAAGCTCATGCCCACGATTATAACCAAATCTCGGTTAAGAGTTGAGCGTACAGTCCGAGACTCACCAGAGGGTCCATATGACCAAGGTCTAGGAACCTTGCGCTAGCTTGAAAGGAGCTAAGATTTCCTGGATTCAAAACTCTGGGAGAATTCAGAGTTTCGGGGTGTTACAACCTTAACCAAATCTTGTCTAAGAGTTATGAGGGTAACCTTCAGAGCTTGACAGAGTTCCATATAACCAAGACCTAAGAACCCTGTGTTAAGTTCAAAAAGAGTTAAGTGTTTGGGACTTTGGGAGTCCGGAGCTCTGAGGGAATGAACATTGCAAAGTCCAAACTACGTCGAAGATGACCTGTCGAGTTGGTCGCTCGACGGTGGACCGATAGTTGGCAGTCATTGAATCGTGACCATAGGATTTTTACAATTGTTAAAACCTGACCCACTTACTGGTCGCAAATTAAGGCGAACCGTGGATCCGAGGGAATTTGAGAGCCTCCGTGACTGTTGGATCTACACTATGTTCAGCCCGATGTTGACTGTTTCAGGAGATATGGGTTGTTGTTGCATGAAGGGAACAAATTACAGAAGCCCAAAGTGAGTGTGGGACGTTGGATGAGAGACCATGCGGTAGGAGATCTTGTAGTTCAGAGACTCGAAACTCCATAGGAAGTTGGACGAGAGTCACTAAAGTGGAAGACTCCAGAAATAGAAAACATGGGAGTCCATATCAGTCGTCCATTGTTAAGGATACATGTTGCTAGATCCTACAGTCTGTAGACTTAGCACTCCGGGAGGAAGCTTGAAACTACACGCCAAAACCCCTGAATGTTGGAGTCATGATGTGACATGGGCCTTAGATATGAGGAGCTTCAAGAGCTATTCCAACAGTCAGATCTACGTCGTAGTCAACCCGATGTTGACCGCTTCTGGAGAACAAAGGTGTTGCACCTCCACAACTCCAGAATGTTGAATTTACAAAGTGACGTGGATTGTCGATCCTTGGATCCTTCGGGATCCTTCTCAACCATTGATAGATAGGGGACGCGTGGCGCCAGATCCTGTAGTTTGGAGTCTTGGAATTTTGGGGGAATTCAGGTGTGGTGCATTGATAATATTTGAATCCCAGAGTTATGAATTAACGAGATCCATCGATCTGGACGAGATTTGGGACCACTCGTGAATGTTGGATCTACTCCATGGTCAATTCGGCTTTGACCTACTCTGAGAGTAAGGAGAGGATTACACCATGAAACCCCCGAATGTCAAAGTGGTAAAGAAACAGAGGCTGTAGATCCCGAAGTCAACGTGGACACATCTTGACCATGATATCGAAGGGTTTGGAAGGCTTTCATTCCAAGGTTACGGGGGGTGATGACATCACCCAAGGTGACGTGGACCCACGTTTGACATGCCATGTGTCGCTTGGATTTGTACGTATTGCATACCCTATGTTACCATTCACACGTTACACATGTCACCCTCTAAAGGGGCCACATGTCATCACTGTCCCATCCACATATCACACCTGACACTCACTGCTTGGTCCACCTAGCGGGAGGAGGACGAGAGACCTACATGTATTTTCTCTCGTATGCAGTATGAATTCACATGCGAGAGTGGGCCCTTTGGGAGTCCAAGACTTCAAGACTCCGGAGGTTCAGAGTGTGGTGTCAAGGATAAACTGAAAGGGCTAAAGGTTGAATCTACGCTGCAACATTTCGAAAGTCTGCGAGTTTGGGACTCCGGAGGATTTGCGTGCAGAGTGGAAAAGAGGTGTTCAACGTCGAAGTGTCGAACACCGAAATCTCCTCTTGCATAAGTGTCCAATGGGGAATGAGCCCCGTTGTTGGATTGGATAGTGGATGGACCTTCCACCATGGATGTAGGAACTTGGAGACTGTATGTGTGAGGTGGATCCATGTGGGTTCCATGTGGCCTTTGACCAATGAGGCTCGCAGAACTTCAGAAGGGCATATCTTCTGATCCAGAGCTCGGATTGGAGTGTGGCGAAAGTGGTTGGAAAGCTCTTGAAGATCATAAGAGGATAAATACCTCAGACAGAGGATCCAAGATGTTTGAGGAAATAGAAATTTCGATGCCCCATTTCTTAAAAACCCATTTAAGGGGTTGGGTGTGTTACACTAGTGCATTGGTAAGCCCAAATGGCACCACCACAAATTCATAGTGACCATATCTTGTCCTAAAGGTTGTTTTCTAGATTTCATCATCCTTAATTCGGACCTGATGGTATCCAGACCTCAAGTCAATCTTGGAGAAAATTGTGGCACCCATTAATTGGTCAAACAAGTCATCGATCCTTGGCAAGGGATACTTATTCTTAATGGTCATCTTATTAAGTTATTTATAGTCTATGCACAACCTGAGTGTGCCATCCTTTTTTTTCACAAACAAGGCTGGTTCTCCCCATGGAGACACACTAGGTTGTATGTATCCTTTGTCCAAAATCTCCTTTACCAATATTTTGAGCTCAACTAGCTCTGGTGTACTCATTCTATAGGGTGTTATAGACACTAGCACCACTCCTAGTACAAGTTATATTGAAAAGACAATATCTCTTCTTGGAGGTAGACCTGGTATCTCTTCTGCAAACACATCTTGATACTCCTTTAATATGGGATGGTCCTCTAGGATTGGTTTATTGTTCTCAATAGAGTTCATCACTTGTATTTCATACAAAGGACACCCTTTTCTGCAACACTTCTTCACTTGAAGGGTTGAAATTTGTCTCACTGAGATAGGATTTTGAATCCCTTGTAGGGTTACCTTTCTCCTTTCTTCATCTTCACACTCCAAAATTTTATTGTAACAATCCAACTTGTTTTTATGGGCATCCAACTGGTCCATGCAAATCAATAGGTCATAAGATCATAAAGGGATCATGTTTAGGGTTGTTTGGGTGGGTAATCCATTCATAATGAATTGGCATGCTTGTATGACCTCTGTTACTTTTATTTTGGTTCCAGTGGCTAGTTGTACCAGTCATGATTTAACATGTTTAACTTGCTTCAATTTACATTTCTCTACAGTTTGAGGGGAAGCATAACTCAAATTAGAACCAGGGTCAACTAAAATGGAAACTAGATGGTTGACAAGCATACCTTCCATCTCCACCACTGAAGATTGGTGGTCAACTTGTCTATTATCCAAGGCTGCATAAATTTGTGGCACACTCCTAGCCACATCATTGACTATGGTAGCCTCTTGGATGTTGTAGACCCTCTTATTGTTTTGTTGCCTATGTGGGTAGTCCCTTAGTAGATGTTCTTCTCCACACCCCCAACATTTCAAGGATTCTCTAGTTGTGTTATCAGTCTTACTCGAGGCTGCTCCAAAGGGTTTATTTCCACTCTGAGATGGGAAATTTTTCTGATATACAATTTTTGTAGGAAGGCTCATCTTAGAACCTTTTTCCATGGTTCTTAAATATTGATTGTTTAAACCCCTTATTCTTGAATCTCGAATTACTTTTCTTCTTCCAATCCTCATGAGGTTCTGTTTTATTCCCGAATTGCTCATAGAAATACCTTGTCTTCTGGATAGTATCTTCTAAAGTCTTTGACTCATCAAACTCAGTTTTTTCTCGGAAGGACTGAGGTAATCAACTAATAAATAATTGCATCTTTACCTTTTCATCCTTTATGTAGGGAACATACCTTATCAACTCAAGAAATTTGTTGATATATTCATCTATTGTGAGTTGTCCCAACTTGAGTTCATAGAACTCCTTGGTCTTCCCATCAAACTATTTCTATGATAGATACTTCTTCTTGAAGCATTTCTCAAATTGTTTCCATAACAAGTCCTTCTCATGGATTCCTTTCACATTCCTAAGGTCCTCCCACCAAATGGAGGCCTTTCCATTCAGGTTGAAAATGGCTATTTGAGCCTTTAAGTTTTCATAGTAGTCATGGACTCTGAAGTACTTCTTCAAGCCAAGCATCCAAACTTCTACTTCTTCCCCCTTCTTAATTTCTCCATCGAAAATGGGGGGGTTTGGATTTCTTAAACTCTTCAAGGTCATGGCTCTTGGAATGTTTCCTGTTCTTTCTTTTCCTATGGGAATGTGAACTAGTTTTGATACTAGAAGATTCCTTGGAGTTGTCAGTTTCCTCACCAGACGATTCTTTCGATGAGTGTCTCTTGGCTACATGTTGGTCCTTCTTTGAGGTTCTCCTCCTTATGTGGCCACTTTCAGGACCATGCTTTCATATCTCAGGTGGAATTTGAGTTTTCTTAGTACGATGTTTGTCCACATGACTGGTTGTTGGTCCATGTTGCAAATTCCTTTGTATATCTGATAATATTTGCAGTAAGACTGCGTTAATTTCAATTTTATTTTCCTACTCTTTTATCAGCCTTTCATTGTGTGCCTTACAAATCTGTAATTTTGTCATGAGGCTTCTTATGGTTTCAGCCAAATCTGGAGGGTTTTCCACCGCCCTCATCTCATCAGATTCTTCCTCTCTATTGTGGGAGCTTTCCCCCAACTCATGGCATGTCACCCTCCCTTATGTTGTAGTTTTTTTGTTGTCCACTGACTGGTTGAGTGCTGATAAAACACTTTCTGTTAGTTAATTATCTACTAGTTTATGAACAACACACAATTTAGATTTTCCAAACATATAACCATAGCGAGAAGTTTCATTTCTCTCTTAAGTAGAGGTTTAAATAAGCCTCTCAGGAATTGGGGTAATATAGAGTGCTACCCTTAAAGGGTCTCTAATAATATTTTCATGTGACTCATTCATGAGCCCAAGTAGGCCAAGTGTTGTTTCCTACTCTGATACCAATGTGTAACACACCTGACCCCTAAGTACCCTTTTTTGGGATGGGGCATCAAAAATTTTCTTACTCTAATAATCTCGAATCCTCTTTCCAAGGTCTCCATCCTCTTCTACTTAATCGTATCTTTCTAACGACTACTACCAAGCTCAAATATAAGATTTGGATTGCAAGTTATGGCCTCCTGAAAATCTTTGGGCATTATTAGTCAAGGAACATGTGGCACCCACATGGGTTCGTATCATTCATACCATCCCAAGTTCCCCAAATTCTTGGAGATTCCCCAACATTCCTGCATCTATGGTGGACACCCATCCACCGTCAAACCTAATGGAGGGACTTGATCCTTGTTTAACAAATAGGCTTAAGGGGAAATTCAACATTTGGTGCTTCGGCGTTGAACTCCCCTTTTTATTTCTACACACATATTCTTCGGAGTCCCAAAATCTTGAAATCCCCAAGGTCATGAAATATTTCCATGTGGCTCCAGCCTTCGATCCTTTCATCTTATCTACGACACTATACCCCAATCCTCTGGAGTTCCGAAGTCCTAGAGTTCTGAAGGATCCACCCTTACAAGTGGCAGTGTATTAAACGAAGAGGAAAGGATAGGTGGGTCTTGAGTACTCCACCCGCCAAATGGACCAAGAGAAGGTGTGTCATGGGGGGGAAACACACACCAAGGAAGAGATGACATGTGGCTCCGTCAGTGGGTAAAATGTGTCACATTCTAATGGGAACATAGGGTCTGCAAAATGTTCTAATCAAGGTGACACATGGCACATCAAACATGGGTCCACGTCACCCTGGGTGACGTCACTCTGGATTGATAGCCTTTCGACACCCTTAGATCTCATGGTCAATATGAGTCCATGTAGATCCATTGATCTACGACCTCCATTACTTCGTAACTTCGACGTTCAAGGGATCCGCTGTGTGACTTCCTTCTTTCTCTTGGAGTGGTCAACACCGAGATGACCACGGTCTAGATCTAATGGTCATGGGAGATCCCGAAACATCCTAAGATATACAACTCTTATCACTTTGTGAATTCGACGTTCAGGTGTTCCTCTTTCTTACCACCCCATTTCTCCTGTAGTGGTCAATGTCAGACTGAACTTGGCATATATCTAATGTCCAGGGAAGATCCCGAAGCATCCCTAGATCTATGATTCTCGTTAATTCACAACTCTAACATTTGAGGGTTTTGGTGTTATGAAAACTTCATTTTCTCGAAGTAGAAATTCGCCGAAATTTTGTACGTGAGTCCCTCCATTGGCTGATCAGATGGTTAAGAGGGGTTCTCAATGGACTCCCCAGATCCAAGAATCACATTAATTTTCAAATCCGATGTTTGAGGAATTTGGTGCTATGACACCTCTGTTCTCCCAAAGTAGTCAATTCCAGACTGACCTCGACATAGCTCCAACAACCAGGGAGACTCTCGAATACCCTCGTATCTGCATCTCACATTACTTCACGATTGGTAAGTAGGTTAGGGTTTAATGGTGGGGTAGGTCCATCTGCCACGATTAGAGAGACCATCATATGTCAGTCAACCTCGTGGGTACCATAACAAAAATTTACCTTCAACCAGTATGGAAGTTGTAATTCCATAACATCTCGAAGCTCTGAACTCCCAGAGTTCCAAAGCTGGAAAAGCTTATCTCCTTTCAGGCCTAGCGTAGGGTTCCCAGAACTTGGTCATATGGATCCTCAGATAATTCTCGTGGGATGCACACTTAACACTTAGCGGCAATTTGTTTAGAACCATGGACATGAGCCCTCGTTCACAGAGGTGAAGGATTTGAAGGAGGCACCCTCCTTCCACATAGTTCAAACTTAGTGACTTGGAAAGGGTGACTTAAGAGGTCAATATGACCAAGGTTTTCCAATGAAGTTTTCCTTGACTCCTATATTACTAAATCATTCCTTGGGAAGATTTCCCTAAGAGATTCTCAACAAATACACAAATCACAGATTTTTTCTTAAATTCTTTTAAAGGTCCATGTCTAATAGTTCTCCCATTGTTAAGCAGAGGTAAACAAGAACCATGTAAATACAGAAGTTTACAAAAGAATAATAAGCATTTCTAATGATTTATCAAACACTGTAAAATTTAACCATAAACTCAGGCATTCAACCATCACTTCCATTCTAGTACACAGAGTATGGAAATACTTATTAGAAACCAGAAATTGTGAAGCGACTACTGAAAGGGGTGCCTGTTTCCACCCAACCATAGGCACAACCACTCTTGAACTGATTTACTACTGGCCTCCCCCTAGATATATTGTGATTCTTTGAGAGAGAATCTTTCTTCTTGCTCAACGACATTAAGGGACAAAGGTTACTCTCCTCCTCCCAAAGGAAATTAGCAAATAGTTTTATTTGTACCAAGCAAGGGGGCCTGGAACGAGCACTTCCACAGTCACTTGTCTCATTTTCATCCTTGTTTATCATCTTGGACTGAAAACGCTTCCAACAACTTCTTGCACCCATAACAAGTTTGTTTCTCAGTTCTCCCTCGAATGAGAGAGTTGCAAGTGCTCTTCCCTCTTTATGGAGATTCATCTCTTGACTCCTCCTCGCAGATCTACCTCTGACCATGAAATCACTTCCTTTCTTTCCTTCCTCAACAAGATTGCATGGGTTTGAATCACCACCTCGTGGTTATATTAGGAAACCTTGTAGATGGGTACTCTACCCATCTCCTCATTAACTCTTGAGGAGGGATTTCCAACTACTAGCCTGACTGGTAATTCATTTATGGGTCAAAGGACTATTATGGGTCTGAGAAATTAAATCCAGTAAGGTATTGGTTTGGTGGGGTTCATCTCAACCATTTCTGGTTCCCCTCACCATCTCTCCCATAAAATCATGATTTATCTTGGCAAACCTCCCTTTCAGCAGTTATGCAACACTATCCATTTTTAATTAATAACAAAGTTACATACATTATATTTTTTAACAAAGAGGTTCATCAAATCCAACATTCACATATATTCAGTCTGCCCAAGTCTTTTGGAAAGTTATAGTTATATTTACAAGCTGGGGGAAACATGGGTGTTAAAGGTCATCAATGCATAAATCCCTTTAAATATTTTAATAAATCAGTATTTCCATCAGAACTTATTACCTCACACACATTTCCCGGTACTTAGTAATCCAGTATATCCTTCACTTTCTTAGAATCCATCATCATTCATTGCCATGAAATAACAAATCTTAGATAAACCAAAAGAATAATTCACATTTTTGTGCAATTTCTCCTTTTCTAAAACTTCCAACAAAATTCTAATGTGGTCAAATTCTCATCGCCATCATAACCACTATAAAATAGAATATCATCCAAGTACAAAACAACAAATTTCCATAAGTAAGAATGCAATTTTTCATAAAAAATAGTAATTACATGGGCGTGTGATTGAGTACTTTATTATGTGGATATTTTTTCGATGTTAAGGTTATCATCTATAGATTGGAGTTGGATGCTCATATGTAGTTTAACATAATAATAAACCTTGGTGTATTTACATGTTGTATAAACCACCTTCCTCAACCAATTAGCAATAAGATTGAAGAGTTAGTGGAGCCCATAGTCCAATCAACCTCCTGTTGATTATTGGCATGGGAAATACATAGTGGGTTGTCTATATTTCAAAGTAAACACACATATGGCCTTGTAATTATTTGGATTTTTTGTTGGTCGTGTCACCTTAGCTAGAATCAATAATCACAACATTGTTTCCTATTGGCATAATTATTGGTGTGATGTTCTTTGATGTATTACCCACATTCTACAACTTTTTTCCCCTTATTTGGAAATTTTGATTGGTAGCTACCACATTAATGTCCCATTTATTGATAGTTGGATTGAAACAGATGTTGAGCATTATGGAAATTACAATTCCATCCCATAAATTACATCATTTTGGATTTATTTGCTAGTGGGATATGGAACCATATGATATAGTCCTAGTTTGCAATGTATCCTTTGTGTAACTAGATATGCATCCACCTACAACCATTTTCCTTGGTATGTGCAAGCCAAAAACATTAATATGCAAAAAAAACAACTCATCAACAAGCATATGTGTTGGATCACTCTCTTATATTCATCTACATAGGGATATATGATTGCTATATTGTATTGGGAATGGGAAGATACATGCCATTAATTGAATGTTGGAAAGGAATATTGTAATAATTAGGGTTTTTATTTTTTTTGTATGGATGGTAATTAAATCAAGCTACACTAGAATCCATATCTATAACCAATATTGGTTTTCCATAGCACGTAAACCAAACAACAAAACAATATGAAATGAGAGACATTCGTTTATGCATGTTAATGATTAGCAATAGAGAAGCACGATTTTCAACATTTTCAATGTTGTAGAGACTATTACATTTTTAATTCTACAAAGAATCTATGTTGATGAAATGGATGGGCCAAAGGTCTACTATTTAGGGATCAATGGAGGCTCAAATAAACTAGAAAATTCAATAGAACTAGAATCCCCAGCAACAATCTCTTATACCACCTCATATAAATAATCCTAATCAACCAACCAGTAAGAAACCACAACACTCTACCTATATTGCACCAATTCCTAATAATAAATTAGTTCTATAGAATATGCAATTAACACTTGATTACTCACATACACCTATCCACTAGGAGGTATCTTGTGTGGTCATCCCCTGTGTCTTATTCATGTGTGACCTACCCAATGATGATATGATACATCTCAACTACTTCTCTAATGTGATGGACGCCTTCATATAGTTTCCCTCACCTTATCCTAGACATGGGACCTTAATGGGATATCTAGTGCTTAGGTGGGGTCCTTGGATTCCTTTTGTCTCCTACTCTCTATAACATGGTCATGAGTTTGACTCATTTTGACCCTTGGGGCACCCACTTGGGGTAGTCTGTAACTTTAGGGGTCTAGTTGGATGTTTAAAACCCTATTTGGGTCCATGAACAACATAATATACCTCATTTTTGGCCCATTGTGGCCCAAATCCATTTTATCTTGTTATTTTGGTGGTCAAAGTGAGTCAAACCTCATTAACCCTTCTTCATAACTAAGTGTAAAGCATATCATGAGTTCCTTAGAGGTGACCCATATATAATACATGACATGTGTAACATATGATCATTTTAGGGATAAAAAAATGTGTGGAACAATCTTACAAAACATTTATCATTTGGTCACCAAGCATGGTATGACTATTCTATATGACTTGGTCCCTCTAGTGGTGAACTTAACATACACCTTGTTGATGATAAAAATCACAACGAGGATTTTTCCCACAAAGTATTTCCAAAGCCTATTTTTATAAGCTAACAATATATATAATACTAGTAGGTGGCTTGTAGATTGGGAGATCAAATCTGGTTCTTATTTCATGTTTATGCTGATGTTTGACACTGCTTACAGGGTTCTACATGATTGATGAAATCTACAGGGTTCATCATAAGCCTGTTTTATATCAGCATTATTCGGGTTGATTGGGAAACCATGAGGGTTATACCCTACGTGTTCTCAGTGTTATTACAGGCCAACAAGAAGCCTCTGCTCCTTTGTTCGTACTCTCTCCTACCTGGCGAACTGTCACCCCCATCTTGCAAATCTATTGGTGATATGGCCTGTGTGTCCACCGTGTTGTCTCAAAATTTTCTCACATGTTGTTGGTGGTCGACTCCAGTCTTCTTGTGTTGGTTCCACAGAGTGGACCTTTGATTATTCAAAGCCCATTTTTAATATATGGAGCCGGTTATATCCTGTCGGTATATTGTTGACTCTTATGAGTTGGTGGGGTATCATCGACAGTGGTTGATTGTTGGATCATCTCTGTTGATAACATTGACAATGTTTTTGGTTATTGGTATCTAGTCACTGCATTTTTTATTATAACAGTCGAATTGATATCTCAACATGGTTAATTGGTTGATTTGAGAAATGGGATTGGATACACAGTCGTTGTCTCTTATGTTGTAACAATTGGACTGTTAACCCAACATTAGTTTATAGTTGATTAACTCACAACGATGTTTCGTGCGTGATGCGTTGGTATGTGTGGGTTTCTTACAACATGTTTAAGTTGAAATGGTGGTTGTTGTTACTGTGTGTTTTAATGGCAAATCAACAGTATTGCAATTTAAAATTGTGATAGTTGTGACTTGGATGTCCACTGTATATGTTTATGGATATCGTTGATTACACCATCAGAGATGGGCATGGGTTTTATAACAGTATAATTTCATTTCCAATTTGATTATTAAATTGATTAGAGGAATAGAATCGGGCATGATTTTTGTGTCTGTGTTTGATTGAGGAAATAATTCATGGATAGTGGTTGATGTTTTGATGCTTAACAGAGTGGAAACAAGTGACAGTGTGTTCATTTGGAATTTTTTTTGAACATTAAATTGGACAAATAAGAAGAAACATAACTCTTATACTGATTGTTTTGGAAGGCATATTGTTTTGAGTTCGATGACACTGTGTTAAAAATTTAATTGCGAACAGTGAGCAAGTTAATACACAGAAATGATTAAATTATACACAGTATTTGTTTAATTGATCACGATGATTATTTGGTGAGTGTTGAATCTTTTTCATTTAATATAGAATGGTTTTATGGATTACTTAATTAATTTTATGAACAGTAGCTGCTCTCTTTCCCTACCATTATTCCACTTTTTGCTAATTACAATCCCTCGCCTTCCCATATTCATTACTCACTCCCCATATTCATTACTCACTCCCTATTCCTAAAATTTAATTAAAGTTAAGAGGAGCTCTGTGTTGTGACAGTTTACGATCACGGGGATGGATTATAGTGATATGTTCTTTGGTTTACATTTCAGTTGATTGTTGATGTTAGTGAGCAGTAACCAATTTTTTTTCCCCTCATTTTAACATGATTCGCTCAAAACAAACCCCTCGCATATCCCAGAGCCTTTGTTCACCCCCTACTCATTTACAACAATTAAACAATTTGTATGGATTGGATTGCATGAGTCTGATATGTTACTGAGACAAAATTTATTTCATATTTTAAAAGAGTTGTCATGTATGGTTGTTAAAGAAATTACTTGCTAATCAATCATGCATACATGAATGATATTTTTCAGCTGAGGTAGCCACGACAGAGGTAATCGAGGAAGAGGTAATTGGAACAGGGGCCCGAGAAGGCCAAGATTCTCCATTCACTTTGATGTTGACTCACAAGAGCTAGGCCAGCTATTTCAGGCTGGGTTTTTCAATTGGATTGGGAAAGGAATGGTCCAACCTAGGCCTGAAAGGCCTCCCTTCCAAGCTCCACAAGCCCCTGGTATTCCCTTGTCCCTTCATGTCTCATTGCAACCCGAGGTTCCCGAAAACGATGAATGGCAAGAGATTGTCCACCCAGAAGTCTCCCAACATCGTGGCTGGCCCAATTTGTCTTTACCTGCTCCCCCTCCTATCAATCAAATTGTTCAAGATACCCCTATCCACTCACTAGTTCAGTCTTCCCATGCTAGTAAAAGGTTGAAAACCGAGGCCCACCATGCCCCTGACAAAGGAAAAGCCACTGTTGCCCCTTCCTCACCCTCCAATAATTCTGATAAATCCGTGTCCTCCCGGATGCATTTGAGGGAGGATTGTTCTCATGTGATCAGCGAGATTAGGCCTAAAGGCTCAACACAACCAAAGGAAAATTCATAAAGATCAAAAGGTGACAACAACAACAAGGGAAAGATTGCATCTCAAAGTGGAAAATATGGATTTTAAGTTTTATTTTACTTATTGTTGATGATAATTGATTTCAGTAGTTTTGGACAACATGCTCTTTTTGGATATATGAGTAATATATATATTTTTGAAAATAATTTCAAATATCAATGAGATAAATTGTCAAACATGAATGTGATGATGGGAGTTACAAGGAGGGACATTTTTGTTTAATTAACTAGTTATGTTATGATTGTTAAGAGATAAAAGGGAGTCACAAGGGGTCCCACCTACTAGTTATTATTTATTTAAAACCCTTATTATGAATTATTACTTTCCACCCTAACTAAAAAGTTGGTTGAGTTTTTAGTTAACTTAACTAATGAAGTAGTTCAACTACTTCAACCAATTCTAATTTGCTTAAAGGAAAAAGGAAAGGGAGGAACATGGGGATAATAGAAGGAGAAACATACTAAGGTTTTATCTTTGAGTTTGTGATGAGATAGTTCAGTTTTCATTCATTCCTTAATTTATCACAAGCCTAATTCTTTTTTATGATAGCAGGGTCTTATTGTAGACAATAAGATTCAGGGTTGGATTACATCATTCAGACACTTGTTTTTCAGAGGTGTTGATCTATCTTTGATAGTCTGTGTAGACTTATCTGTTTGTGAATTATTTTTCATGAATGGCAAAGGCTATTGTGCAGAGTCGAGTGGGCAGCAGTCTGTGGCAAGTTGATCCAACTTTTAGAGTTCGGTTTTTTATTTTCTGTCAGAAGTCCTTTTGTATGTTTCATCGGGGACGTCTAAGTTTGACTTTGGTCCAAAACTTCTTCATGAAATTTTGTAAAGATAGTGAATCTTTGATGAATTAGAATGAAATAAAGTATTTCTTTATGTCTCATCTATATTGATTATCAACTTGGTGTCTTTACTTCTGTCTCTATGTTTATTTGAACATCTGTTATGTTGAGAAAAACACATAAATAATGAATTTTCCAGCAAGCTTTTATTTATAAAAACCCGACCTAAGCACTTGTAATCAATACTTGTGAGTTAGGATATTAATTTTGATGGCTATAAAATTAGGGTGATATTCTCGTCTATTTTTCTTTAGCCAAGAAAATCTGAAAATGCTTGAGTAAGATCATTTCATATCTTTTCCTCAACACACCTATTCCTAGATATTATTCCCTGTCCTATTTATACCCTTGAATTCCTCTTTGTAAAATATCTTCGATTCTTGAAATCTCTTATCTTTGAAAACCCTAATTTATAGGTATGCATTCAGATTAAGGGAGATTTATAATCTACAACAATGAATTCAAGATGACATCATTATATTCTTCTCTTTTCATTTTCAACAAGAATGTTTATAGCTCATTAAATAAATTGTCAATTGAATAACCCTAGTTAGTTGGTGCAATTTTCCTTGCTAATTTGCTAGTAAAACATTATATGTAACCCAAGTGAACTACCGTAATCATAGAAAACTATAGATTAACATTGAAAATACATAAATATCGTAATTAATGTTTTTTCCCTTCCTCTCTTTTTCACCCTCTTTTTTCTTACCATCATGTTTCTTTGTTTGGCCTTAAAACCAAGTGGTGACTCCATTCTTCCCTTTTCTCCTTTCAGTAGTGTGGTTTTTCTTAGGTGGTCTTCCATATATACTTTCATGCTACATTTAATAGAATAAATCCATTCATTCACTACATTTGGGTGACTCCACTAGGGGTTTCCTTCAATCCCTCCCCCTATTGGACAAATGATTCCTCCATATTTTTCTCTTCCTTCCTTAATATGAGCATAATATAGCGTAATAATGTTCAATCACATTTCATCTCTCCACATAAGGGCATCAATGGAAGAAACACACTCATTTGAAAATAGTCACAGGAAGATCGTGCATTGTACAACAAACTTTTTAAATAAGGTCACCTTCTATGTGTATAAAATGAAGGTAAAAATTATTACTAATGCTTGAAAAAAGTGTTGTTTATTAGTGAGTTTTCACACTCCTAAAGATGATCCTTGAGAAGGATAAAAAATATCAAGAATAAAAAGGAAAACACAGTCTTCTCACCTCAATTCAATAAGACATGTTGTGTCCTTATTTTCTGGGAGAGGGAAGGGCCCCTTATTTACCTCTCATTATTTCAAGGATTATCCCTAAAGAAGCACCCTATTCAGACCTCTATCCCCTTTTGACAGAATTTTTCTAGGTCAACGCCATTGACATGCCAAGACATGTGGCTTCTAATGATCCCCCTTCCCAACCTTGGCTTTAGACATGCCTTCACAATGTTGAACCTAACTTCCCCAAAGGTCTCACCCATCCCTAATGCTACCAATTATGGCCCCATAACCCATTTATAGGGGTAATTACCTCCTTCTAGTGAGGAATAAGGGGGGCATTCCCCTTGTTCCTCAAAATAGGGAGAGAGTTGTCACTCCTTGCCTAGGGAATTTTTCCTCTCATGGGAGCCTATCCACCTACTTCTAGGGACCCTCCCAAATATGATTGATCACCCCTTTCTTCCATCTCATTGATGTTCTATTTGTTTGTTTTTTGGGGTCTAAGATAGTATTAAATAGATTTTCCTATCACCTCCTTGTCCTTGTACCCCCTAAGTGTGAATAATTCTACAATGGTATCATACATCAAACTCTAGTTCATAGAATCACAGTATACATACAACCACATCACTACCAACCCAAACACCTCTCAAATATTGCCAAATAAACACTAATTCCCTTCACCAACCTTCGATAAGAAGCCCTCCCAAGATAAGTGTTCATGCAACAAAACCTTCAAATGTGATTCAAGTTATCATCACAACAACAACACAACTCATCAAAAAAGTGCATATCCTAAAATATCCATTGTAATAAGCACACATCTTAATGACTCCCCAACTATAAGCACACATTCCAACAATTCCCCAAGGATAAGAAGACATTGCAACAATCCCCTGAGGACAAGATTACATATCAACATTATCCCATCCATAAGAACAAGCTTATATCCTAAAATTCCCCAAGCCACAGGGGCAAACATATATCCCAAAAATTTGACAACCTCTTAGACACGTGTTTTTCTCAACTGTAAGACCCTCTCAAGTCTATTTACTGCAACAATTCAAATTATACATGCCAATAACGTCACAATCGGTAATTATCACACATCAAGGGGGTAGAACCCAAGTATGAGAAATAATCTTTCCTTCTTCAACTTAGGACCATTTCCTAATCTCAGTATAGGAAGAAACAATGAGGAATCCCCTCTCCTAACAATAATACCCTCCCCTTTGGAGGATACCCTAATCAAAACCAAAACCATGGTGTTTGAAAGAGGCATACAAAAACAACACCTAATTTTTATCAAATCATTAGACAACCTTCATTGCCTAGATTATACAAATATGGCTTCCTCCAAACCTACTAGAATTACCCAAATTTGGGGGACTCATTAGAGAATACCCTTAGCACCACTTGAATCTTTCACCATGGCTTGCTTCAATTTCATCAATAACAAAAACATCTCAATTAAATGTTCTATACTATCCCTAATAGGCAACACCCTTCATTGGTTTCATCATCTCCTTGAAGGGCTTGTCTACAACCTCTATATATTAGCAATCTAGTTCATCTAACATTTTGACATGCCTACATCAACCAAGAGAACATATCCAAGATGTTCCATGAACACTTGAATCAATAGAAGATACCATCAAACATCTCGTTTTCATCAAGAATTCCTACATAAAAGTGTTATGAGTGAAATGAAACCTAAACAACCAAAGATCCAAGTATACAATAGGAATGAAATAGACAATGGGGTGATAAAAGTGCCCCATATAAAATTTTCTACCTCAACTACTAGTATGTGGTGAAAATACCAAAAGAGGGACATACACACCATTTAAAATTTTTGAAAACTAAAACAATTAAATGAAGATAAAATCCATACCAATCAATCTCTGAAATCCAAAATAGATGTTGCAAAAGAAAATTTTATACTTGTAATATACAAGGACCCCATGCCAAACCATAAGCCTTCTTCTAAATCTTATAAAAAAACAAGGTTTCATCTAATCCTATCTCTAATTCCTCTAACTAAGAGGAATAAGAGGCCCATCCTCCTTCCCCAAAGAAAAATGTAGTGGCTCCTATAATATTTGTCCTAGATATCCTCCTAAAGTCAGAGAGGGAGTCCACGTGATTTATAATTCCCTACGTGAATTGGGATCCACCCCTTACTAAATAAAATCTATATTAGTTTGCTAATAGGGCACACCCTTTGTCAAATTCTGTTAGGGTCCTAACTCACACATAGGTAGAACAATATATTTAGATGTAATAAGGGTCAATATTATTAAGGCCTTTCAATAAAATAGAATAAGACAGATGTAAGAAGACCTAATAGAAGCTTCTGCTTCTAGAATGATCTTCCTCTAGATGCTTCTTTTTAGTATAAATAGGAGTCGAGGGTATGAGAACCCTAGCTTGGATATTATTGTAACAGAGCTCTACTCAAATGGAGGTTGCTCCCTCGAAGAGGCCCATGAACATTGATTTCAGATTCAAAGTGCTATTTCTATTGTTATTCTTATATCATTTCAGTGTTATTGTGGTGAATGTTTTGGTTATATTGCTGTTATTTTGCCATTACTAGCATTTTATTTTTGTTTTGCATACATTTTATATCTGGTATATTACAAGTGGTATCAGAGCACTTTCCTCGGTAGAAAGTGTGGGTTAAATTTTTTTCAGGGTAGAGACGTATTTCGGTGTCTTTAAGCCACAGAGATCTGTTGTTACGCGCATAAGCCCGTGGTTGAGGGATTCATACATGCTGGAAATACAAGTGGTACTTAAGGGCACATCTGTTGGCCACCCTTGTAACCCCTGTTGGTACCCCTTCGAGTGGTAGTGCATCAGACAACACCTGTGTACGGATCGGCCTAGATTACCTGAAGCCCTTTTTAGATAAACCAATCAGCTTCCTGACTACTATAGTGTCACCGAGAACAACACTCGGGAAGATACTCTCTAGTACCTACGTAGTCGAGTAGTACGGCTAAGGGTACGGTCTATCCTCCTTAGTTAGTGCCCTGAGATATTGGGTTGAGTACTAATGTTGGACTCCGCACGTATATTAGAGAGATATAGCATAGGGAAAACCCTTGTTTGTAGAGCCCTTGAATACCTAACCCTTGGGGACAGAAACATAAACAAATTAAAACAAACAAGATCTATTGCCGCGTAATTGTGTTCAGGTTTCCAAGTAAATACACATTTCTTTCTGGTTAAGCATTTGGGCATTTCCTCTCTGCATTATTCTTTAGACCAGAGTATAACTTTGTAAGAAAAAAAGAAAAAGAAAAAAGTCTGGAAATGTTTTCACCATTATTTCAAACCTATTCCATTGGATTCATCTCTTTGCCCTTATCACATTCATCCATATCATTTTTTTGACAAAATTGTTTTACCCCACCTGCCCCTTTTCATTTCCCCCATCCTCATGGCTCATACTCATTTCCAAGACTTGGAAGCTCACTTCAACACCTTGCAATATGGTCTCATTGAGACCCAACAATAAGTGAAACAACTTAGTGCCAATGTTGCCACCATCAATACAACCATGCAGTCCTCAATGGGAGAAATCAAACAAGACCTCACCACCTAGCTTGAATCAGTCTTTTCGTCACTTTGCACAAAACTGCATGTCCCTACAGATAACCCTTCCTCTTCCTCACCACCACATACTGAAGGTGACCATTCCTCTCATTCCCATACCTTTCAGAACCATCACTTCCAACGTGACGTACGCCTTCCATGGGTGGATGTGACCAAATTTGATGTCTCGGACCCCACTGGTTGGGTAACCCAAATGAAACATTACTTCTCTTTATACATCATTACAGATGACTTGGCCAAACTCCGGTATGGTGTTCTCCATCTAGATCAAGAACGTTGGAAATGGTGGCAATGGAGAAAAAATTCTCGTCAAGGGTATATTGCTTGGACAAAATTTGTGGTAGAGATTTATGAACGCTTTGACACTGACACCAATCATTTGGGCCATTTGACAAAGCTGAAAAAATTAGGAACAGTGGAAGACTTTATAGCTACCTTTGAGCGCCTAGCTTTTAGAACAGAGGGCATGTCTGATGCCTTTTTCTGAGAGTGTTTTATCAGCAGCCTCGAGGATGAAATTCGGGCCCATGTCCTCATGGCTCGGCCTGAGAGTTGGGTGGAGGCTATCAAAAGAGATAAATAAGAACAACAGGTTGTATCTTCTCAAAACCACAAACCCTCCTTCATCCCTTGCCCTAAACCAGTAAATCCCACTACTCCCTCTGCTCCACTAAAGATCCAAAAATTGACCCGGGATGAAATGGTTGAATGCCAAATCAAAGGGCTTTGTTATAAATGTGATGAAAAATATTTCCCGGGCCACAACTGTAAAGAAAAAAATATTTTTATAGCCATCTCCGAGGAGATTTCAGAAGAAGATGAAGAAACCCCCTTTATGTCTGAATCACTTGAATCCACTGACATAACCCCTCCCTCAGACCCTCCCGAAGTAGAACCAGTCATTTCCCTCAATGCTCTTACTCGCGTCTCCACTCCCCAAACCCTCAAGCTAATCGGTTACATCAAGCAATGGAAGGTCATCATTCTGGTTGATAGTGGCAACACCCATAATTTTATTCATCGCCGCATTGCCCAAGAAACTCATTGCTACATCCATGCCATCAATAATTTCCAAATCATGATTTCCAATGGTGGTTCCATGAAATGTGGAAGGCATTGTGAAAATGTGCGTCTCCAAATTGGTGACTACCACCTGAAATCCCATATTTTTTCTATCGACATGGGAGGTTGTGACATTGTGCTGGGTGCAGACTGGCTAAGGAATTTGGGTCCCATTCTCATGGATTTTAAAGAATTAACCATGCAATTTGACCAGAAGGGCCACCAATATAAGTTCCAAGGAATCACCACTAGTTCACCTAAGATCATTTTCTCCCATTGCATGGAAAAGCTTCTCAAAAAGGGTCATTCTGGTTTTATCGCCCAACTCCATGCCATACAAGCAACAGAGACACCCTTGGTACCGCAAGACCTCCAAGCCATCCTTTCTAAAGATCAATTGGTATTTTCCACTCCCCAAGGCCTCTCTCCTTCCCGTGGTGTTCATGATCATTCCATTCCCCTTGTACCAGGAATCCTTCCTCCCAATATCCGTCTGTATCGTCACCCCTTTTCCCAAAAAAATTAAATTGAGAAAATGGTCCAGGAACTCCATAATGCAGGTGTTATCCTCCCTAGTACGAACCCCTATTCGTCTCCTCTGGTCATGGTCCTGANGAAAGAAGGTTCTTGGCGAATGTGTCCTGACTTCTGTGCCCTCAACAAACTTACCATCAAAGACAAATTCCCCATTCTTGTCATTGATGACCTCTTGGATGAATTGAGTGGTGCCCAATTCTTCACTAAACTAGATCTTTTTTCGGGCTACCACTAGATACATATGAAAGAGGTAGATATTCCCAAGATTGCCTTTAGAATTCATGAGGGCCACTATGAGTTTTTGGTCATGCCCTTTGGCTTGTGTAATGCCCCCTCCACCTTCCAAAGCCTCATGAATCATGTCTTCCGTCCTTTTCTCCTCCATTTTGTCTTAGTTTTCTTTGATGATATCCCGATCTATAGAAAAACCTGGATAGACCATCTTGCTCATGTGGATCAAGTTCTCCATCTACTCTCTCAACACCAAATTTTCCTGAAACAGTCTAAATTTGCTTTTGGCGCCTCAGAAGTAGAATACTTGGGTCATCTGGTTGGCAAAGATGGTGTCAGGGTGGATTCTAAAAGATTGAAGCTATGCAAGACTAGCCTCACCCAAATACTCTTAAGAGCTTGCGTGGATTTCTAGGCTTAACATGGTATTATCGCAAGTTTGTTAATAATTATGGGAAGCTTGCAGCACCTCTCACTGCTCTCCTAAAAAAGAACTCTTTCACTTGGACTCCAGCTGCTACTCAAGCTTTTCAAACCTTGAAGATGGCCATGTTCACCACTCCAGTCCTCACCCTTCCCAATTTTACAAAGACCTTTTTGTTGGAATGTGATGCCTCAGGGAAAGGAATTGGCATTGTCCTTATGCAAGAGGGTCAACCTTTGGCCTTTACCAGCAAGCAACTATCTGAAATAAATCTGGGCAAATCCATCTATGAAAAGGAAATGTTGGCTATTTCGCATGTCGTGGATCTTTGGTGTCCTTATCTATTGGGGAAATGGTTCCAAATTAAGATAGACCATCAAAGCCTCAAGTATTTTCTGGAACAACGCATTTCCTCCCTAGAACAACAAAAATGGGTGACTAAAATAGTTGGATATGATTATGAGATCATTTATAAGAAAGGAAAAGACAATGTGGTTGCGGATGCACTTTCCCGAAAATATGAAGATGAAGGATCCCTTTTTTCTCTTTCATTCATTATACCAGATTGGCTCCAAGCCATTCGCCAGGAATGACTACAAGATCCCAAAAGTTCGCAGTTGATCCAACAATTGCAGTCCAATGCTCGAGCTTCCCCAGGGTACTTTTGGCTCCATGAGGAACTTCGATACAAAGGTCATTTGTATTTAAGTAAACAATCAAAGCTTAAATCCATGGTACTTTCTGAGCTTCATGATGCACCCACAATAGGGCACTCCAGGTTCACCAAAACCTATGACAGGGTCAAACGTTCCTTTTTCTGGGATGGTATGAAACAAGACATTCGTAATTTTGTAGCTGAATGTGACGTGTGTCAACGCAACAAGGGAGAAATAGTCAAATTGCCGGGCACACTACAACCGCTCCCGATTCCACTTGCTATTTGGAAGGATATCTCTATGGATTTTATTACCGACTTACCCAAATTGGGAAATAAATCCATCGTCATGGTGGTTGTTGATCGCCTTTCCAAGTATGCTCATTTCTGCACCCTAAAACACCCATTTACAACATCCACAGTGGCTCAAATCTTCATGGACCGGGTCTTCAAGCTTCATGGCATGCCGCACTCTATTGTTTCTAATCGCGACCCAACTTTCACAAGCAATTTTTGGCAAGAGATGTTCAAGATACAAGGAAGAGAATTGCATCTCAGCACAACTTATCATCCCTAGACTGATGGCCAAATGGAAGTTGTCAACAAGTGTTTGGAAACACATTTGAGGTGTTTTTCCTCGGAAAAGCAAAATCAATGGGCTCAATGGTTACCCCTAGCTTAATGGTGGTACAACACTTCATACCATACAACTACACGCATGACTCCTTTTGAAGCGGTATATGGACAGAAGGCACCTTCAGTTCTCTCATACTTATTAGGTGCCTCAAAGGTCTAGGCGGTTGACCTAACACTTACCACTCGAGAGGCTATTCTCCGTACCCTCAAAGAGAATTTGGTCATGGCACAGAATCACATGAAGAAACAAGTAGATCAAGGTCCCTCTGAACGTCAATTTACAGAAGGGGATCAGGTTTTTCTTCGACTGCAACCTTACAAGCAAACTTCCCTCAAGGCCGAGCATTGCCAGAAGCTAGTGACCAAATTTTATGGTCCTTATACCATGCTCAAGCGTGTGGGACAAGTCACCTATCAGTTAGCTTTTCCCAACCATTCAAAGCTACATCATGTTTTTCATGTTTCATGCTTAAAGAAGGTGATTGGAGCTAAGTGCCAAATTCAAACCAACCTTCCAGAGTTAGCTGAAGAAGGATCCATTTGGCTACAACCAGAAGCAGTTTTGGACCAGTGTGNTCTAGCAGACACCACTTGGGAACTAGCTACCATTCTGCAGCAATTTCCTCATCTCAAGCCTTGAGGACAAGGTTGTTTTTAAGGGGGCAGACATTTTAGGGTCCTAACCCACACATAGGTAGAACAATATATTTGAATGTAATAAAGGTCAATATTAATAAGGCCTTTCAATAAAATAGAATAAGGCGGATGTAAGAAGACCTAATAGAAGCTTCCGCTTCTAGAAGGATCTTCCTCTAGATGCTTTTTTTTAGTATAAATAGGAGTCGAGGGTATGAGAAACCTAGCTTGGATATTATTGTAATAGAGCTCCACTCAACTGGAGGTGACCCCTTGAAGAGGCCTGTGAACATTGCTTTTAGATTCAAAGTGCTATTTCTGTTTTTATTCTTATATCATTTCAGTGTTGTTGTGGTGAATGTTCTGGTTATATTGTTGTTATTCTGCCATTACTAGCATTTTATTTATGTTCTTCATACATTTTATATCTGGTATATTACAAATTCCCTTCCTCATCTCATTGACATTTGTTATCACCCTAATTTTACTAGCTTACTTTTTCATGAGTATTGTCAACCTTGTATATTATTATTCGAAGCGTTACCCCTCATTCCCTTAATTTCCATCACCATGTGACTTCAATCTTGCCACCATGAGCCAAGTCAAACCCTGAAGTTTGACTAGTAACTCAAAGCACGCTATATCCTCATTTTTCTATGTGCACAACACACTTAATTCCTTAAATAGTGCACTTTGGTCAAAAGTATTAAAATATTGTCATTTCATCTCATTTAATGGATTGCACCTTCCAAAAATGGTGTAGTGGTTTGTAAGTAGACCTCATCAATTATTTGTTTCCAAAAAAAGGATTTGATCTATTCTTCAATGGTTATTCTTATCCCATTACTACATGAATGCAAAGGGAGTGTTCACGTTGAAACTAACCCTAAAATTTCCACTATTATTTCCTATAAATAAATCCATTGAGGTCACCCATTTCACCATCAATTCATTGCAAGGTTATGTTATCATATTTCCTTTGGAAAGACAAACACCCTTAGTTTCGTCTTTCTAACATCAAGGAACATCACTACCAACATCAAAATCTTGGAGTGGATAATAAAAACAGGTGGATGAACCTACATTTATGTGGATCTAGATCCCATCCTACTTCATCAACTACTTCAAGGTGATGTTTTATGAGTGTCTTGTTTCCCTCAATGATTAAATAATTCATACTCTTTGTTGTATCTTGTGTGCTGAGATAATGGGAATGCATGTGCTATTTTATTTTCTTTCTTTTGGATGAGATATACTAAGGTATGATTTTTCTCTTTGAGTTTATTTCACATTATCTAGTACTTAACTTTCACAACCTTTAATTAGGTACCTTTTGGTACATGTTGGTGGAAAAAAACTAATATCAACCTTAACACCATCCTCCTAGTTCATTTGGAAGGAATATCTTCATACTAACCCATGCCTAACCCCCTCTCAACCTCATTTGTGCCATAGGAACCTTTCCCTCTCATTCAATAAAAGTGGGTTCATGATATCAATAGAAAATCTTTGACCCTCCTATCCTATCTCATCCTCCCGTGGTTCAAAACATGGATTCCCATATCCTTACTCCTCTTCCTTGGTATATAACCTATCCTATCATGCCTGTTGGATTCCCTTCATGGATGTATTTAGGGAATTCTCTAGACAAAGTAGTCCATTAATCAAGACCCTTTCTAAGTTTTCCCTAAGATTGTTTAGACACATGCTCCATCCCTTTCCTTTGACCTTTCCAACATCCCCTTTATCAAAGAATGAAAGGCCAACACATATACCCTGTTAGGGTCCTATAATTATAGGCGAGTCGATTCTTCGACTGTTGATTTGGCATCTCTCCCGGTGACGAAGCATGGCTCAGGTGATTCCGTTTTCCTCCCTCCATTCTTGTCGCTCATTTCCCCATCACCTTGCTGCATCCTTCATCCGCTGCATCCTCTCCCCCTTGTCCTTTGTCAGCCTCCATTATCTCACCTTCCCTCCCTGCATAAATGGGCTTAGGATGAACAAAAAATAGCCATAAGGTTAATCTAGGTTAAAATTGATTAATAAATGACTATTTGATAATTAATTAATCATTAATTAATTATTAATTAATTAATTAATTAATTAGTTATTAACTAGGTTAGTACCTAGGTTAGCATCTAAGTTAGAA
>JASDQU010104434.1:192576-206525 GCA_032191745.1 Picea mariana | reverse complement strand
ACTGTCTCAACCAATTTATAAACCCTTTTTACAACAGAGCACATTGTTTTCATTAACTAGCCTAATATCTCCTCAAACAAAGCTAAATCATATAGAGAGATCCCTCTCTGAAGCTGGAAGGGCTAGATCCCAGCTTTAAAAGCGGTTTTGATGTTGCCTCTGTAACTGCCTTACAGCCTTGGGAAAATTATAGAGTGCTAACATAACCCATTGTTTATTGATATCTTGTATAATGATTTCATTATAAAATGAGTCATTTTTATCCTAGTTTCACCTTTAAAATCATTGCATCTCATGTCTATAATGCCCTTAATGCTATCCACTTCTCTTTTTATCCTTGGAAACTTCAGTGTTTCAATAGATATGAGAACAATCCTCTCAGGACTAATGAGATACCCTTATCCCTTGGCCCTAATACTATCAACACACATTTATTAGTGCTCCTATTGGACTTAAAGTACAACATTCCCCTTAACCACCCTAGGTTGGATGCGATCGTAATTGTTACATGTACCTTCAAGGGAGAGATATTATTATTCCATGAAGGAAATACTATTTCATGTTGTGGGACCCATCCCCTTCTCTCACCTTCCTCAGAATACCTCTAGCTTAGAAGTTTGCATCACTAGGTCATACACATCAAGCCTTGCTCAGATTTTTTCCTTAAATGTATGAGAATCCTTGGGGGACCCAATGTGGTTTCCTTACTCTATCACCTCTCTATTCCTTTCAATAAACTCAAGGTATTCGTCCTTTTCCTTTCCTACCCCTATCCTTTGAAAAATCAAGGAAGGTCTCTCCCTTGTCCTAAGATTTACAATGATGACTTGAAATGACTTTGTTAGTTTCGAGAGGTTTCCATAAGTATTTAACAAGTTAAATGAATCCATATTGAGTCAGATCTTTTGGGGGGGATATTGTCCCACACATCATTGGTAATAGATAAATCATGTGTTGGTAGTTGTTATCACCAAAAAATTGCTCATACAAATACAGACAACCGATGAAGAAATAGTAAACACAAATACAACATACACCCAATAATTACAGGAGTATCACAATCAAAATTGGCCAGATAGTCACAAAACTATGCAAAACTGATCCTGAATTTCCATTCATATTCCATAAAGATAGCGCATGCACATTTGTGTGGGCTAACACAATGTACAACATGCAGGATGCATGACTGACAATCACGCAACTCACACGGATGCAAAAATGGCACATAGATGATTTTGGTGGAGCATCAACCACTTCTGGGATGAAGTAGATCTTGACCATTCCCCAAAATCTCCCTAAAATTCCACCTTGGGATCACTGAAAGGATGGGAGGTACCTTCAAACGCCTCCCCATTTACATATGAAACTAGTTGTGAAATATCTAGCAATCCTCCTATAAATAGAGGATCATTGTATGCAAAAGAGGAAGAATTTCATTGCATTGTTATGTTGTCCAAATAATCTTGGAGAAACCATTTCTTCTCTTAAGAATAGCTTGGGAAAGCATACCATAGGGAAATATTTTCACCTCTTGGGAAGCTTTTCCATAAAGTTCTTCACCATTGTCAATAAAAAATAGGAGAGTAATAGCTCTACTTTGAGGGATTCAAGATCCCTCCCAAGGAGGAATATGGAATTCATAAATCCCACATTTATCCTCTCGGTGTTCTTAATTTCAAATACCATTCTCTATTGGGTAACCATTCTTTTTGTTCAATTTCATAAATCCTTTGTTTATATTTTCTTAGTTTAGTTTCCATTGTTTGTTATTCCTATATTGATTTATTTCTTGCTTTGTATCTTGTGGGTACACTAACCTACTAACCATTGTTCTGTGTTGCTTTGTTGGCTTACCAAGGAAATCAAAGGGGTATTGTTTTTCTCACCCTTGTGATCAAAATCCCCAAACAATAGCACTCCACTCCTCTTTTTCTTCTTTACTCTCTCTCCCTCAACTACTCAAACCTACCAGGGAGTTGTCTCCTTCTTAATTATATTTCCCTATTAGTTTCTTTCCCCCTTTGTTTGTCCCGTAAATGGATTCTCTCCTCATTTATCCTTATCTCAAATAGGGACTAACTCAAGAGGATGAAATCCTATCAATAACCAACTCACATTCTTCTCTCACAATATGTTAAGTGTGGGCGTTTCATACTGTAGGATATAGTGACATTATCACATTTCAAACCAAAGAGAGAACATTTATTTCTTCCTCTCCTCTATTTCCCTTGATAAATCCAACCTAGAATCATTATCTCTCTCATGTTTCCCTCTTATAACCCTAACTTGCACCATACATGCATACCTGACATCAGGCCATCTTACTTGCTATTTTTGCCAAGCCATCATTGAGAAACTCTTCTTAAAAACCATATTTTTGAAGATGTACGTGCCCTGCACCATTACTGCTCACATACACATGCTTTTTTCACCACTACAACTCATGTGCGTACTCTAGCTGCACAATTATAGCCTGCGTATACTCACAAAAGTTGTAAACATTAAAAAGTTGCAAGGAATTCGTTGAGATTACGGGCTATTGGGAAGTTTTCCAACTGTCCCACTACCTATAGCCCATCACCCAACTGAATAACCATATTTTTGTCATATAAAAGGAGGTGTTGGGGTCTCATTCCAAAGAAAAGCATAAGAATAGTGAAACTCTACCCATTTCACTTTCCCCCCTTGCCCCAAGAATATGCAGCCACATTGTGAGTTTTGAGCCAGAATTCCCTATTCTTTCCTTTTTCCTTCATTGCAAGACTAATCCATTCCCTAGAGAGATATGAAGAGGAGAAATATATGTGGAAGCACAGTTGGATCTTGGTGAAGAGGAGCCCGGACCAGGTTCAAAGAGCAGTCACCGATCTCATTGTAAGTAACTTTGTGAGATTAATAAAAAGGAATACTTTTTCTGTCCCGAATATGATGTGTTCAATCTTTATGTTTGATTTATATTTGATTATGACATCTAACCCACTAATTCATATCTGAGATGCATGTTCGTAGTTCTTTTTTTGTCTATCTATGAATGCAGGTCGGCCTTGGGAGGAGAATTGTAGTCAAGGAACAACCGAATGCAAAAGGATCGACACCGGATACAGAGTTTAAGGTTGAGTTACTGGATATTTTTACCTTGTGTTTTATGCATGAATGTGGGGTGTATTTGGGGTAGTTGTTAAAGAGTAGGAGACTTTAAACGGTTAGCTCTACCTACATGTTGAACCCTAATGTAGTCCATAGGGGGGTTTTCCCACTATAGAATTTCCTCACTAGGTATAGCCTAGAATTATCACCTCTCTCCTTTTTCCCTCAATATTTTTATCCCAACACCACCACCTCTCTCCTCTTACCCTTTCTAGGAATTATCTAGCATCATTACCTCCCCCCGTTTCACCCTTTCTAGATCCACCCTAGCATTTTCACTTATCTTCTTTTCATTTTCATTATCCCCATCCTTTCCATGAGAGTTGGTGTCACTGTCCCTTCCCCTCTCAATAAAAATAAATAACCTCTATGATGCAGGTATCTATCTCATCCTAATATGTGCCTACACCATTAGATATTTCCTATAGTTTAGTGCAAGTACTAATCTCTTATGATTACTCTTGCTAATGATTTTATAGTTATATGCTATTATTGGTGTTATATTTTATCATTGGTGTTAGATTTTCCCATGTTCTATTACATGTTATAATTATTATTTCACTAACATAATGATTGGAACTTTATAGTCTAATCTCATATTTTAGATATTATAATGAAAACATAAGATTTAGATTTATTACTCATTATCTCATTATTTTCACTTCATAGTTTAATTACCATTTTCCTTGCATGTTCCCTTATCCCAAAATCCCTACTAATCATGCATCTCTTGCTTGCTAATATTTCTTTCTCTTTTTTTCTTCTACTTGCTTAATACCATACTAATCCACAAGGAACCCTTGTGACTCCACCTTGCACCAATGATTATGGCATGGAGGCCTACAAACATACTATATAATAGGACCAACAGGTGGAAGATTTCCTCATGAAATCAACTCAATGTATTACACTACAAGAACCCCTAAATTACTCCTATGCATTCACTAGCTTCTCTCCTTCCTTGCAACTTTCTACTACTCCCATATCATGGATANGGAATCCATAATTAGGTACTCACTTACTCTTATCTGTTATCATTGAAAAATCATCCGCAAAATTGCACACAATGGTTGAAGAAATACATCAACACCAAAATCCATCAAAAAGGAAAAAAACTATATATTTGGTTCAAAAATCAAAGTGCACAAATTCACCAAAGTAAGCACACACACTATGCACAACATGTGCGGCTAACACAGCCCTATGTGCACATTGTGTGCAAGATGCGCAACTGTCTACGAGAAAATCCACACACTTCTCATGAACAACACATTTATGAATCTTTTCAGCCTCTCAACCACTTCTAGTCCGACCCCCAACACAATTTGACACTCATATCTGAGCAAAATCTAACTTGGAGGTTGTTCAAGGGCTAGGAAGTTCCCTAAAAGGCCCCTTGTTCACGCTATGAACCAATTGTATCTTGCCATGAATGGACACTATAAATATGTGCCATGGGTGTGCTAGAAAATAAGAACTTCAAGGTATTGTTATGTTGCAAGAATTATTCTTGGAGAATCCTCTTTTCTCTTTGAATCATTCAAGCACTATAGCAAGGGCCATTCCACTCACATGTTGAGAGTATTGGCATTGTATTTCTTCACCATTGTCACTTGCCATTTTTATGAAGAGAAGAGATCTCTATTAGGGAAATCAAGAGGCCTCCCAAGGAGCAAGAGGGGATTCATAAGTCCCTGCCTTTATCTACGATGCTATCCTATCAATACATTGATCCATTGGTAGCTATATCTTGGTAATTTTTTATTTTATTTTCATGAATCTAGTTCTTGCAAGCTTCTCTAACATTTATTTCTCTTTGTTTTTAGTTGTATTTCATTATTTCATGTGTATTTGGTTATCTAATAAACTCACAAACCTCTTTCGTGTTTAGCTGACTTAACTAGGCAAGCAAGTGTTGTGTTTTTGCTCACCCAAGTAGCGAAACCAACACAACAGATTGACGACCATACTGGGGATCAGTATCAAATTCCTCCCTATTTGAGTCTTGAGATCACTTCTTTCTAATTGTTTGGATATGTAGGTACCAAAATTGGTCTAATCCAATCTTCCAAAGTTCAAATTCAGAGCCAAGGCAAGAGAATTTCCCTTAAAAATTTATTTCCCAACGCATGACAGGAAGTGAGCGGATTTTGAGGCACACAGATGTGCATTCTGTGCATTGTGCACATGAAATCCTTCATAAATTTGTGCATTGTGCACACTCTGTGCCCTCTGCATGACTGTCAAAACTACAACCCGCACATAAGTTCATTTTTTGCAAAATTGTAAGGGTTTGTGAGTGGTTTGAGGGCCCCTTACCTTCAGATTTTAAATTCCTGTACTTTGTAAAGAAATATCACTTTAATTATAATCCTTTCTCACAAGAAAGGTTAGCTAACATAAGCACATAGGGGTAAGAAGAATCACTATTCTTCTCTTTTCTTTGTTGCCACATGGATGGCTCATTTGGCATTTAAAACTTTGAGTTAATGTTATTTCTTTTTCAAATACAATCAACTAAATTGGGACTAGAAATCAATTTCAAACCTCAAGTATGCTCCTCCCATGCACCCAAGTGTGATCTCAGAAATCATAAATGGTGGTTGAAAGGAAATTCCATCTCCCTTAAAAAATCATTAGGAGAGGACAAAACCCCCCTAGGGTACCTCTTAGTTTTGAAAATTATATTAAAGCTTTGTAAGGGCCCATACATTCCCACATGTTTGCAATCTTAGGATAGTTTCAAAATGCTTTCTTAGTCTAGATAACACTCTAGGAAATTTTTAAAGATCAAGTAACGGGCCCATACATGCCCACAAACTACAATTCTAGGATAGTTTCAAAATCTTTCTTAGTATAGACAACATTCTAGGGAGTTTAAAGGATTTGTAAGGACCCATATGTCCACATTGCTAGTTCTTTAGGGATTTAAATATTCCGCAAGGTTGTACCAAAGAAACATAGTAAGATAGGTAAGAATATTTGTAAGGACCACGTGATGTCCACATGCTACAATCTTACACTTAACTTATTAAAAATATTTTTCACATTTATCACTTTATTTCACACAAAGCCACTCATCACACACATTATTTCTATTAGAGTAGTGGAGGTCGAAGTAAGATTTATTTTTAAGTACCCACAAAGTACTTCAAAGGAACTCTGAAAGATACGACTACTTATTAGAAATTATCCACATCAATTTAATTCAAACGAGGTTGGTCCATGACCCCAATATCTCAGCCCACCACATCTAAATTTTTTCTAAGAATGCACTAAATTTTCCTCCATAGAAGGTGCCAAAATAACTTTTTTAGTCTAGGTAGGATCTCGGGGGTAGGCATCCAAATGACTCCCCATTATTATGTTCTCACATTTTGAAACAATAGAATTTGAGAATAGTGATCTTTAAAATCCTCCAAGTCAAGTTGATCCAGATGGATATTGGTGGCCACCCACCTATTCCAATTGGCTTCTCGTGTCCATTTTTTATTCAACACTTCTTTCTGTACTCCTTTATAATTGTGATTTCTACACTTCTGGGGTTTTCTGAAGCCTCACACATTCTCCAGGTGGATACGGGTGGCCTCTCTCCTAATCCAACTGGATTATTTTGTATGTTTTCATGTCAGCACATCTTGTTGTACTTCTAGGGCTGTTTTGGGGCCCTAAACATTGTTTTTTTTACTCACCACAATTAGACTGTAGAAGAAGTTAGAGTTTGATGATGGAATGTGTAGTTCTATGAAAGACCTTTCCAATAGACTATCACACGCCTAAACCGGAGGTCGTATGCAAAATTTATGACCCTAAGAAGTTGAGGTAGCAAATTACACCAACTTACACATAGGGCCCACATGACTTTTGGTGTTTCACCTTCTAGGTTTAGGTTTTTAAATGTCTAGGGTTTTAGCATTCATGAGTAATATGAAAAGGGCCTTTGGAGCCTCATGGTAATCCATTCTTCTCAGACGGATGCACGTAGAAGCCACATCTCTTCTCAGAGATAGCTACCACCATTCGAGCAAGTTCAGTTCTGCAGTTTTACAGTTTCAACCTATTTCATTATTTAATAGAAGATATTGTTCATCGGATATTTGTGTTATTCTTCCTATCTCTATGTTTATGATATTTAGTCTTTTAATCAGTTCATTCCACTCATAAATCTAGATCAGTGGTATAAGAGCAGTATTATTTTCATTTATTTTTCTTCGTGCATGTCCCCGACAAGTTTTGGGTACAAGAAGTTGGGACTCGAACCAATCGATCCATTATCAGATCGACTACACCAAGCCTGACAACAACCCATGGGAGACGAAAATAAAGATGATGGAGCAGGAGATCCTATTAAAATGTTTCTCGAGGAATCCCTCRCGCGACAAAGGAATGAAATGATGGAAAACTTCACGCATATCCTTCGACGGTTGCCCACAGGAGAAGCATCTTCATCAAGCGGCCATGYAACCCCCTTCAAGGTACAGGTAAATTTTKATATTCCATTATTTGAAGGACTAATAGATGCAGATGATGTAGATGGTTGAATCTTCTCGAAGGATATTTTTTGGTCCATAATTTTTTCGATAGGGAAAATATCACTTTTGAACTCCTCAAGGCCGTTCCCCATGTTAAAGACTGGTGGGATACCTACTTTGAGCAAAGGGTCRTGGATGAATCTACAATTTTTGTGGTGCCCCCTACATGGGATTCCTTCCGAGACACCATTAAATAAAAATACTACCCTTTTGGAAGCTACGAGGACTAGTACACCAGATGGACCACCCTACATCAAGAAAGGGACCAGACAGTACCATACTTCACCAATATTTTCCATACCCTACGCACCAAATTGGGTATCAAATATTCTGAGCGTCATTTGGTGCTCAAATATTGTGGTTGTTTGCATAGATATATTCAAATATAAATGGAGTTCCTAAACATCACCTCATTGGGCATGGATTATAGATACGATGTCAACATCGAGCAAAAATTTAAGCAGAAACGATGAGAGTTTGGACCTGAAAACCCGTCATAGACGAAGCAGGGAAAAGGAAACCCCAACCCATACAGCAAGGGACCAAGATGAGATGGCCACCCTTAGGAAAATCCATCCAAACCACAACACAATAAGGGAAATGAGAAGACAAAGAAGGACATGAGAAAATGGTGTGAATACCATAAAAGTCCTTGGCACAACACTGACGAATGTCGCTCCAAGAAATTCCTCATGGTCAAGATGAAGGCTTCCGAGTCAGAGGCCGATTCTGATTCGAAGTCAAACCCTGAAGGAGGGAATAGTATTATCGATGTTGAAACCAGTGCCACGGTCGCTACCACAAAAATAGGTCCAAGCAAACTAGAAGAACCAGAGGAAAGGGAATGCCTCTTTCACTCGCAGATGTGGTTCAAGGGGGATTTGATTCATTTCATTGTCAACATCCGTAGTCAGAAGAAACTGATTTCAGCAGAGGTTTTCAAGTGGCTGGACCTACCAACGAAACCGTACCCACATCCCTACACCATCAGTTGGCTTCAGAAAGGAAGATATCTTTGTGTCAGCCAACAGTGTCATGTTCTCTATGACATCAAGCCTTTCAAAGATGAGGTACTTTGTGATATTTCTCCCCTTGAATTTTGTGATTTTTCTTTTAGTTCAACCATATTTGTGGAAGCGTCATGCTGTGTATCAGTCTATACCTCGCAATGTTATTATTACTTTGGGTAGACAATTGTACAGGATCCCATAGGTGGCACCGCCTACTTCTATTTATTTAATCTCTACTAATCAATGCAGTAAGGTCATTTCACAGATCGAGAAGTTCATCTTCTTTGTGATCCATTCTCACAGTAAGCATAAGGTATTTTCCACATCCATGGCCTCTACACAATGGCTCTCTTTGCAACAGAAGCAAGTGGACACGATCGTGGAAGAATACATAGACATCTTTGCCTCACCTACAGGGGTACTGACACACTGACAAGTCAAGCATCCAATTGATTTGACCCCAAGTGCACCTCTACCTAATGGACCAGTCTACCAACGCTCACTGATGGAGAATGACAAAATCAGGCGTTAGATCCAAGAGCTTCTTAAAAAGGGGCACATCATCCCCAAATCCTCCCCTTGCTGAAGCTCGATTATATTGGTGCAAAAGAAGGATGAGACTTGGTGACTCTACATTGATTATAGATCCGTAAAAAAAATCACAGTCAGGAACTGCTACCCCATCCCCATGATTGACGACCTTCTTAACCAACTCAAGGGGGAAAATTTCTTCAACAAGATTGACCTGAAGTATGGATATCACTAGGTTCCCATCGAACCAACTGATGTCTGGAAGATAGCCTTCACGTCTAAAGAAGGTCTCTACGAATGGATAGTCATGCCCTTGGGTTTAACAAATTCACTAGCCACTTTCATGAGGTTGATGGATGATGTATTAAGAACCTTCACCAACTCATTTTTGGCAGTATATTTGGATGAAATCCTTATCTTCAACAAAATTTGGGAGGAGCACATGCGGCATATTGAGCAGGTCTTGAGCACTCTATGACAACACAACCTTTATACCAACTTGGAAAAATTCTCTTTCGACATGAAGAAGTTCCAATAAATGGGCTACATTGTTGATGATCATGGGGTACATGTTGATCTAGCTAAGATCCAAGTCATTTGAGACTGGCCATCCCCGACCACACTGACCGAGCTTCGAAGCTTCTTGGGACTAGCCAATTTCTACTGACGATTCATGTTGGGATTCTCCCATATTGCCCGGGTCCTCAGCCAGGTGACGAAGGGCAATGGTAGGGCCAAGTTTGTGTGGGGAAAGGAGAAGCAATGAGAATTCAATGATCTAAAACATCACTTGTTCTTAGCTCCATTAATATCCTTACCYGATCTGCAACAACCATTCGATATTGAGACTAATGCATATGACTATGTTGTGGGCACAATTATCACTCAACACGGGAATCTTGTGGCATACCATAGTGAGATACTCTCCTATATTGTCCAGAAATACCCCACTTATGACAAGGAAATGTATTCCATTKTCCAAGCCTACCGTCAATGGAAACATTACATTCTRGGGAAAGGTACGATCATACACATTTATCACAAGCCTATGTAGTTCATACAGACACAGGGGAAATTGCAAAACGACCACCATCAAAAGTAGTCCACCTACCTAAAGTAGTTCCATATCAACATCAAGTATAAKACATGTATCTCCAATTGTTTCGCTAACTGCCTTAGTCGACCTCCTGTGGTTGCACTCACCACTGTTCTCCATTCCCATGGACATGAAACATCAGAGTGGCCCCAACTTTACCAAAAATATCTAGACTTCGCCATAACATATTAGCTCTTGGGTACATGCACCATTGTTACTAATTTTCACATTCAGTATGGACTCTTATGCCACCTGGGCCATATCTGTGTTCCTACAAGAAAGCGTGCAAAGATGATTTGGGAAGCCCACTAGAGTTGGGTGGCAGGACATTTTGGCGTAGAGAAAACTATGGCCGTTCTTCAAAAACATTTTTATTGGCCAAAACTTCGACAGGACGTCAACAAGTATATTAGGTCTTGCACTACCTTCGCCATTGCCAATCCAGCCATCAAGAAGCAAGGATTATACACCCCTCTTCCTATTCACGAGAATCCATGGGAATCCATCTCCATGGATTACATGTCTGGTTTGTCATCCACCAAACATGAAAATGATTGTGTGTTTGTGATTGTTGATTGGTTTTTGAAGATGGTGTTGGTCCCCGGTTTTGACCATGTTCTTTGCCTATACTACATACCATTGACCTCCAACTATATGCCAGTACCACCCTTTTTGACCTCCTTTTTGATATAATCAACATCCCTTTACCATTCAAAGGGGTCACCTAAGGTATCTTTGGAATTCAAGTTATTATTATGAATTTTAATACTTTAAATTGATAATTGGACTAATAACACTTGGTTTAGGTACCATTGCTATTCTTGGAACAGGACATCGGTACCAGGTACCAACTCGCACCGTGGAGGTACCAGTGGAGCAGTTCGGAATCGATGCATCATGGCGTGCGTTATGGTTCGAATGAAGAGTAGGAAGGTTCATAGGCCAGCTGGAGCCGTTGCCACAGAGTGCTCGAGAGTATAATGATCAACCTGGATCGATTGTTCTTCATCCTACACACTTCATGACACTACGTGTCACGAAGTTGTGATATACGTTTTTAGTTGATTCCACGATTATTCTCGGATCAGGGATCCGTTCATTTCCATGCATCTTTCTTTTAGACTGTTACAAAACAATAAGACTGTTATATAAACCCGTGTTCACTACTGAGAACGGGTTACGAATACCACTACTGTTACTATTGCTGTTGCGTTTTGCTAGCTTTCTTTTAGAACTTAACTCAGAGTAGTATGCATTTTGCTTTGTTAGACAATTGTTGCTTTGCGTGCTTAGGATAGATAGGTTACAGTTAGAATAGAAGGAGCTCCTGGTACCAGTTAGTAGCATAGCACTCTGTTTTACTGTAGATAGCATTAGATTTGTTTTGGATGCTCAGAATGAATGCAGTTTCGACAGTACCCTGTGTGTTATGACTTAAACTAAAATGCTGATAACAAATGGTCGAACATAGAGGTAGATTGATTTTGTAGAACTGCGCTTTTGAATAGAAATAGCAATATTAGCATCAGAGCACAAGACTGTTTCTTTTTTTTCTTTCTTTCTTTTCTGTTTATGATTTAGTAGGAAATGCTCAGTTTTGAGTTAGTCATTAGAATTCAAATTCTTAGAATAAGTGTGTGTTTTATTCTTAGGATAGCATTCAAATAAAAGACTAGACGCTTGCCTGCACATACTGTGTATCAGCTCGAAGTATACCAACCCTGGTTTGACAATTTAGTGATTCAGGACACTTAAAAGCTACAATTTAGCAGCCTGACATTTTTGGCGCTGTTGTCGGGGAGTTGTTTAAAGGGTAAGAAGAAAGTTGTTTTGATTAGTTTTAGAATGCACTTAGCTTGGTTTGGTGTGTTAGCAGGTTGATAGTAAGAGCAGCTGTGGAAACAAAAGGGTGAAAAACCAACATATCAGTTCTCACAGGTACTCTGAAACTCAATCTTAGTTTTGCATTTCATTTTTAATATGATTTCATGAAAAATAGAGATCCTAGAGGTAGATTTATAAAAAACACAAAACCCCAAAAAGAAGAAGAGACCTCCACTCAAAGAGCGACAGAAACTGAGACTGAAATCCTGGGCGAGGAAACTGTAGAACAAAATCCAGAACCAGGAAATACCATACATCAGCAAAATCACAGTCTTGATGATCCAGCCTTGGATGACACAGTTGACCCAGAGAGAATCCACCACCTGCTCACGAACGCTGACTCTGTAGTTTCACATATAAACCATACAACTATGCCATTGAAGGCCATAGGACCCTCAAGAAGACCAATAGGAGATAAAACTACTGATAAAAAGAATCCAGAAAGGTGGGATTTCACACCCTCACCAAAGAAAGATAAGATTGTTTTTACAGTTCTAGGTAATCCTTTTACCATGGGAGAAAGAAGGGGAAACATACATGAGGAACTTCACATTGAAAATGAAGGTGAAGGACATGCAGAGAATGAAGTAGCATCAGAAACCACCTTTGGATTTCCTATTCTGGACGTAGTCTAGAATGTCACCATGAAAAATATCCCACTTTCAACACTGCCAACCTTCCATGGGAAACATAGTGAGGACCCAGATGTCTTTCTCTTTGAGTTCGACATACTGTGCAGGAGTTATAACTACCTCCAGGATGCACATAAACTGAAATTATTCCCTGCCACCCTGAAGGATTCTGCATTACGTTGGTTCATGAGTTTGGGAGAATACAGCATTAGATCCTGGGAAGATATGAAGACACAATTTTTAAAGAAGTACCAGGACTACTGCAGAACGAAGGATTCTCGGAATGACATTTTCAAGCTGCAACAACAAGATGAAGAAAGTCTTGAGGATTTTCTAGAAAGATTCATCTTTACCCTTCAAAAATCTAAATACACTGATCTCCAGGAGGAAGTAATCAAGACTCTCTTCTTGAAAGGAGTTTTGGAGGAATACATCGATACCCTCATCCTAATGGCTGCAGGAGACATTTACCAAAAAAACTTTGAAACAATTTGTGAACTCTGCAGAACTTACTCAAGAAGTAAGAGGAAAGCTGCAAAGAGTGTGAGAGAATCGGTCAATAAAAATATTAAAACATCTACATCTGGTGGGGTTACCAGAGTTGAATTGGGAAACCTTTTGGATAACTTTAAAACTGACCTGTTAGGAACCATTGGTTCTCAGTTAGATACTCTGAAGCTCAAGAGAAAATAGGAAGAGGAGAACCCTGTCCTAAGCATATTCTGCTCAAAATGCAGAAAGAGACATCCCGTACGAGAATGCCCTTTGGACAACATTTCTGTATGTGCAATATGTGCTGAAGACCACAAAACAGAAGACTGTCCATCCTTACCTGGACTGCAAGCAATATTCAAGGGAGGGGAAGCTATTGGGACCCAACCTGCACCTAAGAAGCCTTGGCAGCCTAGGAATCCCAATGCAAATGTATACCAAGAGTCAGCCCCACAACCTTCCAGCTACTATCCACCCTTCTCTCAACAACAACAACCCCAATGGAACTGGCCAAGTTGGCCTCCACAAAATTTCCCTGCTCAGCCCTGGTACCAGGGATGGAGAAATCCAAACTTTGGACAGAACCAACAGCAGCACGCAGTACCAGTGCCTCAGAATCCATACA
>JASDQU010104434.1:162794-173273 GCA_032191745.1 Picea mariana | reverse complement strand
CAAGACATTGGAAAAATCAAATTTCAAAAACAAAAACTTAATCGAGATAAATCATAAAAGATTTTGATCAAATTAAGAAGCAAAATTCTAGCCACTTCCTCAAGTTGTATACTTCGGAAAGAACCTTAGAGGAAGACTCAATTGACTCTCTCCTCACTCATATTCCTAACAAAATTTCAGAAGAAGATAATGACAAGCTCAATAAACAAATAGAAGAAAAAGAAATCCTAAAAGCAATCAATCAATTCAATGAGGATAAAGCCCCAGGCCCATATGGGTTCACACTTGATTTCTAAAAAAAATATTGGCACATTATCAAGCTTGACTTCATTAGAATGATAAAAAATGTGCACACATAAAAAAAAATGGGAGGAGCCACCAATTCCTCCTTTTTAGTGCTCATTCCAAAAGATCTTGGAGAGACCTCTCTAGACATATTTATACCTATATATATTTGTAATATTTCTTATAAAATCATGGCTAAAATCATTGCTAACAGACTCACTCCTTTTCTTAGATCTCTAATTCTTCCCAATCAAGGAGGATTTGTGACAGGAAGGCAAGTCTAGGACAATTTCATCTTGGTGCAAGAATAAATTCACTCAAGAAACTCTTGAAGGGAATAATGTATGGAAATTAAATTAGATATGGAAAACTCATTTGACAGAGTAGAGCACAACTTCCTGTATAAAGTGATGCAAAAGTTCAGGTTTAACCAAGAGTTTATATCCTGGATGAGATCTTGTATTACTAATCCTTGGATCACCACTCTTCTAAATGGAAGACTAGGCCCCTTCTTTAGAGCCTCCATAGGCTTAAGGAAAGGATGCCCTCTCTCCCCCCTTCTTTATGTGATTATGGAAGAATCTCTCAACCGAATACTAGAATGGGAATGCGCCAATGGAAAAATCCCAAGAATAAAAATAGTCCAAGGAGTAAAGCAAATCAATCACTCTCAATTCGTTGATGATACTATCCTCTTGAGTGGTGCTTTGGAAATCATGGCAAGAATAATAAAGAAGGTACTGGACTCCTTCCTCTCAGCTTCGGGAGGGCTTTTGAACAAAACCAAAAGTCAAATTTATGTGTGGAATGTTTTAGCTCTAAGTAGATCAGGTATTGCCCAAATTTTGGGCTTTTCTATTTCAAACAAGTGGATAACCTTTAAATACCTTGGTCTCCCTATTTGCATAAAAATGTTGCCTGGAGAATACAGGAATATTACCCTTCAAAAATCCAGAGAAAAGATGGAGTCATGGGGGATAAGGTGGCTCAACCCAGTTAGGCGGGTGGTTTTGATAAAATTAGTTTTGTCCTCTCTTCCCATATTTCAATTCTCTTCCCTCCTAGTGCCAAAGGGAGCTTTGAAATACATGGCCCAACTCATCCGCAAATTTCTTTGGCAAGGGGGAAAGACTAATTTAAAAAAATTTCATCTGGTAAATTGGATTACAATATCCTCTCCTAAGAATAGTGGGGGACTTGGAATCAGAGACCTCAAAGTCACCAATCTAGATATGGCAGCCAAGTTACTATGGACACTTATTTTGGGAAGAAAAGAATGGTGGAAAATGGTGTTGGCCCTTGGTGATGGAAGTAAGCCAAGGTTAAAGAAGAAAATACAAAATGTGAATTGCATGGAAAACACAATGGTTGTTACTGGGTTGAAGTGAGAAAAAGAGAAGAAAATACGGAGCGAAGTAAAAGGAAGCAAGTCGTTGGACAAGGATATTGAGGATGAACGATCAACAAGAAAGACGGATCATGGAAAGCTTAGCAAAAGGAAAAAGGCCACCGTTGGATGCTTTGGAGCACCACGCGAAAAGTAAGGAAAGACAGGCCGACAAAGCCCCGAAAACACGGGTCAAGTTGACCTAGGATTTTAGACACCTAGGGTTTTGGTATCTAGGGTTTTGACACCTAGGTTTCGGCCTAAGGTTGTCGGTGAGTGATTGTAATGTATAAATAGAGTTCTAAAGGACCTGGGATGGGTTTTTGTTGTTGTCATCTTTGTTATTGTTTGATCGAGTGAGGATTATTGTGTGAGATAGAAGTGCTGAGTGTAGAGCCTTCTAGGATTGTAAGATCTTCAACTGGGTGCGAAGATCAACCCTGTAGTTGGGTGCGTAGGAAGGGGAGAGATAGAGAGAAGAACAAAGAAGATTTTCTAGCTAAGAGTGCAGACGAGAACTGTATGCTTCATATTAATATATTATAAAGCACAGTTCTATGGACGTATCCCTAGAGAGAGGGTGAACCACGTATATTTTGTGTTGTGTGTGATTGATGCTCTGTTCTTTGTCATTTGGTATACCATTATTTCCTTACTGTGTTAGATTTGATGGATAGTTCTGCGGAGTATATCTGAAATGGTAGATGATATATACTGATGTATTGATTTTGTATTGGATCCACTTGATATCCTCTTGGTTGTAGACATCTCTCTCCTACAACCACCCCATAGCTACTTTGGGTGAGACTGCATATTCTTCACATGTATTTCTGAAAGGGCCAGTAGTTAGGGCTTGTTGGTGCTCTCTTGGAGATGAACCCTGGGTCTGCCCCTGTGCCAACAAATGGTTCCGTTACTGGGACAAGAATCTTCTTTAGGGAATGTCAAGGTGGTTTCCATCAAAGACAAAGATTCAAAAGTGGACAGAGGATCAAAAAAAGGACTTCTTTGAAGCCCTGAACAAGAACCCTAATATTAGTACAGAGGATTGGTTGGAGAGATATATCTTTACTAATATACATGAAATTTTTTTTAGAGGAATAAATCAGGAGCTATATGAGTGGCTAGCTAGGTTAGCAAATACCCAATTTGAGATCAGATCTAGGCCACCTGTGGTTTGGATGTCGGATTTGATCAAGAAGGTCAAGAGAGTTGATAACGTTGTGTCAAGAGCAGTAGATCACTGGTTTGATAGTACCATTGGAGGGTATATCATCAAGTTTGTTGTTGACATAGTAGAGTCATATAGCCAAGTCGAGAGATATTTCTTCAAGGGACCTAGAGGAAACTTTTTACATTTTCTGAAGCTGAGGATCAAGATGTTATTGCATGAGAAGAATGTCTTGAAGATACAGTATCTAGACAGATCCGAAAAAGGCTAATGTTAAAGAATTTAGAAAATGATAGCGACACAAAGGCTGGACATACATGCAGTGGGAGAGTGTTCAGAGAAGTTCCTCTCCTGAACCTGTTTAAGCAAAACTATGAGGACGAGGGTTTCTACAGTGGAGAAGAGGCAGATCTGATGGACGAAGAGAATTCAAAAACCATTAGTGCATAGGAAAAGGAAGTTGAAGAGCCTCGCCAAGAAGAACCAGAAGCTTCGGGAACTGCGCCAACTATCGAAGTAAGTACTATTAATCCTATTGTTGTTTCAAAAACATTAAGCAATCAGAGTATTCAGAGTCACCAGAGCGCTCAAAGCACTGTCACTAGTAGTTCGCCACATACTCAATCCAGAAACCTAGGGATATCTATGGCAGATGAGATGAGGTTACCCACCTTTAGAGGAGATAGATTTGAAGACCCTAAACATCATTGGTTTCTCTGTGAAGTTGTGTGGAGCATTAATAATATCATCGATGAAGCTGTCAAATGAGCTCAGTTCAGTACTACCCTAAGAGATCACGCACAGAGCTGGTATATGAAATTTGTCCAAGGAACTACGCCTAAACTGTTGAATTCCATTAAGACTTCACTAATTGCTAAATTCAAGAAACCTAAGTCAGAATCACAGTGCATTACATAACTGAAAGAAATTAAGCAGAGAATAGTTGAACTGGTATGGGATTTTGATCAAAGATTCAATACCTTGACATGCCATCTGAGCTTTCAAATCCCAGATGAGCAGAACAAGGAATGGTTCATTGTTTCCCTCTTACCACACATCAGAGTTCCTTTGATGCAACAAAATATTGCTTCACAGGCTGAGGCACTGGATATCACCATGAAGCTAGAATCAACCCCTATGGGAGAATCCATCTCAGGTATGAGTCAAATATTGAGTCAGCTAACTATTTTGTCTCTGCAGGTCAAAGATATGAAGAAAGCCAAGGGAAAAGATAAAAGAGAAGACATTTGGTGTGTCAGATGCAGGTCAGAAGGCCATGACAAGGAACATTTTCCCCTATTCCATGAATACTTGGCCTCTGAAGGTCCGATCCCCTTGAAACAAGTTACCCTACCTTGGTGTGAGGTATGTAGAAACATACATTGACCTGGTGAGTGCTACTACATGAACACATATGTTCAGACACCCACAAGTTTGTATTGCACATTCTGTAAGTCTGTGGGATATGATGATAGGGACTATAGAGCTTACGATGTCATGCATGAAATTTCAAGGGATACATACAATATTCAAGGTGAAGTACAGTAAGAAGGAAACACTACACAATATAACTCCCCTGGGAGAAGAAACTTCAACCCTCGTGGTGGATTTTGAGGAAGAGGAGGAGGTATGGGTCGAGGTCGAGGACAGATAATTTGTTATAACTGTGCACAACCTGTACACTTGGAAAGGGACTATCAAAACCCTTGTACCACTTGCAGTTATTGCAACTCTTTCGAGCATGTCATCAAGGAATGTCCAACATTTTTAGGAATGTCTTTCAAGAGAAACGGGGACCTCAGCCGAACTCCCAGATACAATTGATCAAAGATGAACCTCGTGGAGAAGGCCCTAGAGTCATTGTTATCACTTGAGGAGGCGTTGTTACAAGAGAAGATAGAATGACCCAAGGAAAGAATACAGAAGAATCAGGAATCAGGAAAGCTGCGGAGAAGACACAAACTTTTGATGCAAAAAAAGAAAAAAAATGTTCAAGGAGGTAAGAAGAGAATTCAGGGGAGACCAAGGTTATTCATCAAAGACACAACCATAAGTCAGAGAATGTGGAATGCCTCTACAGTCTGCTTCGGCTGGAGATGGAAAAGAGGCAAGTAAACTTGTCAGTTTCTTGTATACATTTATAGAGCTGATTAAAGACAAGAAAGCTATACAAGAACTGCAAAATTTGGTCAGACAGTATGAGATAGGAAGGGTATATCCTTTAATGAATAAAACAGTACATCAACTATCCAAGAAGAGAAGGACAAACAAGGAACTATACCTGAATTCTCAGATTGGAGAATATGATATAGACTATGTGGTCCTTGACTTAGGGACGGAGGTCAATAAAATGATGAAGAAAACCTGGGCACTGATGGGAAAACCTAAGTTGATCTATTTCCCTATCAGGCTTAGGATGGCTAATCAGCAGGTATTAAGCCCCTTTGTGATGCAGGAGCATCGCTCACTCATCAAGCGAGCCAGCACATTGAGAGGAACCAGCTGGACAGCGCCATCACACATTTTGAAATACTTTGGAAGTATTGCATCGTCCTTTAATGAAATCATTTGTAAAGAAGCGCACTTGTATTGTAAAGGGGACCTTGAGCCTTTAAGCTCACATCCTTAGTAGATAGGAAGGCATTTAATAGATTTAATGCAGGTAGATAGATTTTTAAGTCTAGATTAGACAGTTTCAGTTTTCGAGAGGGAAAACGGATATAGACACCCTCCTTTGTATATTGTATCATTCAGAATTCATTCATTCAGGAGAAAGAAGAGAGAGCAAGTAGAGAATTTGTGAAGAACACCCATGTACAGATGTTTTTGAGTTAATAGAAGAGAGTCTTTGATTCAATTTCATGGCTAGTGTTGTTTCTCTGTGTATGATGTTTATGTGCTTATGAATATTTGATTTCTGGTCATGCATTTGCTTTTGAATATGCTGTGCATGTGATTTCAGAGGTTTTAACTGAAGTCTGAGAAAGAAGAGAATAAGCTTCAATTGTTTCTCTGTCTGAGCTCGGAGATTCCTGCATAGAGTGTAGTTGAATTCATCCGCATAGAGTGTGTTGATGAGGCTCGACAGTTAAACCCTCATTCTCATTCTCCCAGAAGTTGATTGAGGTTGGTAGAGTCATGCAGGAGAAGTGCAGGCTGAACTTGAAGTCTCAGTAGTAAATCTGAGGAGAAGAAGGTAGAGACCACTGTTGCTAGAAGTGCAAAGCGTCTGAAAGACTCAACACTTTGAGAGTTGTTGAAGGTCAAACATGAGGAGTGTGTGCAAATCCTCAGAAGGACTCAGAGTTAACAAGCCCAGGAGGGATAGTTCCTTCGAGATACCGTGCAGAAGGACCCAGGAGAAGGTTCGAACAGGAAGGAGATTTGGAGCAGAAGAATTCCTCAAGGAGGAGGAATCGACGGCCAGGTCTCGCAGGGGAGATTAGCGAAGTCCCAACAGCTTCCAGATCTTAGAGGAGTTGCGTGAGATTTACTCCTTAGGCGCAGGAAGGAGCTGAGGGTCATCGGAATTCGTCTTATCGGGGTTCCCAGAGGTAAGAGTTTCATACCTGTTGAAATTGCGATTTGCGATTTCCTAAAGAGATTAGGACCGTGGATCCCGAGCTGGACACGTGTCTGCAATCTGGAGAAATCGAGGTTTGGGATTCGGGGTTTTCCAGTGCAAAGGGATTTCGACCTTTGAAATCATGATCATGCGATTCTCGATAGAAGAGAGAGAGAGAAGGTGACGTGGCAAGGAGAGAGTGCATGTGCGTATCGGAGTTTGGGGTTCGGAGATTTGGGGTGCAAGTGAACCGCGGCATCGCGTGTTCCGATTTCCCAATAGGGAAATCCCCGACAGGAACGGAGAGCGTTGACATTCAAACCCATCAGGTTCGGGGTTTTGAATAGCACGAGAACGTGCCCACAAGTTTTGCGATAATGCGAAACCCGATTTCCCGACAAGGCAAAGGGGAGATCGCCAGGAAGGATATTTATGTGGGTATTAAGAACTCCTAACAGGGGGTTGAAGAGTATTGGAATCTTCGGGCCTGGGAAGAAGAAGGTCCTGGTGGAAGCAGGTTGCCTACGAGGGGCATGACTGCGCCAGAGTGGTATCAAAGCCAAAAAAATCTCTCTGTTTTCTGCAGTAGAGGACAAGATAAATTTTCACCATGCCGCCGAGAAGAGGTAGACAATCACCCAATCCAGAGGGGGAAAGGGAATTGTCCAGAGAAAGAAGTAGCCAAGGACAAAATGTAGAGATAGAGAGGGAAATACGAAATCTTCATGCCAGAATGGAAGATATGGAAGCAGTGCAGAGACGCATAGCCAATACTGGAGATCTAAGTGACTCTGAAGGTGAAGCTGAAGCTGTACCACAAGGAGAGGTCACAACAGAGGATGCATCAACTGAGCGATTGATTAAATCTATCGCCAGGATGAGTTCAAAGACCAAAATGGACATTCCAGCTTACGAAGGAAGCTTGGATGCAGAAGAGTTGCTGGACTGGATCAGAGCTCTTGACACCTACTTCGATTATGAGAATATAGAAGAGGATAAGAAGGTAATGCATGCTGTCACGAAGTTGAAGGGACATGCAGCATTATGGTGGGACAAGCTACAAGCGGATAGACGTTCCAAAGGTAACCCAAAGATCAAAAGCTGGGACAGGATGATCCCGAAGATGAAAGCAAAATTCATCCCGAGGGCTTATCAAATCACCCTGTTCAGGTGAATGCAGAACCTAAGACAGAAGTTGATGACGGTGAAGGAATACACCGAGGAATTTTACAAGCTCAATATCCGAGCAGGTCATCGGGAGAGCGATGATGAGAAGGTTGCCAGATATATGAATGGTCTGAGATATGACATTCAGGATGGATTAAGCATGGCGACCATTAGAACAGTGGAAGATGCTTACTAGATGGATCTGAAAGCTAAGGAGAAGTTGAGCCGTAAGCAAAGCTAGCGAGGGCAAGGAAGAAGTCAACCTAGAGGCAAGGAAGTTTCCCAAGAGAAATTTCAGAAGCCCAAAGAGGAGTGGAAAAAACCTCAGGGTAAGATTGAGAGAGGTGGAACCTCACAGCAAAGACAACAGTATGCTGAGGCGAGGAGACATCATACAGAGCAGGGTGGCGGATATGCTGACGCGAATACTTTTCCTCGCACCAGAGGAAGAGGAAGAGGCCGAGGAGGAATTATCACATGTTTCACATGTGGAAAGGATGGGCATAAAGATGTTGATTGTCCAGACAGGAAAACAGACAGAGGAGAAGCTCACATCGCTGAAGCACAGAGGCGTGATGTTGAGAATGAAGACACCGGAAGTGGGAGGTCACTGACGGTTCACAAAGTTCTCTTAACACCTGAGAAAGAGGCGGAGGACACAGCTCAGAGGACCAGACTGTTCAAAACCACATGCAAAACCAAGGGCTGGAAATGCAAGGTTATTGTGGACAGCGGAAGCACAGACAATCTCGTTTCGACGGAGATGGTAGAAAAATTAGAGCTGGAAACGACTGATCACCCGAGTCCATACAAAGTATCATGGCTACAAAAAGGACATCAGGTGAGTGTCACTAAACAATTTTTAGTCGATTTCAAAATGGGTGAATATAAGGATAAAGTCCTATGTGATGTCATTCCCATGGATGTCTATCATGTATTGCTAGGTAGACCATGGCAATATGACAGGAATGTGGTTCATGACGGAAGGATGAACGCATATACTTTGGAGAAGGAGGGAAGGACACACAGATTGCTTCCGATAAAAGATAAAGAAGTGAAAATGGAAGTAAGCAAAACAATACTTCTCATGAGTGGGAAGGAGCTTCTCACAGAGATGGAGAAGAAGGAAGATCCACAATTCTTTATGGTCAGGAAACCAAGAATTGTCTTGACTAGCACAAGAGTGGACGACTTGCCAGAAGAAATTCAGGAACCGCTGGGAGAGTTCGCTGATATCATCGTGGATGAACTACCTCGTTCGTTGCCACCGATGAGGAGTGTGAGTCATCACATTGACCTCATACCTGGAGCTAGTTTGCCGAATAAGGCTGCATACAGATTGACGCCACAGGAAAATGAGGAAGTCAAAAGGCAAGTGCAGGATTTATTGGACAAAGGACCGGTTAGGGAGAGTCTAAGTCCATGTGCTGTGCCAACAGTGCTTAGTCCAAAGAAGGATGGAGGTTGGAGAATGTGTACTGATTCCAGAGCGATAAATAAAATTACCATCAGGTACAGATTTCCACTGCTGAGAATGGATGATCTGATGGATTGCCTAAGTGGGGAAAATTATTTTTCGAAGATTGATTTGAAGAGTGGATATCATCAGATTCGTATGAGGGAAGGTGATGTATGGAAGACAACATTCAAGACAAACGAAGGTTTGTACGAATGGCTGGTCATGCCGTTTGGCTTGACAAACGCGCCGAGCACATTCATGAGGCTGATGAATGAAGTCCTAAAGGAATTCATCGGGAAGTTTGTAGTCGTATATCTGGATTATATATTGATCTACAGTAAGATGAAGGCTGAGGATTTAAAACATTTGGCCATTGTGATGAAGAAGCTACAGTAGGAGAAGCTATTGATCAACATGAAGAAGTGCTCCTTCATGAAGACAGAGCTCATTTATTTGGGTTTTGTCATATCAGAAAATGAGTTGAAGATGGATCCAAGTAAAGTGGAAGTGATCAAGAATTGGCCATCACCAAGAAATGTTTTCAAGGTGAGGAGTTTCCATGGATTAGCTAGTTTCTACCGGAAATTCATTAGGAATTTTAGTGGAATTAGCGCAGCGATGATGGACATAGTGAAGAAGAGACATAAGTCTTTTCACTGGACAATAGAGGCTGAGAAGAGCTTCAATCTGTTGAAGCGGAAGATCACAGAGCAACCAATTCTGGTGTTGCCTGATTTCCATAAGACATTCCAGGTGAAATGTGATGCAAGTGGGTTTGCCATAGGAGCGGTCTTAAGTCAAGAGGACAGACTAGTTGCATATTTCAGTGAGAAGATGGATGAGGCAAAGCTGAAATACTCCACGTATGATAAAGAGTTTTATGCCATCATACAGGCATTAAAGAAGTGGAGGCATTACTTGATCCCAAAGGAATTTGTATTGTACAGCGATAATCATGCATTGCAGTTTGTCAGTCAACAGGAGAACTTGAACTAGAAGCATGCAAAATGGGTAGAGTACATGCAGAATTTCATGTTTGTGATCAAACATATTTCAGGAACTGCTAACAAAGTGGCTGATTCTTTGAGCAGGAAATGTTTGCTGTTGTAGGAGTTCCGAGTCAAAACATTGGGTTTTGAAAATCTGAAGGACATGTACGCAAGAGATGTAGACTTTGGGGAAGCGTATGAAGCAGCTGAGAATCCAGTTCTCAGGTATCGGAGCCCATGGATGGATTACATGATTGAGAATGGACTGTTGTTCAGAGGAAACCAGTTATGCATTCCAATTTTCTCCATGAGGGAGAATTTGTTAAAGGAAAAACACAGCGGGGGCTTAGCAGGACACTTTGGCCACGACAAAACATTCGCAAAACTAAGTGAATCATATTTTTGGCCAGGGATGCGAGCAGATGTCAAGAAGTTTGTTGACAGGTGTCGAATTTG
>JASDQU010104434.1:110211-122271 GCA_032191745.1 Picea mariana | reverse complement strand
TGTAGGAAATCACAACGAAACCATCCAGCTGGTTCCCTCTGACGGTACAGTTCAGATCCTTCATAAACCCCTATGCGTCGCTGAGATCATTCAAGAATTCCCTCAACATTTAGTCTGTCACTCCGACTCATTCTATATCGGACAGAAGACTCCTACTCTCTCTGCAAATGAGCAACTGAAGGTGGGCAACAAGTACTTCCTTCTACCCAGACACTTCTTTCAGTCTCCCTTATCTCTCCTATCTTTGGCTTCCTTAATATCGCCGCCACCGCCCACAAAATCTCCACTTACTTCCACAGCTTGCCTATCAGCTCCGCTTCGCAGTATCGAACGTGCTTCTGCTTTCTGCCAACCGTTTCAGATACAGAAAACTGACGTTGGAGGAGCACTTCGGTTCAGAGTCTGCCCGGAGTTTATTTCAAAGCTTATGGAAGACGCAAGGCTTGACGCTGATGAACGTCGGTGTTCAGTGGGCGGGGATTCCGCGGATGATGAGAGTAGACTCTTGAATACTCCCGAATTGCGGAAAGTCCACGCGCAGTTGGTGAAGTGTAGAGCCCTAGGTTGGAGACCGAAGCTTGGGAGTATCAGGGAAAATGACAAAATGATTGGCCACAAGAGATTCATGAAAATTAAGAGCTCGGAACAAAAGAACAACTTTTGCTCTTGAACAGTTCATGTATGGTGCTCTCTTTTACGGCACCTTCTCTCATTAATTCTGCCATAGCTCGGACAAGATTTGTGGTGCAATATTAGACAGTGCTTCCTTGTACAGTTTTCGTTTTTTCCATCAGCCAGGCTAATCATTTCTGCTAAAGTAATGGAATTCAAGTAAATTTGAGCTGGCAACAGTGCTCAACTCCAGTCAATTTAGCAGGCTCTCTTGTCTAGAAGAACAAGAAGTATGTACGTAACACATGGAATTCATCTATATATTATATAATTGGCTAAGAAGCTTGTCGAATTGGATTTAAAATGGCTAGTTTTAACTCCGCTGGACTTCTGTGTGAATTGCAAAGTAATAATGGTTCATCATACTCCCTCCAAACACCTGATCTTAACCCGACTGTAGATATCGGATATCCGGAATCTACAATCGGGTTAAGTGGTTTGTGATGAGGGATGTTTCCCCCCACTCATGTTCAATTTCCGCTAGTGACATGCTTGGATCTTAAAAGAGCACCCTATCGAAAAGCTTGGATTTATACAAAATCTTGTTTACCCTATGTATAGTCCTCAAAATGAGGGGAAGTGCCCAGTGGGTTTCCCTAGGAGGTAATTTTGATATTCTAAAATAGGGTTGAACACCTCCTTATAATATCTTAAGTTCCTTTTATCCAATAATTATTTATCACACCACATATTCTTAAGTGCCATCCCTGCTTGAGCTGGTGGTGGTTTTGGTGGTTTTGGATATAATTTGAAGCAATTTTTGGTAGCCTCTTGTCATCCATAGTGTTTATCGTGTTATTGTACGTTAGGTATCTAATCATAACAATTCTCTCAATGGGTGAAAGGCTTCCTTCTATGAGGAGGATAGGATAGGGTGTATTGCCCTTAATTTTGAGATTAAAAGTTATAAAATTATTTTGGATATGTTCTATCTTTTTCCAGTCCATGATTCTCTAGATATACATCAACCCCAAACATCACATCCATATAATATAAACGAAGTGACGAGAGTGTGAAAGAGGAGGTTTTTTTCATCCCAAATCCAAAGGTTCGTTGATTTACAATTGTTTTTGAGCCCATAATAAGATTTCCACCCTCCATTTATCCTTTTTTCAACGTTATAGTTCCAATTGAGCTTGTGGTGGATATCAATTCCAAGATATTTGTATGAAGGCACTTCCTCTAAGCTATTGTTGTCATAAAAAAAAATATCGTAGGTGATCCTTTTCGATTTAATTATCATAACATTTTTTTTTCAGTGTTCACATTGATGCTTATGATAGAGTAGGAGTCCTTGAGGATTATTAGTTTCTTACCTAGGTCATAGGGACTCTTCTGCATAATAACAATATCATCAATATAGAAAAGGAGGATAATGACTATAGTAGAGAGAGTCAGGCCAACACAGCCCGCATCCTCCAAACAATCTTCGAACTTATCAATATAAATACCTAAAAGGGTGGGGGATAGGGGAAAACCTTGCTTGACTCTTATATTACATTTAGTTTCTCCTGACCATCCCTCAGTGTTCTTAAACTTGGCAATAACTTTCTCATATAGCCTTACTGCAGTAGCTCTTAAATCAAAAGAGACTTTAAGCTCCTCTAACCTATTCCAGAGGTTACTCCTGAGCACAATATCAAAAAATTTTCTAAAATCAGTGAAACAACAAAGGATATCAGTTTTATCATTACGACATTAGTATGCAATGATCTTAAATGTAACAAGGTGGTCAAAAGTGGAATGATGACCTCTAATCCCAACATGTCCTCTACCTCTTTTTCCATGGCTTTCTAGCCATGTATCGATCTTTTTTTCCAAAATGCTTTTGTATAGCTTAGCTAAAATGGGTCTAATCATAATGGTCCTATAATTAGAGTGATTGCTTTTATCCCTGCTTTTAAAAACATGTACAATGAGGCTTTGAGTTTGTAATGTCCCCTTTCAATTGATCATGACGAAGGATGAATTAATAGCCTATACGACTCTCGTACACTATAGTCAACAAAAAAATGGAGTCATGGGGGTTTATTTGGTGCCACTTTGATGGAGGATGTTATATTCATAAAGTGACATTAAATAAAAATAAATTATTAATCACTTAAATATAAAAAATCATTTTTTAATGTTTAAGTAATAATTAATGGAAGAATAAGGGTGCGGTTTGATTTGATCAAGTGTTACGAGGAAAATCACTCTATGGCAATGGGTAAACCAAAACAAATGGAAATGACTGCAGAAATCAACTCTAAACCCAAGTATGCTATATAGATGAAAATGCTAACAAGACAAGATAAAGAGCCTACCTCGTCCGGACGTTCGAAGAAGACGACTATTGAGCACTCAACTCAAAGCTTTGTACCTGCAACTTGTCCTCAACAACCAAGATACGAAAGAATATGGTGATAATATATATTTTTAGCACATATAATAGAATAATCCAAAAATAATCATAAAAAATATGCCCATGGAATAACAATTCAAATATTTGCAAGATATTAATTGGATGAGAAAAGAGTATTTCTATTAAAATATGATCAACATAAGTGTATGAATGAAAAACTTCTATGTCATCACATCTCGGAACCGAGAAACTAAGTCGCTTCTAGTTGGGCCTCCACCACTTCAATCCTCCACCAAAGGCAACCTCATATAAGAGAGACAATGAGGTTCTTCATCAAAGAGGGAAGAGCTTGGGGGCTTTACAATGTGTTCAAACTTCAAAGGACAAAGGGATGCAGACTCAATATGAAGTGAATAATTTCTCCAGAGTAACTTTTCTCTCAAAAGTTGAATTCTCTCCTTTTCCACGGTTTGGATATGGCCCATTTATAGCCTTCAAATGAAACTGAAGGGACAAGTCAGAAGGTTTCTAGTATATGGAAGGTCAAGGGTCATGGATCTCATGATGTGACATGGAAACCCGACACAATTTTTAATTTTGAGCACCAAACCCGATGTACGCTGACTGTAATGGTATAACCTGCTTATTCACATGTTGTATAATTGATAGGGTGCATATATGTGGAAAAATATGATTTTTAGCTCTAGGAAGTGAAAAATGGGACTTCAAGTCTACATAGGGAAATTGAAAAGGCCTTCTCAACAAGTTGCATGGGCTGAGGAAAAATATTGCTATAACATATTCCCCCTAATGTGTGAGGTCAAAGGAGTATCTGTGATGGCCAAAATACATTATAATTCCCAAAAGTGCAGTAATGGAGACCCAACTAGACGAACTAGTTGCTCATGAGAATATTATAACCCATAATGACTTTGTACACATGGCTACCAATTTGAATTATATTGCAGATCCATGTGAAAATATACCAAACAATTGTTCATGTCCATGAATAAGAAATACAAAGTAGATACATGCCATATGCTGTTATAGTCATGAATAAGGCCCAGTGTAAACCAGTCTCAAAATAAATCTGAAGATATCTGTATACAATGGAGTACAATCTGATCTCCCATGATCACTGAAGTCATATACGTACTGGTCCAATGAATGATAGAAACAACTTAGGAAAGCTACTACTATAAAATGATGTCTTCAAGTCTTCTACACAATCTGCCAAAGGTGCAAGTCTACATCATGTGAATAAAGGAGTTGAGGTCGAACACAATGAGACTTCATTTGATTACCGGTCATTGAGGTATACCATTAACAAACATGAGACAACCTATCGATAATGAAAGTAGGTATCAATGCACCGAGTACATTCTTACAAATGTGAATAAAGGTGTTGAGGTCGAACACTTGAAGAATCCATTGATAAGGAGACATTGATGTATTCCCAACTGTCGACGGTGGGAGACCTCTCACTGATGACTGAAAGTCTCTAGGTACTCATAGGACTCTAGGTCTCGTTTCTAGAATAGATGAGATGAAGTTGACAGAAGGAGACCCGCTGAGAGGAGAGCATTCAGGAATCTTTCATCAGACAACATGAGGTAGAAAGAAATATCTTGATGATTTGGAGAAACTTGGACAAATAACGTGTTCATGAACCAACGACCCTGTGCATCTTTCACATGCACCATATGCAAGTAGTGCACGAAAAAGATCCTCTGAATAGAGGCCAACAAGGAAAACTGCCGACAAAGGAGATGAAACCACCAATAAGGCTAAAGAAATCCAAGAAAATGCACGAATCCCAATGTGTGAATATATTTGATGTCGTCGAACACAAGTGAAACCACCCAGTCAATGACCAATGAGGAGATGTCAACTGTTGGGTTCAAGGTTACCTACCCATAATGAAAGTAGGACCAGGGTGCACGGTAGGACTACAACTTCATGTAATTATGAGACACACTGAGGGTATGGTCGACATGCAAAGTCAAGAGTTTTGAGAAATGGCCGACACAGACTTATATAATTCCTTTGAACAAGAGCATGAGACATATGGAGGAATCTAGCAGCATAGACTCAATGATGAAACTTTGTGATGCAGGAGGTATCAATTAAACTCTCCATAGGGATTGGAAGAGTAACTAGTCAGAAGAGTAAAATATAAGTAACGAGCTTAGCTTCCCAATGTCATGCTAAACAAAAACTTTGGATGACAATTGGACTCAAAAGTTTGTGCTCTGTTCAAAGGAGACACAATTTCTACCAACATAAGATAATATTCCTTTCTTGCCCGTCTTTTTTTGTTTTTTCATAGAAAAATGAATGCTATGATACAAAGGAGGAAACGATTGTCACGAGTAGGCAACTATTTCCAACAATGGAACATTCCTATGCTCATTGCAAGGAGGTGCATGCAGCATATGGACACTCGGGGGAATGGTTCCTCTTAGGGTATAAGGTGTCAAGTTGTAAAGGATATAAACAAGGATCTGCTTGGATGGTGATGCAAATTGCTGAGGTAATAGGTTTATAACATGAAAGAGGGAACCAACAATAGGCTCAATACTGCAAGCAAGAGAATGAGATGCAATTACAACTTAACTCCAAATAATTCCCTTTTTCGTAAATTTAGTCCTCTAGGTCTGAAAAGTATGAAAAAATACCCAAGAGAACTCTTCTAGCCACTAGTGACTAGAGTATTCCTTTTTCGAAATTAGTCAACTTAGTCCCAAAAAGGGTTAAACTTACACCAAATAGACATCCTTTCAAATCCAATTAACGAGTGAAAGAGACAAGTTCACTCAACAATATTTTCTCTTTTTGAGAGAGTTAGAAAAGCATTTAAACAAGACTCGGGGGATGTTGTTCTAAGCAACATATCATGGGGGAGGCCAGAGCTCCCGTGCAGGACTTCTACGGAAAGTCAACAACTCATAGACAACTGACACAAGATTGGGAAAACCAAAATATTTCCAAGTCGAGGAGGATAAAATACTTGCAGAGGTTACATTTTCTACAATATATCGAATAATTCCCCTTATCTAGAAGGGTGTAGAAGAACTAAGTTGCTGCTCCACAAGATCATTCCATTCAAAGGAAACCTCCATAGTAATTGGTGGGAGCATACTCTGAGAGGGTGGAATGCTCCCTTGTTCAGAAGGTACAGGACTAGAAATGCTAATAACATGGTTGAAAGGCACATCACCCCTCAAAACAAGAGTGGTGTTGGACAAAGATTGCATCAGCACAACTGTTGTATCAATCCAAGAAGGATTAGAATGTTGGGGAACCAAAGATGACTCAGAACCCGAAGGGCTATCAGACAAGGATCGTGCTTCTCGTACCATTGCAGTAGCAGGGATCAAACCAGTAAGGCGATTCCCTTTGCAAAGCCTACAAAGGAACTTGGGATTGCGTCCTATACATCGAGGCTTATCAATTGTATGAATGACCCCAACATGACTTATAGTGGCTGGTGACATGCTATCATCATGACTTGTAGAGGCTAGTAGCTCATCTCCAACATGATTTACATGACTAGTAGAGGTTGGTGATGTATGTGCAGTGAGACTAATAGTGACTATAGTTTTTCCCCCAATGTGACTTGTAGCGACTGGTTGCGGTATTTGAGACCAAGGTTCCAGGAAAGACTGATTTTGAGAAATTGTAGGCCAGGAAGGGTTCTACTATACACCATGGCTTTGTCTGATAGGATAATATCCTCCTCTAAAATTATTCATAAAGGGTTGTAAGGGAATCCTCATCGTGGCAGACACTTTCAAAGAGAAAGCAACATGATAAGGGTTACTCGGTTGAGAATATATGTTTCCTTCAGACAAAGGAAATCTGTGAAGGGTGTTTCCCATACTATAAAAATGACTCCCTCTGAATGAAACACCAGAGGACATATGGAGGTCCTCCATGGGAAAATCATTCGGAGGAGCCGACATAGCGAAAGGAGGGTAGATGGATAGAATGTAATAAGTAGAATGAACACCCATTTGAGCACTTGCTCCTTGAAAATTGAAGCTAGGATTGGATCCATGAGAATGAATATTCCAACCCCGCATCGTGAGAGTTGGTTGAAGGATATGACTCCCACTAAACAAAAATGGAGAATAAGGAGGCATCATGTCCCCAAAACCAAAACTAGGATTCACATAAGAAGGCGAGCCAAAGGATGGAAAGTATGAAGACATGTTTGGCATACCAAGAGAAAGATTATTAGAGGCCCAAGGTATTGAATGAGTATCATGTTTTTTCATACCACCAGGAAATACAAAAGGATTCTTCCTCATGGAATGAGAAAATACCATGGGTCGGGTAACACTAACTGAGGGAATCATGGGGGCTCCACTAAACATAGCAATGAAGATTCATGATGCAACACAAAATACTAAGCCCAACTAAAAATTAAAGAGCACACCAAAAATAAATATGCACACAAACATGATATAGTAGTTGAAAATGGGCCTCCCTCACTGGAGTAGGTATGCCTCACCCAAGAGGGGCCTGTGACTCCCTTCAAAAGATTGGAGGTATCAGAATCAATTATAAGGGCCCTCGTGGGATTCACAACATAGTCGGTCAGATCCACCTGGAGAGGAAATCCTCCATAAAGGTTGTGTGTTGTTCGACCCTTATCTGACTCAGGGTACCTGCAAAATAACCCCTGCAAGTAACCTATAAGGCTACCTATGTCAAGCACTTAAAGCCACCATGATATAACCAATGTGCAGGTGAACAATTGTAAGTCAGGTCCACCGTATGGGAAGGGTAACAAAGCCCATCATATTGAAAGAACCACCTCTCACATAGGTAAAGGTACTAGAAAGACCCTCATATACGAACATATCCCTAGAAATATCTTTGATGCTAAGAAGGTATTAGAGAGCTATCTCTACAACCAACTTCACATGACCTCGTGCTTAAATCTAGTGTGAGCGGAGCGTCCTGACGTCACTAATTATACAATGGATTTCACAACCCCCTTAGTTAGACACATATGTTTAGTTTAATAGCCTTGGAGAGGTTTAATCCCAAAATCCTATTCCAAGGCCCTATATCCTATACTTGTTTGTGTACTCTGGAAAATGAAATCATTTCTAATCAATTTTAAATTAATCAATGTTACTTTTAATGGATTTTGTTTACTCAAAATATGTGGTCGTGAAAATAATGATGTTATAACTCAGCATATAAAAGAAATGAATATGAACATAAAGCTAAGTCCTAAATTTAAATTCTCAAGAAATGATAAGCTTTTCAAAATGCAACTTTCAATTCAACTCTGCAATTTCAAATAAGATGCAATCTTTCCATACATGTATCAAAATCAATAATAAGAACCAAAAGGATCAAATGCCATAATGCAAAATGATTTTTTTTTTTTTTTTTTGTATTTTCAATATAAAGGAATAAAAATGCAAGAACTGAATAAGAATTTGATATATAGACCCTATTGTAACTAAAAAGAGGCAAACTAAGTAGGATACCAAGGAGTAAACACTCAGCCCAAGATGTAAGGACAACCAATTAAAAAGATGATGAGAAAGAAAAACCACCCAAAAATTCAACCAAAGAAAGGTTTCCTATCACTCTACAAGAACTTAATAGTTATGACATAGACCCAGGAGGACTCAACAACCATCAAAACTCACCTAACAAACACCAAAATCAGAAATCAAGCAAAAAAGGTTGATGTACGCGATTGTTTAAGTAAAAACCATGTATGTACGTGCCCTATATAATGATAGATCGCATATGTGTGCATCTGTCAAGGGAAAAACTGTGTATATGTATTAAAAAAATTCCATGTTAAGGATAAGGCCAAGAAACTCAGATTCAAAATGAAAATAGGATTTCAAGCAATCAGACAAAAAGGAAACTCAAGCTAACAAAGAGCAATCTAAGGAGAAAACACTCCAAACCCCGAAATAGAAGATTCCATCCCCAGTATGGTCGCCAATTCTATTATGAGGAAAATCACTCTATGGCAAGGGGTAAACCACAATAGACGAAAACGACTGCAGAAATCAACTCTAACTCTGAGTATGCTATATAGACGAAAATACTAACAAGACAAGATAAAGAGCCTACCTTGTCCAGATGTTGGAAGAAGACCACCATTGAGCACTCAAATCTAATCTTTATACCTACAACTTGTCCTCAACAACCAATATACGCAAGAATATGGTGATAATATATATTGTTAGCACATTTAATAGCATAATCCATCAATATTCATAACAAATATGCCCATGAAATAACAATTCAAATATTTGCAAGATATTAATTGGATGAGAAAATAGTATTTCTATTAAAATATGATCAACATAAGTGTATGAATGACAAAATTCTATGTCGGCATGCCTCGGAACCGAGAAACTAAGTCCCTTCCATCTGAGCCTTCACCACTTCAATCCTCCACCAAAGACAAGCTCATATAAGAGAGACAATGAGGTTCTCCATCAAAGAGGGAAGAGATTTGGGGATGAACAATATGTTCATACTTCAAACGACAAAGGGATTCCTACTCAATATGAAGTGAATAATTTCTCCAGAGTAAATTTTCTCTCAAAAGTTGAATTCTCTTGTTTTCCACGGTTTGGATATGGCCCATTTATAGCCTTCAAATTGAACTGAAGGGTCGATTCAGAATGTTTTCTGTATATGGAAGGTCAAGGATCATGGATCTCATGACATGACATGGAAACCCGACACAATTTTTAATTTTTAGCACCAAACCAGATCTACGCGGGCTATAATGGTGCAACCTGTGTATACGCATGTTGTATAACTGATAGGGCATGTATATGTAGAAAAATATGATTTTTATCTCTGGGAAGTGCAAAAGGGGACTTCAAGTCTACATAGGGAAATGGAAAAGGCCTTCTGAGCAAGTTGCATGGGGTGAGGAAAATCTTTCTATAACATCAAGAAAGGGAAAGATTTAGAAGGCTTGAAGGGAAAATAAAGGGAGGGGTATCCATTCACTTTATCATTATGATATGGTATCTCATTTGGATTGGTCCTAGCACCAAGGTTTTCTTTTGGGTTTTTCAAAACACTTCCATAATGACTCTTGTTTCAGTGGTGCAACATCTACCCTATCTTGACAAAGGAGGAGATCCATCCCAGATCTACACTAGAGATTCATTTGATCATATCTATCGGTGAAAATGGAATAGCAATAGGTTTGTGGGGTCCCATTGAAGGTATTTATCCATATGTTTGCAGGTCAGTAGCATCAATGAGAAATTCATAGCAGTTGTGAAGAATTATTGTGGAACCAATTTACTTTCCAGCAGAGTTGAGAGGCCGATTGGGGTTTTTGGAGTAGATCGAGGGTTATGGTGGATGCTTATGGAGGTCGTTGAAGGAACTATTTCTCTCTAGACTACAGATTGAGTGAAAGGGGAAGCCATGAAGAACCCTTGAGGGATGATCCACCATTTGCATCAAGAAGAAAGGGTTAGGAAGGGTTGTGACCTACACGTTGAGTAGGGAGAGCTTGGGGAGAGAGTTGTGAGGCCTAATTTCATACTTGCAAGATGACAACAATCTGAGGAAAATGGCGTGGATTTTTGGAGAGCTCACAGTAGATCCCAACACCATATTTTGGGAGACTATGGAGTCGATTGAGGTTTCTATTTGAATTATTGTGTGTTTGATAACTGCTACAACAACCAATATATAGTTATTATTGTATTTTGTATTCCATTTCATAATAAAATTCCAAGATTGTTTCTCCCATTCTATGTATACTTGTTTTATGTACAATATGTTTGATGAAATGATCACTAATAGAACACATACAAACTATTTGTGTAAGTTGTAAACCCAATTATGCCATTAAAATGATATGGGATACAAACTGTTTGATAAAATCACACTACCATAGAAAATACACTTTGTGCAGAAAATAAAATATCCTAGGTCATTTTCTATTGGGGATATAATAATGGTATCAGAGCTGGTGATCTTACCATCCTATGACAACGTTGATGCCTAGAATAAGAGGGTGTGGAGGACAACCTTTGCTAGTGTCATCGAAGGGAAAACTAGAATTAAACCAAACCGAGTCAGAGAAAGAAGGAAGCATGGGGGACCATGGTGAGGACATGACTTTACAACTATTAGAGGCCCTAGTCAAAGGGAAACAACAAATGACTAATGAGCAATGACAATTCAACAAGTTCCTAACAAATTTCATTACCATCACCCATGGAGGTTCCAATGGGAGCTTGTTGGCATAGGGGTAGACTTAGGGTTCAACACTACAACATCACACCAACAAATCCCTAACTACTGTCCCTTTGGGCAACACTTGTGAAGCAGATGAAGTCTCACCTGAGGTAGAGGAAGGGGTGGTTGAAGGACTCAGGTGTCTGCAACCTTAGCTGGGACACATATATTTGATTGTACTACTTAATAAAACACTTAGCACCATCAGTTCCTCAATATACAGTCAATAACCACTTCGCTTATAAGACAAAACTTCACAGCATTAACACTGATATAATGTATTTAAGAACTTATCACAAGTAAATAGGTCAGATCTGGTGGATCAAGCACTAAGCATATTCATGTATATCAAATCTATCATTCTACCTATCAGTAGCACTAAGCATAAGCAGATCTATCTTAAACATATCAGAGCACTTAGCATATAACTTATGAACACATCAAGACAAAGCACAACGCACATGCCACAATATTTACGTGGTTCACCCCCACCCTGGGGCTATGTCCACCAACTCTTATTCTTTATTGTCTTCGTTCAATCGGTTACAAGCACAAATCCATCAAAACCCATACTCTGCACAGGACAAAAGATCTGCGCAGCTCGCTAGATCCTTCTTCCTTGCGCTCACAGTACTAATCTCTCTACAATTTTCTACAAGGACTTGCACTTAGCTCTTCAAGTCTCTTACAATCATGTAGAAAGTACTTGCAGACTCTACTCGCACTTAGCATACATTCACATCACATAGATGCACTATTCTCTTCAACTACTTTCAACTTAC
>JASDQU010104434.1:96714-110161 GCA_032191745.1 Picea mariana | reverse complement strand
AGGGTTTTGAGTAGCACGAGAACGTGCCCACAAGTTTTGCGATAACGCGAAACCCGATTTCGCGATAAGGCAACGGGGAGATCGCCGGAATAAGATTTCTGTGGGTATTGAGAACTCCCGAAAGGAGTTGGAAGAGTAATTTAACTCTTCGGGCCCGGGAGATAGAAGGTCCTGGTGGAAGCGGGTTGCCTACGAGGGTCACGACTGCGCCGTTGACTCAAAGCTTTGTACCTACAACTTGTCCTCAACAACCAAGATACGAAGGAATACGGTGATAATATATTTATTTAGCACATATAATAGCATAATCCAAAAGTAATCATAAAAAATATGCCCATGGAATAACAATTCAAATATTTGCAAGATATTAATTGGATGAGAAAAGAGTATTTCTATTAAAATATGATCAACATAAGTGTATGAATGACAAACTTCTGTGTCAGCGCATCTCAGAACCGAGAAACTAAGTCCCTTCCAGTTAGGCCTCCACCACTTCAATCCTCCACCAAAGGCAAGCTCATATACGAGAGACAATGAGGTTCTCCATCAAAGAGGGAAGAGCTTGGGGGCTTAACAATGTGTTCAAACTTCAAAGGACAAAGGGATGCAGACTCAATATGAAGTGAATAATTTCTCCAGAGTAACTTTTCTCTCAAAAGTTGAATTCTCTCATTTTCCACGGTTTGGATATGGCCCATTTATAGCCTTCAAATGGAACTGAAGGGCCGAGTCAGAATGTTTCTAGTATATGGAAGGTCAAGCGTCATGGATCTCATGATGTGACATGGAAACCCGACACAATTTTTAATTTTGAGCACCAAACCCTATGTACGCGGGCTGTAATGGTATAACCTGCTTATTCACATGTTGTATAACTGATAGGGCGCATATATGTGGAAAAATATGATTTTTAGCTCTGGGAAGTGCAAAATGGGACTTCAAGTTTGCATAGGGAAATGGAAAAGGACTTTTGAACAAGTTGCATGGGGTGAGGAAAAATATTGCTATAACATATTCCCCCTAATGTGTGAGGTCAGAGGAGTATATGCGATGGCCGAAATACATTATAATTCCCAGAAGTACAGTAATGGAGACCCAACTAGACGAACTAGTTGCTCATGAGAATATTATAATCCATAATGACTTTGTACACATGGCTACCAATTTGAATTACATTGCAGATCCATGTGAAAATATACCAAACAGTTGTTCATGGCCATGAATAGGAAATACAAAGTAGATACATGCCATATGTTGTCATAGTCGCGAATAAGGCCTAGTGTAAACCAGTCTCAAAATAAATTTGAAGATATCTGTATCAGGGATGATTTTATGTATGGAAATTTATTTTAAAATGAAGAAACCTTGGCGAATCTTACTAATCATTCATATGCCAACTATAAATGTTTGGCGATATTTTTGTAAAAATATTCAAATTTATAAGGATTTTATATAGTTTTTATAAAATTTTGGCGATTTTTAAGGTAAAATAAATTTATCCTATAGAATTTGGGTGAATCATTTTTAAAATAGCGAATCTCATTTTTGGAAAAACCATGGAAAATTAGCCCATGAGCGAAATTTATCCCCTAAAATCATCCCTAAGATTATGTATACAATGGAATTCAATCTAATCTCCCATGATCACTGAAGTCATATACATACTGGTCCAATGAATGATAGAAACGGCTTAGGAAAGCTACTACTATAAAATGATGTCTTCAAGTCTTCTACACGACCTGCCAAAGGTGCAAGTCTACATCATGTGAATAAAGGAGTTGAGGTCGAACACAATGAGACTTCATTTGATTACCGATCATTGAGGTATATCGTTAACAAACATGAGACAACCTATTGATAATGAAAGTAGGTATCAAGGCACCAAGTACATTCTTACAAATGTGAATAAAGGTGTTGAGGTCAAACACTTGAATAATCCATTGATAAGGAGACATTGATGTATTCTCAACTGTCGATGGTGGGAGAAGCTATCACTGATGACTGAAAGTCTCTAGGTACTCATAGGACTCTAGGTCTCATTTCCAGAATAGATGAGATGAAGGTGACGGAAGAAGACCTGCTGAAAGGAGAGCATTAAGGAATCTCTCATCAGATATCATGAGGTACGAAGAAATATCTTGATGATTTGGAGGAACTTGGACGAATAATGTGTTCACAAACCAATGACCCTGTGCATCTTTCACATGCACCATATGCAAGTAGTGCACGAAAAAGATCCTCTGAATAGAAGCCAATAAGAAAAACTGCTGACAAAGGAGATGAAACCACCAATAAGGCTAAAGGAATCCAAGAAAATGCATGATTCCCAATGTGTGAATATATTTGATATTGTCGAACACAAGTGAAACCCCCCAGTCAGTGACCAATGAGGAGATGTCAACTGTTGGGTTCAAGGTTACCTACCCATAATGAAAGTAGAACCAGGGTGCACGGTAGGACTACAACTTCATGTAACTATGAGACACACTGAAGGTATGGCCGACATGCAAAGTCAAGAGTTTTGAGAAATGGCCGACACAGACTTATATAATTCCTTTGAACAAGAGCATGATACATATGGAGGAATCTAGCAGCATAGACTCAATGATGAAACTTTGTGATGCAGGAGGCATCAGTCAAACTTTCCATAGGGACTAGAAGAGTAAAGAGTCGCAGTAGTAAAATATAAGTAACAATCTTAGCTTCCCAATGCCATGCTAAACTAAAACTTTGGATGACAATTGGACTCAAAAGTTTGTGCTATGTTCAAAGGAGACACAATTGCTACCAACATAAGATAACATTCCTTTCTTGTCTGTCCTTTTTTTTTTCATAGAAAAATGAATGCTATGATACAAAGGAGGAAATGAGTGTTGTGAGTAAGAAACTATTTCCAACAATGGAACATTCCTATGCTCAATGCAAGGAGGTGCATGCAGGATATGGACACTCAGGGGAATGGTTCCTCTTAGGGTACAAGGTATCAAGCTGTAAATGATATAAACAAGGATCTTCTTGGATGGTGATGCAAATTGCTGAGGTAATAGGCTTATAACATGAAAGAGGGAACCAACAATAGGCTCAATACTGCAAGCGAGAGAATGAGATGCAGTTACAACTTAACTCCAAAGAATTCTCTTTTTCATAAATTTAGTCGCCTAGGCCTGAAAAGTATGAAAAAATACCTAGGAGAACTCTTCTAGCCACTAGTGACTAGATTATTCCTTTTTCGAAATTAGTCTACTTAGTCCTAAAAGGGGTTAAAATTACACCAAATAGACATCCTTTCAAATCCAATTAACGAGTGTGAAAGAGACAAGTTCACTCAACAATATTTTCTCTTTTTGAGAGAGTTAGAAAAGTGTTTAAACAAGACTCGGGGGATGTTGTTCTAAGCAACATATCATGGGGGAGGCCAGGGCTCCCATGCAAGACTTCTATGGAAAGTGAACAACTCACAGACAACTAACACAAGATTGGGAAAACCCAAATCTTTTCAAGTCGAGGAGGATAAAATACTTGCAGAGGTTACATTTTCTACAATATATCGAAGAATTCCCCTTATCTGGAAGGGTGTAGAAGAAGGAAGTTGGTGCTCCACAAGATCATTCCATTCAAAGGAAACCTCCATAGGAATTGGAGGGAGCATACTCTGAGAGAGTGGAATGCTCCCTTGTTTAGAAGGTACATGACTAGAAATGCTAATAACATGGTTGAAAGGCACATCACCCCTCAAAACAAGAGTGGTGTTGGACAAAGATTGCATCGGCACAACTGTTGTATCAATAAAAGAAGGACTAGAATGTTGGGAAACCAAAGACTACTCAGAACCTGAAGGGATATTAGACAAGGATCATGCTTCTCGTACCACTGCAGTAGCGGGGATCAAATGAGTAAGATGATTCCCTTTGCAAAGCCTACAAAGGAACTTGGGATTGCGTTCTATACATCGAGGCTAGTAGCTCATCTCCAACATGATTTACATGAATAGTAGAGGTTAGTGATGTATGTGTAGTGTGACTAATAGTGACTATAGTTTTTCCCTCAATGTGATTTGTAGCGATTGGTTGCGGTATTTGAGACCAAGGTTCCAGGAAAGACTGGTTTTGAGAAATTGTAGGAGAGGAAGTGTTCTAGTATACACCATGGCCCTATACGACAGGATAATATCCTCCTCTAAAATTATTCATAAAGGGTTGTAAGGGCATCCTCATTGAGGCAGACACTTTCAAAGAGAAAGCAACGTGACAAGGGTTACTCAGTTGAGGATATATGTTTCCCTCAGACGAAGGAAATATGTGAAGGGTGTTTCCCATACTATAAAAATGACTCCCTCCGAATGAAACACCAGAGGACAGATGGAGGTCTTCCATGGGAAAATCATTCGGAGGAGCCAACATAGTGAAAGGAGGGTAGATGGACAGAATGTAATAAGTAGAATGAACGCCCATTTGAGCACTTGCTCTTGGAAAATTGAAGCTAGGATTGGATCCTTGAGAATGAATATTCCAACCACGCATCGTGAGAGTTGGTTGAAGGATATGACTCCCACCAAACGAAAATGGAGAATAAGGAGGCATCATGTCCCTAGAACCAAAACTAGGATTCACATAAGAAGGCGAGCCAGAGGATGGAAAGTATGAAGACATGTTTGGCATACCAAGAGAAAGATTATATTGGCCCAAGGTATTGAATGAGTATCATGATTTTTCATACCAATAGGAAATACAAAAGGATTCGTCCGCATGGAATGAGAAAATACCATGGGTCAGGTAGCACTAACTGAAGGAATCATGGGGGCTCCACTAAACATAGCAATGAAGATTCACGATGCAATAAAAAATACTAAGTCCAACTAAAAATTAAAGAGCACACCAAAAATAAACAAAAAGACCAATATGCACACAAACATGATATAGTAGTTGAAAATGGGCCTCCCTCACTGGAGTAGGTATGCCTCACCCAAGAGGGGCCTGTGAATCCCTTCAAAAGATTGGAGGTATCAGAATCAGTTATAAGGTCCCTCATGGGCTTCACAATGTAGTCGGTCAGATCCCCCTGGAGAGGAAATCCTCCATAAAGGTTGTGTGTTGTTCGACCCTTATCTGACTCGGGTTACCTGTAGAATAACCCTTGCAAGCAACCTATGAGGCTACCTATGTCAAGCACTTAAAGGCAAAACAATATAACCAATGTCCAGGTGAACAGTTGTAAGTTAGGTCCACTGTATGGGAAGGGTAACAAATCCCATCATATTGAAAGAACCGCCTCTCACATAGGTAAAGGTACTAGAAAGACCCTCATATACGAACATATCGCTAGAAATATCTTTGATGCTAAGAAGGTATTAGAGAGCTATCTCTACAACCAACTTCACATGACCTCATGCTTAAATCCAGTGTGAATGGAGCATCCTAACGTCACTAATTATACAATGGATTTCACCACTCCCTTAGTCAGACACATATGTTTAGTTTAATAGCCTTGAAGAGGTTTACTCCCAAAATCCTATTCCAAGGCCCTATATCCTATACTTGTTTGTGTACTCTGGAAAATGAAATCATTTCTAATCAATTTTAAATTAATCAATGTTAACTTTTAATGGATTTTGTTTACTCAAAATATGTGGTCGTGAAAATAATGATGTTATGACTCATCATATAAAAGAAATGAATATGAACATAAAGCTAAGTCCTAAATTTAAATTCTCAAGAAATGATAAGCTTTTCAAAATGCAACTTTCAATTCAACTCTGTAATTTCAAATAAGATGCAATCTTTCCATACATGTATCAAGATCAATAATAAGAACCAAAAAGATCAAATGCCATAATGCAAAATGATTTTTTTTTTTGTATTTTCAATATAAAGGAATGAAAATGCAAGGAATGAATAACAACTTGATATATAGACCCTATTGTAACTAAAAAGAGACAAACCAAGTAGGATACCAAGGAGTAAACACTCAGCCCAAGATGTAAGGACAACCAATTAAAAAGATGATGAGAAAGAAAAACCACCCAAAAATTCAACCAAATAAAGGTTTCCTATCACTCTATAGGAACTTAACAGTTATGACATAGACCCAAGAGGACCCAACAACCATCAAAACTAACCTAACAAACACCAAAATCAGAAATCAAGCAAAAAAGTTTGATGTACGTGATTGTTTAAGTAAAAACTGTGTATGTACGTGCCCTATATAATGATAGCTCGCATATGTATGTGTCTGTCAAGGGAAAAACCATGTATATGTATTAATACAATGAGAGGTTAAGAATAAGGCCAAGAAACTCATATTCAAAATGAAAATAGGATTTCAAGCAATCAGACGAAAAAGAAACTCAAGCTAACAAAGAGAAATCTAAGGAGAAAACACTCCAAACCCCGAAATAGAAGATTCCATCCTCAGTATGGTCGCCAATTCTATTATGAGGAAAATCACTCTATGGCAAGGGGTAAACCACAATAGATGAAAACGACTGCAGAAATCAACTCTAACCCTGAGTATGCTATATAGACGAAAATACTAACAAGACAAGATAAAGAGCCTACCTTGTCTGGATGTTCAAAGAAGACCACCATTGAGCACTCAAATCTAAGCTTTATACCTACAACTTGTCCTCAACAACCAAGATATGCAAGAATATGGTGATAATATATATTGTTAGCACATATAATAGCATAATCCATCAATATTCATAACAAATATGCCCATGAAATAACAATTAAAATATTTTCAAGATATTAATTGGATGAGAAAAGAGTATTTATATTAAAATATGATCAACATAAGTGTATGAATGAAAAAATTCTATGTCGGCATGTCTCGGAAACGAGAAACCAAGTCCCTTCCATCTGAGCCTTCACCACTTCAATCCTCCACCAAAGACAAGCTCATATAAGAGAGACAATGAGGTTCTCCATCAAAGAGAGAAGAGCTTTGTGGATGAACAATGTGTTCATACTTCAAAGGACAAAGGGATTCCGACTCAATATGAAGTGAATAATTTCTCCAGAGTAAATTTTCTCTCAAAAGTTGAATTCTCTCCTTTTCCATGGTTTGGATATGGCCCATTTATAGCCTTCAAATTGAACTAAAGGGTCGATTCAGAATGTTTCTAGTATATGGAAGGTCAAGGATCATGGATCTTATGACATGACATGGAAACTCGACACAATTTTTAATTTTTAGCACCAAACCAGTTGTACACAGGCTATAATGGTGCAACCTGTGTATACACATGTTGTATAACTGATAGGGCACGTATATGTGGAAAAATATGATTTTTATCTCTAGGAAGTGCAAAAGGGGACTTCAATTCTTCATAGGGAAATGGAAAAGATCTTCTGAGCAAGTTGCATGGGGTGAGGCAAATTTTTCTATAACATCAAGAAAGGGATAGATATAGAAGGATCGAAGGGAAAATAAAGGGAGGGGTATCCATGCACTTTATCATTATGATTTGGTATCTCATTTGGATTGGTCCTAGCACCAAGGTTTTCTTTTGGGTTTTTCAAAACCCTTCCATAACGAATCTTGTTTCGGTGGTGTCACATCTACCCTATCTTGATGAAGGAGGAGATCCATCCCAGATCTACACTAGAGCTTCATTTGATCATATCTATTGGTGAAAATGGCATAGAAATAGGTTTGTAGGGTCCCATTGAAGGTATTTATCCATATGTTTGCAGGTCAGTAGCATCAATAAGGAATTCATAGCAGTTGTGAAGAATTTTTGCAGAACCAATTTACTTTCCAGTAGAATTGAGAGGCTGATTGGGGTTTTTGGAGTAGATCGAGGGTTATGGTGGATGCTTATGGAGGTCGTTGAAGGAACTGCTTCTCTCTAGACTGCAAATTGAGTGAAAGGGGAAGCCATGAAGAACCCTTGAGGGATGATCCACCATTTGTATCAAGAAGAAAGGGTTAGGAAGGGTTGTGACCCATCTGTTGAGTAGGGAGAGCTTGGGGAGAGAGATGTGAGGCCTAATCTCAGACTTGCAAGATGACAACAATATGAGGAAAATGGTGTGGGTTTTTGGAGAGCTCACAGTGGATCCCAACACCATATTTTGGGAGACTATGGAATCGATCGAGGTTTCTATTTGAATTATTGTGTGTTTGATAACTTCTACAACAACCAATAGATAGTTATTATTGTATTTGTATTCCATTTCATAATAAAATTCCAAGATTGTTTCTCCCATTCTATGTATACTTGTTTTATGTACAATATGTTTGATGAAATGATCACTAATAGAACACATACAAACTATTTGTGTAAGTTGTAAACATGATTATGCCATTAAAATGATATGGGATACAAACTGTTTGATAAAATCACACTACCAGAGAAAATACACTTTGTGTAGAAAATAAAATATCCTAGGTCATTTTCTATTGGGGATATAATAGTGGTATTAGATCTTGTGATCTTACCATCCTATGACAACGTTGATGCCTAGAATAAGAGGGTGTGGAGGACAACCCTTGCTAGTGTCATCAAAGGGAGAACTAGAATTAAACCAAACCAAACTATTAGAGGCCCTAGTCAAGGGGCAACAACAAATGACTAATGAGCAATGACAATTCAACAAGTTCCTAACACAGTTCATTACCATCACCCATGGAGGTTCCAATGGGATCTTGTTGGCATAGGGGCAGACCCAGGTTTCAACGCTACAACAACGCACCAAAAAATCCCTAACTACTGTCCCTTTAGGCAACACCTGTGAAGCAGATGAAGTCTCACTCGAGGTAGAGGAAGGGGTGGTTGAAAGACTCAGGTGTCTGCAATCTTAGCTCGGACACAGATATGTGATCGTACTACTTAATAAAGCATTTAGCACCGTCAGCTCCTCAATATACAGTCAATAACCACTTTGCTTATAAGATAGAACTTCACAACATTAACATTGATCTAATGTATTTAAGCACTTATCACAAGTAAATAGGTCAGATTTGGTGGATCAAGCACTGAGAATATTCATGTATATCAAATCTATCATTCTACCTATTAGTAGCACTAAGCAAATCTATCTTAAACATATCATATCACTTAGCATATAACTTATGAACACATTAAGACAAAGCACAAAGCACATGACACAGTATTTACGTGGTTCACCCCCACCCTGGGGCTACGTCCACCAACTCTTCTTCTTTATTGTCTTCGGTTAATTAGTTACAAGCACAAAGCCATCAAAATCCTTACTCTGCACAGGACAGAAGATCTGTGCAGCTCGCTAGATCCTTCTTCCTTGCGCTCATAGTACTAAGCTCTCCACAATCTACTACAAGGACCTGCACTTAGCTCTGCAAGTCTCTTACAATCATGCACAAAGCACTTACAGACTCTACTCACACTTAGCATACATTCACATCACATAGATGCACTATTCTCTTCAACTACTTTCAACTTACATTGCCTATCCTTCTAATTATACATACAAAATAGGCCTAAACATGGGTAAACCCATGGGCCGACATCCCATTTCCATTACATATTCCCAAAAACCCAAAAAGGGGCCCAAAAGGGGGTTGAGATTCCTTGATTTTAGATTCGTCTTGTGCTCCTCCTTTGACAGGCTGTCGAAGTCTCCAAATAGGTCAACATGACCAGGAAACTCCCAAAACTTGGTCAAGGGCCAACAAGCCGCCAAAACTCACCTGTGACTTGTCTCGAGTCACTCTAGTCTAATCAGTTTGGCTTCGAATGCCTTGAGCTTGGCTCGAGCTGCTTCGACTTGCTACTTTGTTGTGGCCTCTTGTTCAGTGAACTCCTATATTACTGTGTCATTCACTAGCTCTTCTAGGAGTTATTCTGTTGCGGTGACAACCTGTTCTAATTCTGCTCCTTGTCTCTCCACCTCTATAAACAACTGGCATGCCTTATATTTCACTGGTTGAAGCAGTTGAGTGACTTCCATCACTTTTCTTTGAAGCATATGGATCTGCTACTGAGTTGTACGTTGTTCGTGAGCCCTCTTTATTCTATCTACAGCTGACAGGGCCTTCATCTATGCCTGTAGTGTATATGCGTGCTACTTTGCTTCTTGGAGCTGCAACTCTAGTTTCTGTAACTTTGGGTTCTCAGTGAGGTTCTCGTATGTTTGGGAACTTCGGTTACTCAACTGCTTGCACTCCAAGGCAAGATGTTTTAATCTGTCGACTGCACTATGGGAAGTTACTTCTCGTTGGTCTCTTACGTCTTGAGGGGTCTCGAGCACAGTGCAGAGCTCCAAGTCTTCTATGTGCTTTTGGAGCTACTGGATTACTTCTTTGAGTTGCGCCACCTACTGCGGGACTCTCTCTTCAACCTTTAATTCAATGAATTTCACAGAGCGAAGTGATTTGTGAACCATTTCCTTAACTTCGAGTTGCTCAATGAGAAACTGTTCCTTGATTTACTGTAACTATACTTTTTCTTCATCTCACTTCCCTTGTAGAGCCATCTTTTCCCATTCTGCAGCGCTGCGTTGCTCCTATAGGTTTCTCTAAACTTGCGCTAAAGCCTGGGTGGCTTGTTCTGTTTCTTCCTGAGCTCGTCGAAGGTGAGCTTCGACTGTATCAACAATGCGGTGTAGTTGTGCTGGATCATCACCTAGTTCTGATGTTCCTACCGACAGAGGCGTAGTGGAAACTACGTGGCTGGATTGTATTCCTTTCTGCACCCCTTGGAGCTTGTCCTTAATTCGACTGAACACCTCCTCCTGCTTAGATTCCTTATTCTCTGCTATCTCTAGTGAAGCATCGTTCAGTGCTGCGACGATAAAGTCGAAGTCGTCTGAAGTGAGGGTGGTCTCAAATTTGGTCCTGGTTTCTTTCGATTTCTTCCTTGAAGAAGGTTTCGGAGGGAAAACCTTCATTTTCTTTGAGGGGTCCTCCTCGTCTCTAGGACTGGTAACTTTGACTTTATTCATTATAACTTCTGTGCCATCTATCTCTCTTCCATATCCTCCTTGCTCTGTTGAGAAGGAAGAGGTCTTCATGGATGCGCTGTCTAAATCATGGACCTCTTCGGTCTTCTTTGTCTTGCTAGGTCCAGGTATATCCGTGGTAGTTTCTGGGCTGTCAACATTGGACATCTCTGTAGGGTCCTCTGGAACAAGGAGGTCCACCGACCATTCGTTGGTAATCTCTTCCATTTCATCCTCCGTCAACTTGTAGTACGACTGCATTTTTTGTTTATCCTCATTAACGCGTGCTGTGATATAGATGAAATGGCGATCCGTGTTGAATTTCATCAAGGGTCTGAACTTGTGGAGAGTGTTCGGGGTTATACAAGGTGCAGATTGGATGGATACCTTCAATTGGTTGTAATAAGTATGGAATACGAAATTTGATTTCCACTACTTGTTCATGTCATTCAAGTACCATAATGTATTGAACTTCGCGGCCAGAGGTTCAAACAGATCAATATCTGGGAAGGTCACACCTTCCAAAATATCCCATGCGATGAAAGTGATTAGGATGAGAATCCAGCTGAAGTGGAACTCATATCCTTGATCTTGCGCTTCCTTGCAGTCCAATTCCAGTTGGTTTACAAGGTACTTCAACCAATTCATATTTAGGCCCTCCACGCACTTTCCTACGAGGTCAACTACAAATCCAATCACTTAGGTGGGTCAGTTCTTGCGAACCAAATTTCCTGCGATCAATTGACAGGCTAGGTGCACTGCACTACTCTAGATAGAGGCTACCTTATAGCCTCGCGTTCCCTTCTCGACATCCCCATAGGTGTATTTTATCTTCTGGGCAAGAACGCGATCCATGGTTTTCCCAGGATAGAAATCCTATGGATCAGGGCCTTGCATGCTCAACCCTGTGATCTGATTAATCAATGTCAGATCCATGGTGATACAGTGATTCAACCATAAATATCCGCCATGGTAGCAGGCCAACAGTAGCTTGATGCATGCATTCAATTCTTGGTGCCTTCTGAAGTGCGAGATCTTCATAACGTTGAGGAGAGTAGACTGCGCAAGGTTCATGGTCCATGACTGGGGTATGATCCTCGAGTTCTTTCCCTTGGTTCTAGTAAGATACTTGTACGGGGTGAGTATGTTGTACACCTTCCTGCCTCCGAGGTTGAAGTCGCTAAACTTCAATGCTGCGATCTTATCTTGGTCTGCGTGCACTGCGCGTATCCCCTTTAGGAGGTACGTAGTGACCAATTCATATTCAAAGTCTCTGGAAACACTGTCTCAGTTTATTATGTCACTCAAAGGTGGTAAATAGGCAAGTAGGATGCTTGGAATCAACTTAGCATTCACTAAGTCATCCTTGTGCTTATTTCGCCTTTCACGGGACGGTCCAACTTCGTGAGCAGTGGATGGAGAGGCAAACTATCCTCTCGTTGACAATGCTTGCATACCTGTAGACACTCCTCTTTTCGAAATGACTCTCTCTGTCATCAAGTCGATCAAAACTTCTTCAACAACTTTCTCTGGAGGGCTCAATGCTTCCGACATATGCACTCGAGGTGAACAATTTGTGGGTTCGGGGAACAACTTAGACATGGTAATGAGATAGAGAGTGAGAGCACAATGATTAGTGTATAAACTTGGCTTAGTCTATGGGCTCAAATTCTCAATTACCAAAAAGTGTTCTCGGTGCATGGCGCGACGTGATAAATAAGTAACTCGACAACAATTTTCTTACAACGAGTATGAGCCTCCATTAACTCCTATTCGATATTTTATGGCGCGACCCAACGGTCTGATGCAGAACCTTTATTACTTTTATGCCCATTCGAAGAGGGAGTCGAACGGATATATCCACCCCAACAACTATATTTCTTCGTCGTGGCGAAGTGCCATGTGTCGTTGTTCTGATATCCCGACGAAGCTCTAATTCTGCAAATTTTCTCTCTGCGAAGTTCCCTCTGGAACCTTCTACAAATTAGCTCTCTTCTTACTTTGTTTCCTTGCCTTCTTTCCAGTGAGCTTCATTTTGATAGTTCATTTTCCATTCTGATTCTTATCTTCTTTTAACATAGTTACTGCGCGCTGTTGAGATTCTTTCCTAGAACTCAGGGGTAATACCTTTTCTTTGTCTGGGATAGTGTTAAGAACCAATACCAGATCTGAAGATATAATCAACACAATTATTGAATACACAATAGATCCACAAACAAGATAGAAGAAACCACACTTTATTATTACCAAACCCTTGAGGTAGGGCAACACCATACAATGGATCCTATTATGGAAGGGATCCTCTCCTGTTCACTTGCCTCTTCGAGGGGGCATCCTCCTATTGAGCTATTGCTCCAAATAAAATATTTCTCTTCATGTCTCATTACATTGCTTGAACCCCTTTATATAGTGCTACCATCACCTAAGAACATTCTAGAGGAGGAATCTTCTAGAAGTAGAACCTTCTAAGAAGTCCTCTTACATTTATTATATCTAACTACCATAGTGGGCCTTATTTAATAATA
>JASDQU010104434.1:85571-96664 GCA_032191745.1 Picea mariana | reverse complement strand
TAGAACCTTCTAAGAAGTCCTCTTACATTTATTATATCTAACTACCATAGTGGGCCTTATTTAATAATATAGTGGACCTAGTCCACCTTACATTGAATGACCTCCACTATTATCACTATGGGCCCTCTTGGCCCCCCCACTACCTCTCTAGCTACCTTTTATTCCATCCCCCTTATGAAAGCGTTGTCCTCAACGCTTGATGTACAACCATATACCAGGGTCCCATGGATAATTGTGGACCGTAATGATGAAGAAGACTGAAGAACCAAAGTCCCATGTAGAAAGGAAATCCACCATGCTGAAGTAGTCCAACCACCATTGTAAGCCCAGGTCCCATGTCCAAGTGCTCCTGTGAACTCCCCGTAGAAGAATTTGGAACCCAATAACCAACTCCAAATGATGCTCCAAAGACTGACACCTATCATGTGGATCCAAATAAGAAGATCCATCCACATAGTGGAAAAGGGTCGTAGTAGAATATGGAAGGAATAATACCACTGTACAATATGTAGACTGAACGCTGGTAACTAGCTCTTGATCTAAGACATTGATGTTCTCTACAGAAGGTTGAGTAGAGTCATCAAATAAAATATGGAAGTGGTTGTCATCCCAGAAATGACAACTATCCATATACCAATCATCACAATCGTCCTCAAAATAATACCAAGCATATCTTTCTTGATTATATTCATTCATGAGGCCCTGCATAAGAAATCTCTCCTACATGTTGTTCAATGAATCTTGAATACTACGAAAATTATCATTGAGACCATGTGTGAGGCTGTCTGTGAGGCCATGTGTGAGGCTGTTTGTGAGGCGATGTGCAAATGCATCCAATCTATCATCCAATTGGGCTTTGAATGATTCAAGAATTTCTTTCAAGGTTTGAGACGAAATAGACATCTGAGCACCCTATGAACTCTTCGGTCCTGCATCCGTCACGAAAAAACTCAAAAAAATAGACCCAATAAGTTTCGGCAGAAAATCGCGGCTTTTTCTGGAAAAACCCTAAAAAACTGCTGAACTTAAAATGCTCATAACTTCACTTCCCGGACTCCGTTTCGGCTGATTGTTTTTTTGAAATTGGGTGAAATTGTGAGAAGAACTCAGATATATAATTTATTTGGGCAAATTCGGCCTCAAAATTCTACAGAAATAAAAATAAATCGCGCCGCCGTCTGCAGAAAAAACCCTGAAAAATTGCAGATGGTTTACTATGGTTCAATATGGTTGGCCATAATACACCATGCTTGAGTATTGTTGACTATGGTTGATCATGGTTGACCATGATTGAATATGGTTGACTATGGATGACCATAGGTGACCATGGTTGAGCACGTTTGACTAGAGTTGATCATAGTTGATTGTGGTTGACAATATTTAACTAGGGTTGGTCATGGTTGAGTATGTTTACTTTTAGTTTACTATGGTTGACCGTGATTGAATATATGTCACCATGTTTGTATATCGCTGACTATGGTTTTCCATGGTCAACCATGGTTGAATATGGTTGCCCTTAGTCGATTGTGTTTAGTCAACATGATCAACCATGTTGACTATGGTTTACAATTGTTAACCATGCTAGCTTTCATTAATCATGGGAAAGTATAAATCCAAGGTATTTATAAATCAAAAATAAATTAAAAATGTTAAATAATTAAATATTTAACATTTTAAATATAGTTTACCATCTATTATATTTTTAATTATGTATAAATATATTCTATGATATATATGATAAAAATAGTATTGATATAAGATATAAGAATAAATATAAACAATATTAGAATAAATATATAATTATGATATTATTTATGGTGTTGTCTAACTGTTCTACATTTCTTTCATTTTCACTGGAATCCGGCAAAATAAATCTGCACAAAATCACAAATTTTTTTTTTTTATTTAAATTGGATTTCAAAATGTAGAAATGGATTCAGGATCATGAAAAACCCACGGGGTTGTCAAATTATACAAAATAAAATCACTCAAATCTATAGATCCAACAATTTCTTGCTGGATTTCAAGCAAAATTAAAAAGAAAATATCATGACAAAACATAAAACAATTAGTCTACGCCATAATTTATTATATATATATTTAATGTATAAGCATGTATTAATTTCATATATATTTATATAATATATAATAACATAAATATATTACACACACACACACAAATACATATTAAAAGTATTATTTTATGTGTGTGTCAATTGGGTTTAGCTTGAGTGGTTTGTGATGAGGGTTGTTTTCTGTTGGGTATGTGTTATATTCTTTGCATGTGTGTGTGTGTGGGTGCGTCAGATACGACAACTGCGTCTGACGATCCCTTCACCTAGATCTCTGTCGTGTGCTTTCCTAGGGGGGTCCCAGGGGGGGGGCAGGTATGCCCCCCCCTGGTTACGCCCAGTGCCCCAAGATTTTTTTTTGGGTGGTTTTTGCTATTTTTAGCGGATTTTTCTATTTTTAGATGATTTGTAAATTAATCCCGGATTAAGGGATTAGGGTTTTGGTATATACGGAATACCTAAAACATTGTATATATTGTATGGAAAATGGTGAAATTCGACATAATGAAAATAAGAAAGGTTTTCCCGGTTGAGGGTTTCTGATAAAAATCTTTGTGTACTTTGTGTATGAGCCATTGATTAATTTTTGTATTGTTGAAGAATCTATATGCATTGCTTTACTTCGCAGGTTTAAAACTTACATTTTCCCCCCACCCATGTTCAATTCCCGCAAGTGACATGCTTGGCTCTTAAATGAGCACCCTATCGAAAATCCTCGACTTTCTACAAAATCTTGTTTACCCTGGGTACAATCCTCGAAATGAGGGGAAGTGCCTGATGGGCTTCCCCAGGAGTTGTTCCCTCAAATACACACACACACACACACACACACACACACAAAGATATGTGTGTGTGTGTGTGTGTGTGTAATTTTATATATAATAAGATTATATTATGATGATGATTATGGTTAACATTCATGAGACTAATTTGTCTATCGAACCTTAAGAAGGTAAGAGATTATTTCAATTTCTTTAAAATTGTATTTCTATTCTAAAAATCCATTGAGAAAAGCATTCCAAGATCACCATAGTTTTTATGATTGAGGAGGTTAGGAAGGTCTGTATTGTGGAAAATGTTTTTAAATTGGAATATAATATGAGTATATGTAAGGAAATCTAAGAGGAAATTCTTTTCATCTTCTACCTGCTTAATGTCACAAAGATGATAGATTATTTCATCCCGCAGTGTTTTGGGAGTCGTCCGATGTCCAATTTCGCTATGTAGCTTGTGAGAGTTTTTTCTTATTTTAGAAATGTTGATTTTATTATTTACACTTCTCAAAATTCAGAGGTAATTTTGATATTCTAATATAGGGTTGAACACCTCCTTATAGTATCTTAATTTCCTTTTATCCACTAATTCTTTATCACACCACATATTCTCCTTAAATTTAGAGGTGATAATATTTGTAATATTATCGATATTCTGCATGATGGCTTCTTCTTGTATTCCCCAACCATTTAGCCTAGATTTGATATCTTCATGCCATCCCTACTTGAGATGGTGGTGGTTTTGGCTAGAGTTTGAAGAAAGTTTTGGGAGCCTCTTGTCATCCATGTTGTTTATCCTGTTCTTATACATTAGGCATCTAATCATAGCAATTCTCTCAATGGGTGAAATGTTTGCTTCTATGAGGAGGACATGATAGGGTGTATTTCCCTTAATTTTGAGATTATAAGTTATAATATTGTTTTGGATATATTATATATTTTTCTAGGATTCTCTAGAGATACATCAACCCCAAACATTGCATCCATATAATATAATCAGAGTGACAAGAGTGTGAAAGAGGAGTTTTTTTTCATCCCAAATCCAAAGGTCTACTGATTTATAATTGTTTTCGAGCCCATAATAATGTTTCCACCCTCCATTTATCCTTTTTTCAATGGTATAGTTCCAATTGATCTTGTGGTGGATATTGAGTCCAAGATATTTACATGAAGGGACTTCCTCCAAGCTATTGTTGTCATAAACAAAATTATCGTAGGTGATCCTTTTCAATTTAATTATCATACCATTTGTTTTGTCAATGTTCACAATCATGCTCATGATAGAGAAGAAGTCCTTGAAGATTATTAGTTTCTTACCTAGGTCATAGGGACTCTTTGCCATAAGAACAATATCATCAACATAAAAAAGGAGGATAATGACTATACTAGTGAGAGTCAAGCTAACACAACCTGCATACTCCAAACAATCTTATAAATTATCAATATAAATACCTAAAAGGGTAGGGGATAGGGGACAACCTTGCTTGACTCTTATATTACATTTAGTTTCTCCTGACCACCCCTAAGTGTTCCTAAACTTGGAAATAACTTTCTCATATAGCCTTACTACATTAGCTCTTAACTCAAAAGGGACTTTAAGATTCTCTAACATATTCCAGAGGTTACTCCTGAGCACAATGTAAAAAACTTTTCTAAAATCAATGAAACAACAAAAGATATCAGTTTTATCAATACGACATTACTATGCAATGATCTTAAATGTAACAAGGTGGTCCAAAGTGGAATGGTGGCCTCTAATCCCAACATGGTCTCTAGCTCTTTTTCCATGGATTTCAAGCCATGTACCGATCATTTTTTCCAAAATAATTCCGCATAGCTTAGCTAAAATGAGGCTAATCATAATGGTATTATAATTAGAGTGATTGCTTTTATCCCTGCTTACATTGATACTTTGAGTCCGTAATGTCCCCTTTCAATTGATCACGATGAAGGATGAATCGATATCCTATATGACTCCCATAGGCTATAGTCAACAAGAAAAGGTATTCACAAGGGTTTATTTGGTGTCACTTTGATGGAGGATGTTATATTCTTAAAGTGAGATTATATAAAAATAAATTATTAATAACTTAAACATTAAAAACCAATTTTGAATGTTTAAGTAATAATTAAAAGAGCAATAAAGGTGAGGCTTGATTTGGTCAAGAAAGGGAAATATCTAGAAGGATCAGAGGAAGAACAAAGGGAGGGGTATCCCTCCACTTTATCATTTTGATTTGATCTCTCATTTGGATTGGTCCTAGCACCAAGGTTTTTGTTTGGGTTTATCAAAAGCCTTCCATCACGAGTCTTGTTTTGGTGCTGCAACATCCACCCTAGCTTGATGAAGGAGGAGATCCATCCTAGATCTACACTAGCACCTCATTTGATCATCTCTATCACTGAAAAGGGCATAGCAGTAGGTTCATGGGGTCCGATTGAAGGCATTGATCCATCTCTTTACAGGTCAATAACATCAATGAGGTATTCGTAGCAGTTGTGAAGCATTATTGAGGACTTGTTTTAATTTCCAACAGAGTTGGGAGGTCGGTTGGATTTTTTGGAGCATATTGAGGGTTATGGTGGATTCTTATGGTGGTTGCTGAAGGAACCATTTCTCTCTAGTCTGCAGATCGAGTGAAAGGGGAAGCCATGAAGAACCCTTGATGGTTGATCCACCATTTGTAGCAAGTTGGAAGGGTTAGGAAGGGTCGTGACTCACCTGTTGAGTAGGGAGAGCTTGGGGAGAGAGTCGTGAGGGATAATATCAGACTTGCAGGATGACAACAATCAAACGAAAAGGGTGTGGGTTTTTGGGAAGCTCATAGTACAACCCAACACCATATTTTGGGATACTCTGGCATCAATCTAGGTTTCTATTTGAAGTATTGTGTGTTTATTAGCAGCTACACCAATCAATACATAACTATTATTGTATTTTGTATTCCATTTCATAATAAAATGCCAAGACTGTTTCTCCCATTCTATGTATACTTGTTTCATCTACAATATGTTTGATGAAATGATCACTAGCAGAACACATACAAACTATTTGTGGAAGTTGTAAACCCAATTAGGCCATTAGAATTATATGGGTGTCGAGTGAAATATATACTATATATTTCGACATTAAATTGTCAACCTAGGGCTCGTAAGCTTCGAGGTGCAAGAACAATATATGTAGGGTGAAAGTAACCTAACCTAATCTAATGGTTGAAAAATAAACAAACGACTGAAATTGAATTGCATGAAATAAACGAAAGCATGAAATTGCATAAATTAAACCTGATTAAGAAAGCATAAAATTAAACAAAGGAAAAATCATCTATAACAAAAAAAAAACATGTGACAATGAAAAATAACAAATGACAAACATATGTGAGCTCATATGAAATCTATATTAAAAACTTAAAATAACAAATCTATTATGGAGAAATCAAAATATTTACTCTACAACATCAACTCCATTACAAAATGATGAAATCCATGACTAACTCATTATCTCAAGAGTAAAGACTAACTAAGTTCTTCTTTTTCCTCTTCCTCTTCTTTTTCAAATGAGGAGAGAGTCCTCTTATTTATAGATGAGTGATTTGAAAAGAAGATAAGAAACTCATAATTACAGATCCACTTTTCTCTCAACCAATTTTATATAATTACAAAATACTTATCCCTTCAATTCCTCCACTTTTCTCTCAACCAATTTTCTATAGTTACAAAATACTTATCCCTTCAAATCCTCCACTTTTCTCTCATGATATTCCTCCTTGAAATTAGCTCAAATAATTATCTCCAAATATTGAAATGGTGGAGGAAGTATTCGAAAACATTTTTGAATAATCCTTTGAAATATTCCTAAACATTTTAAAGCTCACACAACTTTTAGATATATATGAAAAATATGTTAATTTCCTAATATTTGATCAAGAATTCTCTTAAAATACACAAAAATAAATAAATTGGAAAATAGCAAAGGTAACCCCATTTTATTTATGGAAATGGTATAGTAAATGATTAATGGAGTGATGAATAAGGATAAATGTGAAGGGTAATGTATGAAAAGGGAAATAAAATATGGTATTTTTGAGATCCAACAATGGGATACAAATTGTTTGATAAAATCACACTACCAGAGCAAATACACTTTGTGTAGAAAATACAATATCATAGTTCATTTTCTATTGCAGATATAACAATGGTATCAAAGCTAGTGATTTTTCTAACCTATGACTACATTGGTTCCTATAATAAGAGGGTGTGGAGCACAAACCTTGCTAGTGCCACCAGAAGGAGAACTAAAAGTAAACCAACCTGAGTCAAAGAAAGATGGAATAATGGGGGACCATGGTGATGACAAGACTTTACAACTATTAGATGCCCTAGTCAAGGGGAAGTAATAGAAGACCAATGAGCAACAAAGATTCACCAAGTTCCTAACATAGTTCATTACCATCAACCATGGAGGTTCCAATGAAATCCATTTAGAGGGAAGTCACAAAGGAGGTAGGACTCATGCAGAGGGTAGAAATACCCATACCCCATATCAAAGCAGGATCAACAGGATTCATAGGCCCATATTACTACAATTCCTTACAGACCATCCTACAAAAACAAAAGAACAACCAAATCAGGATCTTGATGTTGCCTCCACCTACGGGGAGTATCAAGCGCTAGAGAAAGATATCTAGGAGGCCTTTTCCTATTAGGACTTCTACAGCCTCAAATATAGGAACAGGTCTAAGAAGTGGAATAGAGCAACACAAAGCCAAAAAAAAATTGATATCATGCACAAGGTGGGTAGGTTAACTATCCCATCTTTTGAAGGATATGCCAAGAGAACATATAGAGAATGGGTGCATGTAATGTTCCCATTTTTGGATTCTCTTATGTTATAGTTTGGGATACCTACCAGAGTAGCCAGTGAGGGGAGATAGTGATATCAGGAGGTATTGAGGAGTTTTATGGGGCTCGACTTACATTATTCATCATATTTCATCATTAGGATCCATTCCACACATTTTGTCCTTGGTTTCGTTCCATTCCGATGATTCCCGTAAAACGAGGTTATTATAGGGAATATTTTAATTAACTACACTGAAGGTGCTACTTGAGGCTTGTTTATTGGAGAAACACCTTAATGTAATAGCTCATTGGAACTGGGGTAAAAATATCTACAAGATAGGATGAAGAAAAGTGACTTTCATTGGTCGGAGAAGTCATAGGGTGAAGTAATCACTTTTTGGAGTAAAAAGGTACATTAAATTAATAAAGTGATTTTATGAGAAAATCTTAAAGATGAATTAAAATTCACTTGAAGGGAAAAGGTGAAAAGTGGTATAAAAGAGAGATAGGGGCTCATATTCTCTCATTATGTTGATTGATTTTTGATGTATGTCATCTTAGCTAGATAACTCAAGATACTTGAGGGATTTGAGGGTTTTTACTAAATAAACCCTAGAGATCATCAAGGGAGTGAAATATTCTCTTGTTCTTGATCCAATATTGGTCAAGGTGGTGAAAGATTCTACTCTCACCATTCTATTCCAGTTCAGTTCCAATTATTACATATTTGGTGGAAGAGAGGCACATCTGTTGAGGGTTTTCAACAGAGAGGGAACACTGTTTAGCCAAGGATACCTCTATTTGGCTATTTGGAGTGAGATATGAAGCATTATTTCTTGGGTTTGTCTTAAAAATATTGATGGAGCCTTAGAATTTTGGAGGGCCTTGATACTCTATATTTATTTATTTTCATAGTTGGGAAAATTTACTCAAGGAGGGCACATTTGTGATGGGAGATCTGGTGGTTTGGGGTCATATTTATCATCTACAACTAGGGTATCATCTCATATGATTTATCCTTCATCCGATCTACATGTTTATAGCCACTTCTCAGAGTTTGGAGGCCATATTTAGAGAGGCCAAATTTCTGAAGGATTTCCCATCCGTAGAAGGGCACAACTCAGCTAGGAAAATCAACAGTTGGAGGGAGAAAACAAGTTGGATTATGTATATCTTCTGCATGTAGCTATTGAAGGCTTAAGGAAGTCTGGATATCTTCACTCTATTGTATCTTGGAGGTGCTATCAACCAAATTTATTATTATTCTGTATCTATTTCATATATGTTCATTTTTTGTATGGAGGTCATCTTATATTTTTAAATAAAATACAGATCTAAAGTATTATGGCCATTTCCTTGTGTTATTATCTTTGCATATTGTTTTTTAATTGTTTCTTCTTCATATAAATAATTTATTTTCTATAAAAACTATAAGAATAAAACCTAGCACAAATCCTAGAATAAAAAACGAAAACTGTTTGACAAAATACCACAACTAGAAAACACAAAACTTCAAATGTTCAAGTAAACTCACTTGGGAACATTATAGTGGTATTAGAGTTAATTCCTTCTCCAACATGTGATTTTGTGATATATTTATGGAGCATGAATTTGAGGACATGGAAAGAGAGTGTAACTCTATGAGTGTAGGATTCCAGAGACTGGTCACCTTGGATGAGTATTGCAACATCAAATACAAGGGAAGACCAAAGTGTTAGGATATTTAGACACTTAGGAGTTAGTTAAGATCTACTTGGTCTATTGTGTCGTTAGGTAAAAGTGTGTTTTCTAGTGTGCATTAGTATGCATTTGTAGTTAGGAAATCCGACGGTCATGATATGTTCCCGACATAGATTGATCTGATAGTTCATACTCTCCTCGATCTTGACGGCCATTGATCCATGGCTTAACACCCTATTGGTACATGATCTCTATTTAAAGAGCATGGAGGGTCATTTTCTGATGATCGATTGTGAGAAACTCTCTTGTAAAATCTCTCTGTAATCTTTTTCTTTGCATTAATAAACTACTCCAAGTGGTCATGTTGGCTCGGGCCATGGATGTTTCTCCGTAGGGGTTTTACCATGTGAAAACATCGATGTGTTGATATTTGATCTGGTTATGTGAGTGGTTACTGAAGGTGTTCATCCTCTTTTGGAATAACTGTGTTGTCGAACATGGTATCAGAGGCTATTTTAAGACCTGCTCCTGTTGTAGATCGAGATCGTGAAGCCGAGTTGTCTCATCTCCACTTTATATCATTTCTGTACATTTCTGGGCTGAAAGGACCGTTCCATTGCGTCTGGAGCACTCTTTTCAATCATGAACTTTTCATTTCACTCGAAAAGGTTTCTGTTTTCCCAAGATACAACCATTACTGTCAGATTCGGAGTATAAAGTTTGAATATGCATTGAGTAGTATTTTGGTTTTATTTCGGTTTTGTTTTATTTATTTCCGGGTTGATACTCATTTAGATATGCACATGCTCTTTTTCTCGCGCCCTGTGCGATGTCAAAAAATCAAAAACAGATAGGAAAAGGTGCATCTTCCAGGTAAGCTAACCGAGATCTAACCCTTGTTGTCATCGAGAAGAAATTTTTTTTTTTCTTCTGTGAAATGAGTTTTTTTTAGCAAGCTCTCCAAGGCCGTCTTCAACAACAACAACAACCCCAATCCTCCTTCTGAACATCAAAATATGTTTTGCTAGATCATCTGGTTAAAAGTTGCCTTATTAAGTAAGAGGTCTTGAGTTCAAGTCTCTCTTTTGTTACCTTTTTTGAAAAAGTTCATGCTAAAATTGTAAAGTGTATTTCACTTCAAGTATAAAAGTGAATCACTATAAGTAGCTTTAATATTTTATTTTAGAGTTATTTATTTTGCATGCAACTTTTCTGTTATAAAGTAACTTCATTGTAAAAGTGATCCCCACTTCTCTTTATAAAAGTGGGTCACTTCATAAAGCAACTTACACAGTCACATGGTCATTTGGTTACCGATTGTGCCTTTTTTAAAAAGAGCATAACTCTAACATCAGAAGTCCGTTTTCAGTGCCGTTTTTTTTTTAAACCACATAACTTTTCAAGCTCTTTCCATTCAGATCATCAGTTTCAGTTTTTAAATCCACATTATCTGCATATTTAATATGGCTTCTACAAGTATTGTCTTGCTTACCAGCAACAACTACTTCCAATGGAAATCCCATACAGAATATTTATTAAGAAGTAAAGGACTGTACCGGATTACCTTGGGAAAGGAAACAACACCCACTGATGATGATAAGAAAGCCAAATGGGATAATAGGAATGACGAAGCACGTGGACTAATCAGAATGTCCATCTCTCCTGATTTAAGGTACCACCTTCAAGGAATTGATGACCCCGAAGAAGCTTGGAACACGATTGAATC
>JASDQU010104434.1:61168-84096 GCA_032191745.1 Picea mariana | reverse complement strand
CCCCCCCGTGTTTTTCGAACTTTAACAGAGGGGGGGGTCCGGAATAGTGGTATTGGGAGGGACACTTGTCACCTCCAAGTGATTTCGGACCCCCCCTCCCAATACCACTTACCCCCTCAGGGGGGGTTCCGAAATACCACTTACCTCTCCAAAATTGCCCTCCGCTGATTTCACAAAACCGTTGTTTTTCTAGTTTTGACACCTCGTCTTGCGAAGCGGATTCTGGGAAAACGAAGATGAAATTTAAAAAACCGAAAGAGGGTTTTGTTCATAACGGGCTGAATAAAAAAAATGTCTCCTAGTGTTTTCAAAGGTGCTACCAGTTGATAGAATCGAGGCTGTCTTTCAGCCTCATTTTTTGGATTTCGGGTTTTTCCTGTTACAGTCCCGATTTTGTGGGAGCAGTTTCGGCGAGGTGGAATTGAAATTTGAGAAACTGAAGGAGTTTGTTTCTTCAAACAAGATAATATACAATAACCTCCCTCATTTTTTTCACAGGTGTCACTGATTGGGAGAAATCAATGACTGAGCGTACCCCTATTTTCAGCAAATTTGGCCAAATTTGCAGTTCCAGATTTTTGGGGATTTTGTGGCTATTTTTGGCTAAGGCGGTTAAATATGACTTAAACAACTTGTTAGGGGATATCTCCTATTTATTCAGATGATTTTAATGTAAAAGGAGTTGTTGATTGTTACACCCAGAAAGGCTGTTCTCTGTAATTTTTTAGATCCATTAGTAATACAAAGGAATTGATACACATGATTCTTTCGTCTGGACATTGGTGATGTTTTTCTTGCTATGTTAATGTTTTCTTACTCTGTTATCACCTTTTTTTTTTCTAATTTCAACTTTTAAAAGGAAGTTAAAGAACAGAATTTACCTCAGGTACTTTGTATCTGGCCTTTTATTAGTCTGCATGTTATTCTTCTGATTTTGAGTTAAAGAAATTCTTGAATGCTTCTTTACTTAAATGAACCTCTCACCTATTATATCTTTCCATCACATTTTATCTTAATCGATCCAGTATCTTGGCTATCTCGCCCTGTGAAGAAGCCCTTTAAAAGATGTTTATGTGACCTCAAGTTTTGACACAGACCCCATAGCCCAATGGGATTTCTAAAGCAATCATTCAGCCAAACACCTCAAATAAAAAACAAACCCTATTCTACATAGCTAGCCTAAGATCAAATCTCTAACAAAGATAATTTTGACAGATAGATCCCGCTCTGAGTCTTGGAGGGCTAGATCCAAGACTCGAAGTGGTTTTGATGTTGCCTCTGTGATTGCCCCCACAGCCTTGTGCAAATTACAGAGTGCTAACACACCCTATCGAACATCCTCGACTTTCTACAAAAATCTTGTTTACCATGGGTACAATGCTCAAAATGAGGGAAAGTCTCTGATGGGCTTCCCCAGGAATTGTTCCCTCACACACACACACACACACACACACACACACACGTGTGTGTGTGTGTGTGTGTGTGTAATTTTATACATAATAATATTATATTATGATGATGATTATGATTAACATTCATGAGACTAATTTGTCTATGGAACCTTAAGAAGGTAAGAGATTATTTCAATTTCTTTAAAATTGTATTTCTATGCTAAAAATCCATAGAGAAAAGCATTCCAAGATCACCATAGTTTTTATGATTGAGGAGGTTAGGAAGGTCTCTATTATGGAAAATGTTTCTAAATTGGAATATAATATGAGTATATGTAAGGAAATCTAAGAGGAAATTATTTTCATCTTCTACCTTCTTAATGTCATGAAGATGATAGATTTTTTGATCCCATAGTGTTTTGGGAGTTGTGCGATGTCCAATTTCACTATGTAGCTTGTGAGAGTTTTTTCTTATTTTAGAAATGTTGATTTTATTCTTTGCACTTCTCAAAATTGAGAGATAATTTTGATATTCTAAAATAGGGTTGAACACCTCCTTATAGTATCTTAATTTCCTTTTATCCACTAATTCTTTATCACACCACATATTCTCCTTAAATTTAGAAGTGATAATATTTGTAATATTATCGATATTCTGCATGATGGCTTCTTCTTGTATTCCCCAACTATTTAGCCAAGATTTGATATCTTCATGCCATCCCTACTTGAGATGGTGGTGGTTTTGGCTAGAGTTTAAAGAAATTTTGGGGAGCCTCTTGTCATCCATGTTGTTTATCGTGTTCTTATACGTTAGGCATCTAATCATAGCAATTCTCTCAATGGGTGAAAGGCTTGCTTTTATGAGGAGGATATGATAGGGTGTATTTCCCTTAATTTTGAGATTATAAGTTATAATATTGTTTTGGATATATTATATCTTTTTCCAGGATTCTCTAGATATACATCAACCCCAAACATTGCATCCATATAATATAATCAGAGTGACAAGAGTGTGAAAGAGGAGTTTTTTTTCATCCCAAATCCAAAGGTCTACTAATTTATAATTGTTTTCGAGCCCATAATAATGTTTCCACCCTCTATTTATCCTTTTTTCAACGGTATAGTTCGAATTGATCTTGTGGTGGATATCGATTCCAAGATATTTGCATGATGGAACTTCCTCCAAGATATTGTTGTCATAAACAAAATTATCGTAGATGATCCTTTTCAATTTAATTATCACAACATTTTTTTTGTCAATGTTCACAATCATGCCCATGATAGAGAAGAAGTCCTTGAATATTATTAGTTGCTTACCTAGGTCATAGGGACTCTTCGCCATAAGAACAATATCATCAACATAAAAAATGAGGATAATGACTATACTAGCGAGAGTCAAGCCAACACAACCTGCATACTCCAAACAATCTTCTAAATTATCAATATAAATACCTAAAAGGGTAGGGGATAGGGGACAACCTTGCTTGACTCTTATATTACATTTAGTTTCTCTTGACCACCCCTAAGTGTTCCTAAACTTGGAAATAACTTTCTCATATAGCCTTACTGTAGTAGCTCTTAACTCAAAAGGGACTTTAAGATCCTCTAACATATTCCAGAGGTTACTCCTGAGCACAATGTAAAAAACTTTTCTAAAATCAGTGAAACAACAAAAGATATCAGTTTTATAAATACGAAATTACTATGCAATGATCTTAGATGTAACAAGGTGGTCCAAAGTGGAATGGTGGCCTCTAATCCCAACATGGCATCTAGCTCTTTTTCCATGGATTTCAAGCCATGTACTGATCGTTTTTTCCAAAATAATTCTGCACARCTTAGCTAAAATGGGGCTAATCATAATGGTATTATAATTAGAGCGATTTCTTTTATCCCTGCTTTTAAAAATACGTACAATGATACTTTGAGTTTGTAATGTCCCCTTTCAATTGATCATGATGAAGGATGAATCAATATCCTATATGACTCCCATAGGCTATAGTCAACAAGAAAAGGTAGTCACTAGGGTTTATTTGGTGTCACTTTGATGGAGGATGTTATATTCTTAAAGTGAGATTAAATAAAAATAATTTATTAATCACTTAAACATTAAAAACCAATTTTGAATGTTTAAGTAATAATTAAAGGAGCAATAAGGGTGAGGTTTGATTTGGTCAAGAAAGGGAAATATCTAGAAGGATCAGAGGAAAAACAAAGGGAGGGGTATTCCTCCACTTTATCATTATGATTTGATATCTCATTTGGATTGGTCCTAGCACCAAGGTTTTTGTTTGGGTTTTTCAAAACCCTTCCATTGCGAGTCTTGTTTTAGTGGTGCAACATCCACCCTAGCTTGATGAAGGAGGAGATCCATCCCACATCTACACTAGCGCTTCATTTGATCATCTCTATCACTAAAAAGGGCATAGTAGCAAGTTCGCGGGGTCCGATTGAAGGCATTGATCCATCTCTTTACAGGTCAATAGCATCAATGAGGTACTCATAGCAGTTGTGAAGCATTATTGAGGACCGGATTTAATTTCCAATAGAGTTGGGAGGTCGGTTGGATTTTTTGGAGCATATCGAGGGTTATGGTGGATTCTTATGGAGGCCACTGAAGGAACCATTTATCTCTAGTCTACAGATCGAGTGAAAGTGGAAGCCATGAAGAACCCTTGATGGATGATCCACCATTTGTAGCAAGTTGGAAGGGTTAGGAAGGGTCGTGACTCACCTGTTGAGTAGGGAGAGCTTGGGGAGAGAGTCGTGAGGGATAATATCAGACTTGCAGGCCGAAAACAATCAAACGAAAAGGGTGTGGGTTTTTGGGAAGCTCATAGTACAACCCAACACCATATTTTGGGATACTCTGGCATCAATCCAGGTTTCTATTTGAAGTATTGTGTGTTTACTAGCTGCTACAACAATCAATACATAACTATTATTGTATTTTGTATTCCATTTCATAATAAAATGCCAAGACTGTTTGTCCCATTCTATGTATACTTGTTTCATCTACAATATGTTTGATGAAATGATCACTAGCAGAACACATACAAACTATTTGTGGAAGTTGTAAACCTAATTATGCCATTAGAATTATATGGGTGTCAAGTGAAATATATACTATCTATTTCGACATTAAATTGTCAACCTGAGGCTCGTAAGCTTTGAGGTGAAAGAACAATATATGAAGGGTGAAAGTAACCTAACCTAATCTAATGGTTGAAAAATTAACAAACGACTGAAATTGAATTGCATGAAATAAACGAAAGCATGAAATTGCATAAATTAAACCTAATTGAAAAAGGATAAAATTAAACAAAGGAAAAATCATCTATAACAAAAAAAAAACACGTGAAAATGACAAATAACAAATGACAAACATATGTGAGCTCACATAAAATCTATATTAAAAACTTAAAATAACAAATCTATTATGGAGAAATCAAAATATTTACTCTACAACATCAACTCCATTACAAAATGATGAAATCCATGACTAACTCATTATCTCAAGAGTGAAGACTAACTAAGTTCTTCTTTTCCCTCTTCCTCTTCTTTTTCAAGTGAGGAGAGATCCCTCTTATTTATAGATGAGTGATTTGAAAAGAAGATAAGCAACTCATAATTACAGATCCACTTTTCTCTCAACCAATTTTATATAATTACAAAATACTTATCCCTTCAATTCCTCCACTTTTCTCTCAACCAATTTTCTATAGTTACAAAATACTTATCCCTTCAAATCCTCCACTTTTCTCTCAAGATATTCCTCCTTGAAATTAGCTCGAATAATTATCTCCAAATATTGAAATGGTGGAGGAAGTATTCAAAAAGATTTTTGAATAATCCTTTGAAATATTCCTACACATTTTAAAGCTCACACAACTTTTAGATATATATGAAAAATATGTTAATTTCTTAATATTTGATCAATAATTCTCTTAAAATACACAAAATAAATAAATTGGAAAATAACAAAGGTAAACCCATTTTATTTATGGAAATGGTATAGTAAATGATTAATGGAGTGATGAATAAGGATAAATGTGAAGGGTAATGTATGAAAAGGGAAGTAAAATATGGTATTTTTGAGATCCAACAATGGGATACAAATTGTTTGATAAAATCACACTACTAGAGAAAATACACTTTGTGTAGAAAATACAATATCATAGTTCATTTTCTATTGGAGATATAACAATGGTATCAAAGCTAGTGATTTTTATAACCTATGACTACATTGGTTCCTAGAATAAGAGGGCATGGAGCACAACCCTTGCTAGTGCCATGGGAAGGAGAACTAGAAGTAAACCAACCCGAGTCAAAGAAAGATGGAATAATGGGGGACCATGGTGATGACAAGACTTTACAGCCATTAGATGCCCTAGTCAAGGGGAAGTAATAGATGATCAATGAGCAACGAAAATTCACCAAGTTTCTAACATAGTTCATTACCATCACCCATGGAGGTTCCAATGGGATCCATTTAGAGGGAAGTCACAAAGGAGGTAGGACTCATGCATAGGGTAGGAATACCCATACCCTATATCAAAGCGGGATCAACAGGATTTATAGGCGCATATTACTACAATTCCTTATAGACCATCCTACAGAAACAAAAGAGCAACCAAATCAGGATCTTGATGTTGCCTCCACCTACGGGGAGTATCAGGCAATAGAGAAAGATATCTAGGAGGCCTTTTCCTATTAGGACTTCGACAACCTCAAATATAGGAACATGTATAAGAAGTGGAATAGAGCAGCACAGAGCCAAAAAAAAATTGATATCATGCACAAGGTGGGTAGGTTAACTATCCCATCTTTTGAAGGATATGTCAAGAGAACATATAGAGCATGGGTGCATGTAATGTTCCCATTTTTGGATTCTCTTATGTTATAGTTTGGGATACCTACTAGAGTAGCCAGTGAGGGGAGATAGTGATATCAGGAGGTATTGAGGAGTTTTATGGGGCTCAACTTACATTATTCATCATATTTCATCATCAGGATCCATTCCACACATCTTGTCCTTGGTTCCGTTCCATTCTCATGATTCCTGTAAAACGAGGTTATTATAAGGAATATTTTAATTAACTACACTGAAGGTTCTACTTGGGGCTTGTTTATTGGAGAAACACCTTAGTGTAATAGCTCATTGGAATTGGGATAAAAATATCTACAAGATAGGATGAAGAAAAGTGACTTTCATTGGTCGGAGAAGTCATAGAGTGAAGTAATCACTTTTTGGAGTAAATGGTACATTAAATTAATAAAGTGATTTTATGAGAAAATCTTAAAGATGAATTAAAATTCACTTGAAGGGAAAAGGTGAAAAGTGGTATAAAAGAGAGATAGGGGCTCATATTCTCTCATTATGTTGATTGATTTTTGATGTCTATCCTCTTAGGTAGATAACTCAAGATACTTGAGGGTTTTGAGCATTTTTACTAAATAAACCCTAGAGATCAGCAAGGGAGTGAAATATTCTCTTGTTCCTGATCCAAGCTTGGTCAAGGTGGTGAAAGATTCTACCCTCACCATTCTATTCCAGTTTAGTTCTAGTTATTACATATTTGGTGGAAGAGGGGCACATCTGTTGAGGGTTTTCTGCAGAGAGGGAACACTGTTTAGCCAAGGATAGCTCTATTTGGCTATTTGGAGTGAGATATGAAGCATTCTTTCTTGGGGTTTTCTTAAGAATACTGATGGAGCCTTAGAATTTTGGAGGGCCTTTATCCTCTATATTTATTTATTTTCATAGTTGGGAAAATTTACTCAAGGAGGGCACATCTGTGATGGGAGATCTGGTGGTTTGGGGTCATATTTATCATCTACAACTGGGGTATCTTCTCATATGAGTTATCCTTCATTATATCTACATGTTTATAGCCATTTCTTAGAGTTTGGAGGCCATATTTAGAGAGGCCAAATTTCTGAAGGATTTCCCATCCGTAGAAGGGCACAACTCAGCTAGGAAAATCAACAGTTGGAGGGAGGAAACAAGTTAGATTATGTATATCTTCCGCATGTAGCTATTGAATGCTTAAGGAAGTCTGGATCTCTTCACTCTATTGTATCTTGGAGGTGCTATCAACCACAATTATTATTATTCTGTATCTATTCCATATATGTTCATCTTTTGTATGGAGGTCATCTTATATTTTTAAATAAAATACAGATCTAAAGTATTATGGCCATTTCCTTGTGTTATTATCTTTGTATATTGTTGTTTAATTGTTGCTTCTTCATATAAAAATTTTATTTTCTATAAAAACTATAAGAATAAAACCTAGCACAAATCCTAGAATAAAAAATGAAAACTGTTTGACAAAATACCACAACCAGAAAACACAAAACTTCAAATGTTCAAGTAAACTCACTTGGGAACATTACAGTGGTATTAGAGTGAATTCCTTCTCCAACATGTGATTTTGTGATATATTTATGGAGCATGAATTTGAGGACATGGAAAGAGAGTATAACTCTATGAGTGTAGGATTCTGGATACTGGTCACCTTGGATGAGTATTGCAACATCAACAACAAGGGAAGACCAAAGTGTTAGGATATTTAGACACTTAGGAGTTAGTTAAGATCTACTTGGTCTATTGTGTCGTTAGGCAAAAGTGTGTTTTCTAGTGTGTTTCTTTAGTGTGAATTAGTATGCATTTGTAGTTAGGAAATCCGATAGTCATGATATGTTCCCGACATAGAGTGATCCGACGGTTCATACTCTCCTTGATCTTAATGGCCATTGATCCGTGGCTTAACACCCGATTGGTCCATGATCTCTATTTAAAGAGCATGGAGGGTCATTTTCCGATGATCAATTGTGAGAAACTATCTTGTAAAATCTCTCTGTAATCTTTTTCTTTGCATTAATAAACTACTCCAAGTGGCCGCGTTGGCTGGGGCCATGGATGTTTCCCCATAGGGGTTTTACCATGTGAAAACATCGATGTGTTGATATTTGATCTGGTTATGTGAGTGGTTATTGAAGGTGTTCGTCCTCTTTTGGAATACCTGTGTTGTCGAACATGGTATCAGAGGCTATTTGAAGACCCGCTCCTATTGTAGATCGAGATCGTGAAGCCGAGTTGTCTCATCTCCACTTTCTATCATTTTTGTACATTTCTGGGCTGAAAGGACTGTTCCATTGTGTCCGGAGTGCTCGTTTCAGTCAGGAACACTTTTCGTTTCACTCGAAAAGGTTTTCGTTTTCCCAAGATACAACCATTACAGTCAGATCCAGATGTATAAAGTTTGAATACGCATTGAGTAGTATTTTGGTTTTGTTTTATTTATTTCCGGGTTGATACTCTTTTAGATATGCGTATGCTCTTTTTCCCTCACCCTATGTGATCTTAGAAAATCAGAAACAGATAGGAAAAGGTGCATCTTCTGGATAAGCTAACCGAGATCTAACCCTTGTTGTCATCGAGAAGTGAATTTTTTTTTTCTTGTGTGAAAAGAGTTTTTTTTAGCAAGCTCTCCAAGGCCATCTTCAACAACAACAACAACAACAACAACCCCAATCCTTCTTCTGAACATTACAATATGTTTTGCTAGATCATCTGGTTAAACGTTGCCTTATTAAGTAAGAGGTCTTGAGTTCAAGTCTCTCTTTTGTTATCTTTTCTGAAAAAGTTCATGCTAAAATTGTAAATTGTATTTCACTTCAAGTATTAAAGTGAATCACTATAAGTAGCTTTAATATTTTAATTTAGAGTTATTTATTTTGCATGCAACTTTTCTGTTATAAAGTAACTTCATTGTAAAAGTGATCCCCACTTCTCTTTATAAAAGTGGGTCACTTCATAAAGCAACTTACACAGTCACGTGGTCATTTGGTTACCGATTGTGCCTTTTTTAAAAATGGCATAACTCTAACATCGGAAATCCATTTTCAGTGCCGTTTTTTTTTTTTAAACTGCATAACTTTTCAATCTCTTTCCATCCAGATCATCAGTTTTAGTTTTTAAATCCACATTATCTGCATATTTAATATGGCTTCTACAAGTACTATCTTGCTTACCAGCAACAACTACTTCCAATGGAAATCCCATATGGAATATTTATTAAGAAGTAAAGGCCTGTACCAGATTACCTTGGGAAAGGAAAAAACACCCACTGATGATGATAAGAAATCCAAATGGGATAATAGGAATGACGAAGCACGTGGACTAATTAGAATATCCATATCTCCTGATTTAAGGTACCACCTTCAAGGAATTGGTGACCTCGAAGAAGCTTGGAACATGATTGAATCTGTGTTTGGTAAACTCAATATTATTCGAGCACAACAGTTAGAAAATCAAATACTAACCTTGATTCCAAGTGATTTTTCTTGCTTTGGAGACTATCTATCTAGGTTTAAAACACTTAGAATTTTATGTGAAGAATGTAAGATAAAAATGATGGAAGAGCGTTGCATATATCTTATCCTTTCTAAGCTAGGTAGTGCATATTCTGTGTTTGTATCTACCTTTTATGCCATGAGAGAGGCTCTAGGGAAAGCGTATGACAAACCCACTCTTGAGTCCTTTTCTGCTTCTTTGATTAGAGAGGAAGATAAGCTTATACAACTTGGAGTAATCAACAATGCAAGTACCTCCAACAAAGCCCTAGTTGCCCAGCAGAAAGATAAACCCAAGTATCCCAAGAAGAAACATCCTCGCTACAACAACAAGCAACTTAAGGGTCCCAAACCCACTCAGATAGCTTCCACTCCTAATGTGGAAAAAGGAGCAAAATATAGAAGTAAAAATACTAACAAACATTGCAAATTTTGTGATAAAGATGGTCATGACGAGTCCAAATGTTTCAAGAAGATGGCAGCTTTAGAAGTAGTGATGAAGAAGCACAATATCAGTATTGATTCTACTTCTTCTCATGGACATGCACTTTTTGCTTATGGTTTCTCCTTCAATTCAAAATCTACTACTATTTCTTCTTCTGATGAGTGGCTTATTGATTCAGGAGCATCTTATCATATGGCTAAGGATAAAACCATATTTTCCGCTCTAAATGAATGTAACACTAAGAAAATATTTGTTGGTGACGATAGATCTCTTAGTGTTGTAGGATCTGGAACAGTTCAAGTAGATAATTGTCATTTCAATGATGTATTATGTGTTCTAAGTCTTTCTTGTAATCTTCTACCAGTATATCAAATCACTCATTCAGGTGAAGGTAAAACCGTCGAGTTTTCACCTCACCAAGTTGTAATCAAGTATCTAAAAGATTCTAAGCATGTTCATGCAATTCGAATTGCTGATGATATTACCAGGTTGTACAATTCTAACAACTTTGGGTCATCAACGTTTTCATCAGTTTTTGTTTCTCATAGCGATGACTTGAGCAAACTTTGGCATGAGCGGTTTGGTCATCTAAACTATCGCTCATTGAAACAACTATGTAATCAATAGATGGTGACTGGTCTTCCTCTTGTTTCATGTAGAGATGGTGTTTGTGTCGGTTGTGTTCTTGGCAAACATCATCGGGACAGTTTTGACAAACGTGCCTCTTGCGCCTCACGTCCTTTGCAGGTTGTTCATAGTGATTTGTGTGGTCCACTTTCTTCTCCTTCTTTTTCTGGGTGCAAGTATTTCTTAACTTTCATTGATGACTTTTCCAGACGTACTTGGGTTTACTTCTTAAAACTCAAGAGTGAAGTTTTTGACAAGTTTTTGGCCTACAAGGCCCTTGTAGAAAAGCAATCTAGACATCAAATTCAAAGGTTAAGAACATATAATGGAGGAAAATATGTGAACAATAATTTTACAAGCTACTGCACTACACAGGGAATCCAAATGCAACACACTGTTCCATATACACCACAACAAAATGGTTTTGCTGAGAGAAAGAATCGCACATTAAAATAAATGGCTAATTGTATGATTCAATCTAATGGATTAAGTCTAAAGTATTGGGTGGAAGACATCAACTGTGCAAATTACATAGTAAATCGCACTCCCACAAAGGCTCTTAAAATATAACACTCGAAGAATCTTGGACTAAAATTAAACCAGATGTAAGTCACTTCCGTGTATTTGGCAGTATAGCATGGGCTCACATTCTTTATGAGAAAAGGAAAGCATTGCAGCCTAAAAGTTAGAAGTGTATATTTGTTGGTTATTCTGAAGATGTCAAAGGTTACAGACTTCTTCAATCACATTGTAATGAAATTATTCTTAGAAGAGATGTTAAATTTGATGAAAATCTCTTGGCCTGCGAGCCTAATTTGCCGGTTGTGCCTTCTTCGCCCTGCGAGCCATCTTTGGCATTTGTGCCTTCTTCTATTCCTACTCTGGTTTCTTCTTCAGATGATGAAAGTGAGGATGATAATCCACCTCTGCCTACTGACATTCCTCTAGATGAGTCCTTTGAACATAAACTAGCACCAGATCCACCACTTCATAGATGGGTCCATTCAACACGAGAAGTAGCTGGCGATCTTGTCAGTGATCCTTCAGATCAGTGTTGGACATGTTCATAGTTCCAACGAGCCTCTTCTCTTTTGGCTCAAGTTTCAGAAACTCATGATCCAGAGACATTTGAAGAAGCTTCAGGTAATCTAGATTGGGATACAACAATGAATGAAGAGTATCATTCTTTAATGGAAAACAATACTTGGGATCTTGTACCTCTTCCAAAAGGAAGAAAACTTGTTAGATGCAAATGGGTCTATAGAACTAAGTATGCATCAGATAGAAGTGTTGAAAGACACAAGGATCGGTTAGTTGCCAAAGTATTTTCCCAAGTTGAAGGAATTGACTATAATGAAACCTTTGCCCCTATAGCCAAAATGAATTCCATCTGCCTTGTTCTTTCCCTTGCTGCCTCACATAAATGGGAGGTCCATCAGATGGATGTTAAATATGCCTTCTTGCATGGCGATTTGAAAGAATAAATCTACATGGAACAACCTCCTGGATATGTCAAAATGACTCTACCCTTGTTTGTTGCCTCAAGAAATCTCTTTATGGTATCAAGCAAGCTCCTCGAGCTTGGTATGCCAAAATGGACAACTTTCTTATTGCCACTTGATTCTCTAGATGCCATTCTGATCCTAATGTCTATACCAAGAAAGTAGGAAGCCATCTCATAATCCTTGTCCTTTATGTTGATGACCTTATCCTTATTGNTGCCATTCTAATCCTAATGTCTATACCAAGAAAGTAGGAAGCCATCTCATAATCCTTGTCCTTTATGTTGATGACCTTATCCTTATTGGTATTGACTCAACACTTTTAAACCATGTGAAAACCAACCTTAAGAAGAAATTTGAAATGACCGACTTAGGTTTTTTGCACTATTTCCTTGGCCTCCAAGTTTTGCAAACCAATGAAGGAATTTTTCTTTCCCAGTCTAAGTATGCTTGTGACCTTCTTCGTCACTTTCACATGGATGATTGTAAACCAACCCCTTCTCCCTTCCAGTATGGAGTTAAGCTTTCTGCCATCTGTCCTTCTCCTGAAGTTGATGCCACTATGTATCGTCAGTTAGTTGGTAGCCTCTTATACTTGACTCATACCCGTCTTGATCTTTTCTTTGTTGTTGGTCTTGTTGCCCGATATATGAAAACACCACATGAAATCCATTAAAATGAATCTAAAAGGATACTTCTCTATGTTCATGGTACAGTTAAGTTCGAGATACATTATAGTTCAGGGGGGACTCCTTTATTGGTTGGTTTCACTGATTTAGATTGGGCTGGTGAACCTGATGATCGGAAGTCTACTGCAGGTTATGTTTTCAGTCTTGGTCCAGGACCTGTCACTTGGGCTTGTAAGAAACAACAGGCTATTGCACTTTCTTCAGTAGAAGCAGAGTACAGAGCAACGGTAAATGCAAGTCAAGAAGCCCTGTGGCTTTGATATATCATTTCAGAGTTTGGATTCTAGCATCAGCATCCGACCAACCTTTGGTGTGACAATCAGAGTGCCATCAAGCTCACCAAAGACCCAGTTCAAAATCAGCATAGCAAACACATCAAGCTACACATGCACTTCATCATAAAGCTAATTCATGATCAAGTTATTGAAGTGCTCTTTTTCCCTCCAGAAGATGAAGTTGTAGATATTTTCACAAAGTCTCTTATAGAAGCGAAGTTTTCCAAACTTCAATCTATGTTAGGAGTTCAGGAAGTTGTCATTAAGGGGAGATAGGCTCTAATGCCTCCTTCCTTCTCCTATTGTGTCACTATTGTAAATCCTTCAATCCTATCCCAAGTTGTTCTTAAAGGGGGATGTTAGGATATTTAGACAATTAGGAGTTAGTTAAGATCTACTTGGTCTATTGTGTTGTTAGGTAAAAGTGTGTTTTTTAGTGTGTTTCTTTAGTGTGCATTAGTATGCATTTGTAGTTAGGAAGTCCGATGGTCACGATATGTTCCCGACATAGATTGATCTGATGGTTCATACTCTCCTCGATGTTAATGGCCATTGATCCATGGATTAACACCCGATTGATCCATGATCTCTATTTAAATAGCATGGAGGGTCATTTGTCAATGATAGATTGTGAGAAACTCTCTTGTAAAATCTCTCTGTAATCTTTTTCTTTTCATTAATAAACTTCTCCAAGTGGTCACGTTGGCTGGGGCCATGAATGTTTCCCCGTAGGGGTTTTACCACGTGAAAACATCGGTGTGTTGATATTTGATCTGGTTATGTGAGTGGTTACTAAAGGTGTTCGTTCTCTGTTGGAATACCTGTGTTGTTGAACACAAAGGAATATTACAAAGGTTTGATCATAGATAGGAGGATGTATGGAAGAGCCTTACGCAATGGAATTTTTGATACCCAATTTTTTAGATAATAAACAAAGTGAAGAGAAAATAAGGATATTAGAGCCTCACAAATCAATAGAAACAAAGGGTAAATAACTTTGCTACCATTGCAAGGATCCTTGGGAGATAGATCACAGATGTAGGGGAAAGAGGGAAGTGCATTACATCAAGGTGCACTATGATAGTGATGATGAAGAAGATGCATGTGACGAGGATGACAGATTTGCAATAGGGGATGCACCATCAATAGAGATATATTATAAGGTAGCATACATGTGGGACGGGTTGAGGAGCTTGATATGGTGAGGAAAACACCTTAGTTTTAACAATTTGATTGGGCATGAGGAATATATTCATGAGGAGGTGGACTTAGATGATCCATCAGAGTAGTCCCATGAAGCCAATGACACCCACACATCTGATGGACAGAGTGATGACCAGGGTGCTTGTAAGGGTTCATATGTGTTAGCACCTAGGAATGATGAGATTCAAATGACCTACCTTTGGGAGTTTATATGACTTCTGGGAAGTCATGCATGGGGGATGATGATCCTCCTATGGAGTTGAGCATGAAACATTCCTTATCTTATCAGTCATCTATGCTAGCCATGACACATGAGGATATCAAAGGAATTCAGGATGTGGTAGAGGATCCTTCTAACACACCCACAATGGGGAAAAATTAAAAAAAATGTATCCTCCTTACAGGAACAGATCCTTTCCCTCTACGATTCCTAATTTGGGAAGTTCGAGACTCAGCCTGACCCTATGATCAATATTCTTCGATTCTCTAAGTCAAACAAGAATTTGAGACCTGATAGTCTCACCTCCTAATCAAACACAGGCCCTTCCGACTTCTGGTGCAGGTCTTATGATACCCACGACCTTCTCCTTTGCACTTCAGCGAAGACTCAAATTTGGCGTTAGCCACTTTTTTCTTGGCCCCTCCTCAGATGTGACCTTGGGTGATGACCTCACGCAAACACTCAATTGTGGGCACAACCAAAGGAATTTTGAAACCAAACTGCTTTTTGACCCGCAATTCTCCTCGATACTCCACATGTCCTTTCTCCAAAATTGGGGTTTGGATTGCGACCCGCCCTTAACTTTTTATAGTTTGCGCACCTTCGATCCCCACAATGCTATGGGACCATCGATCTCCTGATCTTGACGGTACTGTCAGAACTAACGGTTCAGATCTTCCCTTTTCAAATCCATGGACCAGATCTACCCCTCCTAAATCAACAGATGTGATATCCTTCATAATTCCAGACTTCAGACTTTTCAAATCTCAAACACTTCTTTCCTCCGTACATCAATCTTCTGGAGTTGACGATTTGTGGACACCTATCCTCCTAAATCAACGACCCTGCTTCTACTTCGGGTGTTTAACCTTTCAACTAGATTAACGGTCCTCTAGCCCTCTTCTCGATCAATGGTCAAGATCTCCTTCAGGTCTCTAGACTTCTAAGATCTCAAATCTCAAACTTCACCCTTTTTCTCAATGGCTTTTATCTGAAGGTTATAATCCATTGACTCATGTCCACTTGATCTAACGATTAAGGAGTACTTTGGGTCTTTACCTGGAGTCCACAGATTTATGCCACATCTCCTCTAGAGTTGACGACTATGAATTACTTCGGGACTTTACCCAAAGTCCACAGATTTACGCCACGTCTCCTCTAGATCGGATGGCTATGAATTACTTTGGGACTTTAACCGGAGTCCACAGATTCACACCATGTGTTCTCCATATCTGATGGTTCATATCTACTTTGAACGATCTGACGGTCGAAATTTACTTCGGGTCTTTTCCCGGAATCCACAGATTCACACCACCTATCCTAATGATTTTATGGTCCAGATATATTTCGGCGCTTTGGCCCTTTGGTGATTTGGATCTTCGACTCCTTGGCACTTTGGCGCTTCGACGTTTTGGGCTTCGAGAATTTCAACTCTCAATCTGAAACTCTTGAGGTGATTTATCTGAAGTCTACGATCTATCGTCACATGTCCCTCTGGATATGATGGCTATGAATTACTTTAGGACTTTACCCAGAACTCACAGATCTACGCCACGTACCTACTAAAATTTGAAGGCTTAGATTCACTTCGGGTGATCCGACGCCGAGATTTACTTCGGATGATCTGATGATTCATAATCACTCCAGCTAATTGGATGATTGATATTTACTTCATATTTTTAGCTCTCTGGGCTTCGGAAATCTGAAGTCTCAAACTTGCCTCCTCCTGAACTCAGGGTATCTGATGGTTCAGATTCGTTTGGGAAACCTGATGCTTGAGATTTACTTCGGACGATATGATGATTCAGATTCATTCTGGTTGATTAGATGATTGATATTTTACTTCGGATTTTCGGCTCTCTGGGCTTGGGAAATATCAAGTCTCAAACCTTGGTAAGTTCTCTCTCTTGCGTGTGCGAAGCAATAAGGCTTATGCAACTTGATCTAATAAGAGGGTTGTTGATCCTTTGCACTATGATCCAACGACCACTACCACTCTGATCTGACTTGCACTGATCCAACGACCATTTTTGCATTGATCTGACTTGCTTCGACTTAGAAGATTTTCTAAGTGCTCGAAAGATTTGACCTTTTCTCCTCCTATGGGCCTGACTCCTGGATTTCATCTGCTCTCCTAAAAGTGCTATCTCTTATGAGCTTGATATCCTTGAATATTTTTCCATCCCATGCGCTCCTTGCATTTCATGGATTGCGTGAAACTCAAATCGAAGGTCAAGGACGATTCACGGTTCACAGAAATTGCGGGGACCCAAAATGCGTTCTCTTTACCAGAGAGTTCAACCTCCGCAATCTGGAAAGTGCTCGCTCGATTCTAGTCTAATCGGGATAATTTATCCTCCATCCCATTGAGATCAAAGGCAAGGGTGAATTGTAGGCCGCGAACTAGCATGTCCACTATTTTCACCTTTTCCCTCCACAATGATTCCCCACCCTCGATATCCATTCATAGATCGATGGTTCAAAGCAATCACGGGTTCAACATGACTATCGTGCAATTTGACATCTCGGAACCTCGAGCTCCAAGGTTCCTAGACCCAGGTTACATGGATCTTCATATAACTCTTGGGCTATGATCCCCACTTTTAGTCGGGTTTTTGTTTAAGGGAATAGGCGCTAGTTCAGAGTCTCCTAGACTACTGGTCTGAAGGGAACACCTTCCCAACTCCTAGATCTTTAAGCTCTAAATCAAGGAAAATTAACTTGTGAGGTTACCAAAATGGTAGCTATGCCCATAGGCTTGCTCTGACTCTGGAACGATGATGTAAATTCCTGAAGAAAGCACCTTTGAGTGATTAAACTAAGGTGTATGGAAAATCAAACTAAAATATAGGTTCTCAAGGGAATAAACGCATAGTCATAACTTAATCATTTAATACAGAGAAAGAACCCTTTATAGACATGTAAATACTAGCATGCATCCATTATTTACAATTCAAAGCATAAGGCAAGAAAACACTTATCAGAACCATAGAGTGTGATGCGACTGCTAAAAGGGGTGTTTGTTTCCACCCAACCATAGGATCAGTCACTCCCAATGGATTTATCACTGGCCACCCCTGAGGTTAAGCCACGATGCTTTGAGATTCAATCTCTTACTTCCAGCTTAACGAAAGTTAGGGACTAAGGTTACTCTCCTTCTCCCAATACAAAAATAGATAAGGACAAAGGTTACTCTCCTTCTCTTGGCTCAATATCTATTTTCTGTGATCAAAACTCACTATTCCTCTTTCAGTACTTCCTCGGACATGAGATTTTTTTCTCTCGTCTCTACATTTTTTCCGCAGGTCTTCCTCTACCCACCATACTTTCTTCTTTGCCTTCCTCATAAAGATTGTGTGTGGCTTGAATACCCAATCTATGGTTAGGCTTGGAAGCCTTACGGATGGGCAGTCTGCCCCATCCGCTCATTAAATTTTGAGGAGTTCTTCCCACCTACCAGCCCAACTGTAATTCATTCCTGGGTCAGAGGGTTTTTCTATTCTGAGCAATTAATTCCATCATGGTACTGGTTCGGTGGAGGTTAACGCAACCATTCCAGGTCCCCTCCACCACCTTTCATACCATTCGTGGTTTTTTCTTAGCACATCCCCTCTTTCAGAAGTCATGCAACACGTAACCATTTTCTATTAAAATAACAAAATTTACATTCATCGACCTTTTGTACAAAGTTCCATCAAATCAAACATTCACACTTTTAGGTTTTCCATAGTTCCTTGGACAATATAGTTATATTTACAAACTGGGGTAAATAGGGTGTTGCAATTTCCTCCCCCTTAAAGGAACATCGTCCTCGATGTTCTATTTGTCAACATGACATGTATGGACAGGAGTAAACAAAATTTGCATCCTCCATTTCCCACATAGCCTCATCTGGGCCAAATTGTTTCCATTTCACCTTGGCCTATGCAATGGTTTGGTTCTTGAGAGAGGTTTCCTTCCTGTCTAATATGCATTGGGGTTCTGGCAAGAATTCTCCCTTTGGATCCATGTGGATCAAAGACCAATCAATAATATGATTAGCATCATGTACATATTTCTTCAATAATGAAACATGAAAAAAATTATGTGCCTTTATAGTGGGAGGGAGTGCTAGCCTATAGGCTACAGGTCCCACTCTATTTAAGAATTCAAAGGGTCCACAATACCGAGGTGCCAATTTGGCACATGAACCCATTCTCAGGTAACTCTTCTTGGGTCTAACTCTGAGATAGAAATGGTCTCTGGTCTTTAACTTTCTGGGAGTCCTCTTTCCGTCAACGTAACTTTTCTGTCTATCTTGAGAAATCTTTAGATTTTGTCTTATATGAACCCCTTGCTGTTCCATTTCTTTTAGCATGTCGGGTTCAATTTTAATTCTATCCACTAGGTTACTTCAGTTGATTGGAATCTTGCACTATCTACCATAGAGGGCTTCAAAAAGGCTCATCTTCAAGGATTCCCGATAACTTTTGTTGTAGGAAAAATCTACCAATGGTAGTTAGTCTTCCCACTTCTTAGGTTGATGCATTACATGCATACTTAACATGTATTCTACTATTTGGTTGAATCTTTCTGTCTGTCCATCAGTTTGAGGGTGATAAGCTGTGCTGAACAACAATTTTGTCTCAAAACCAACCATTAGGGATTTCCAGAATCTTGAAGTGAATTTGGTATCTCAGTCAGATACAATTTCCTTGGGCATTCCATGCAGCCTAAATATCTCCTTCATGAAGATGTTGGGAATATCTATGGCCTTGCAAGTTGATTTGAAAGGAACGAAATGAGAAGACTTACTCAGTTTTTCCACCACAACCATGATGGCATCATTTTTATTGGTTGACTTTGGTAATCCCGTGATGAAGTCCATGGAGATGGTTTCCCATTTTCATTCTGGGATCGGTAGGGGTTGTAACAATCCAGCTGGATGTTGGTGTTCTGCCTTAACTTGCTGGCATTCTAGGCACTTAGCTAAATAGTTAGCTATGTCTTTCTTCAATCCAGGCCAATAATTTTTTTTCCTAGTGGCTGTGATCATCTTATGATATCCTGGGTGACCAATATATGGTCTCTTATGTAGTTCATCCATTATGAACCTCTTCGATTCGTCACATTTTGGAATATACAGTCTGTTTTTGTAAGTTAACAGCCCTTCCTTGAGCATTTGGTAGCCTTCATACTTTATCCCTGTAGGCTCTTGCCTTAGGTATGATGTCACAGTCTTGAAGAATACATCTATCTCTTGTGCATTTCTGACTCTTTCCCTGACATTCGTTTCACAGGTTCTTATTGCTGCTAGATGAATCATTTTTATACTTCTTCTAAGGGCATCAACCACCCTATTTTCCTTTCCTTTTATGTGTTTGATTTCGAAATTGAATTCACTTAGGGGATCCATCCACCTAGCTTGTGTGGCATTGAGTTTTGGTTGATCAAACAGGTGTCTCAATCCACAATGGTATGTTGTAGTGCCTCCACATTTTTAAAGCATGTACTATGGAAACCAACTCTAGGTCATGGGTCACATAATTGATCTCATGCTCATTTAATTTCTTGGATATGTACATGCGAGGAAATCATTATTCAGGTCTGCAATCTTTAGCATGGGTGCATGGGTCAGGAGTCATTTCAGTTCCTGAAATATTTCTTCACATTTTGATGTCCAAATGAATTTAATCCCCTTTTTTTGAAGGGTAGTGATTGGAAAACCAATCTTGGAAAACCCTTTTATGAACCTTCTATAGTATCCTTCTAAGCCTATGAAGGATCTAATATCAGATCCATCCTTAGGGGTAGGCCATTACATAATAGATCTGATCGTGTCGGGGTCTACTGCCACCCCTTCCTCAGATATGACATGGCCTAAGTAATGGACTTGCTTCTGAAAGAAATCACACTTCCTAAACTTAGCGTAGAGCTGATGCTCTCTTAGTACTTGAAGTACGAGTCTAATATGTTCTTCATGGTCCTCCCTATTCTTGGTGTAGATTAGGATATCATCAATGAAAAACAATACAAATTTGTCCAGGAATTTGCTAAGTACATTATTCATCAAGCACCTAAAAGTGGCAGGGGCATTAGTTAACCCAAATGGCACCACCACAAATTCATAGTGATCATACCTCATCCTGAAGGTTGTTTTTTGGATGTCTTCATCCTTAAACTAGACTTGGTGGTAACCAGACCTTAAGTCGATCTTCAAGAATATGGAAGCACCTCCTAATTGGTCGAACATGTCATCGATTCTTGGTAAGGGGTACTTGTTCTTTATGGTTGTCTTATTGAGTTGTCTGTAATCTATGCACAGTCAGAGTGTGCCATATTTATTTTTCACAAACAAGACGGGTGCTCCCCATAGAGATACGCTGGGTCGGATGTATCCTTTTTCCATCATCTCCTTTAGCTGTAGCTTGAGACCAACCAGCTCTGGCATGATCATTCTATATGGCGTTCTAGATGCTGGTACCACTCCTGGTGTAATTTCTATGTTAAGCCCTAAATAGTGGCTCATTACCCCTTAATTGGGGCATATTATATTAGTAATTTTATTTTATTTATGTCGGCTTTAGGCCATTAGTTTTAATTATACCTCCTAGTCTCCTATATATACCAAGGAGACATTTTCATTTTGAATCATCTTGTAATTGTACGTTTGTGTGGGCATAATGAGGTTTCCCCCTCGAAGAGGCTTATTATATGAATTTATCTCTTTTTCAAGGATTTGAGTCCTTATTATGAGGTTTTTCTATGCTATATTTATATTTGGTTCTTAACATATGGTATCAGAGCTCAAGGTCTTGGGGTTTCGCTGCTACATCTGAGACACCTTAGAATTTTCACTATAACCTTTTTTCTACAAAGTTTCATAAGGAATGGCTTGGAGGGTATTTATTATATAGATCAAGGTACGTTGGGATAAAATTTCAGCTCATGAGGCCTTATAATTTCGGAGATACAACTTCTGCAATATAGGGTTCTAGAATCTTCCTGAACTGAGTTATTGCAGAAGTTTTGCTGTAAATTTTTTTATGTAACGTTTCAGACCCTGAAATCTAGAGGCTATTCAAAAACAATAGTAAGGTATCTGTGGTAAAACGTTCAACTTCTATGTCATCTTACATTTGTAGATACACCCTGTGGACGATAGGGTATTTGACTAGTCCTATTGACTAGTCTCAAGAAGGTGTTCCAGGTAAAAAAATCATAAATTATTTCTAGAGTATCCAAATTGAGTGAGACTGGTTTCATTGGATAGTGGACAGTTTGTAGTATTTTTGGTATGAGTTTTAGAATTTATATCAATTATTTTGTGCGGGGCACGCTATACAAGTGATATCTCCTGAAAAGGCCAAAAATCAACAAGTTGTGGGGAAGCTACCGTAAATTTCACTTGGCACATCCAATTTTGATTAGACCTGTGGAATTGCAGAGAAGAAATATCAGAGAACTACAAAAAATAAAGTTTCATACCTAGAAGGGATGAAACTTTGGAGATACAGTAGAAGAAAGATTGTTTAGCAAAACCACCTCAAAATCAAGGTTCAAAAGTGATACTTGGCCAACATGCCACCCAAAAAGGGAAATTCTACACCAAATAAGCCTCCAGACAATCCTACTTGGACTCTTGATGAAGGTGAAGAAATGCGTAGGGACATAAATGATTTACAAAAGAATATAGTAACAAAATATGAGCTACAAGAGATGGAAGCTAAGTTGGAGGCAAAGATGGATGGTTTCATGGAAGGATTCAAAAATTTCGTAATAGAGAGGACACCTGAAAGTGCAAATGTATCCCATGAAATTCATGATGAGGACACAAAGAAGGTGAATCAAGAATGGAGAAACTATAACTTTGGGTTGAAGACCAACCATGTTCCTAATATCGATATGAGTAAGTTTGATGGAAAGGACCCTATCACATGGATAATTCATATGGAGCAATTATTTGATCTACATAATGTGCCACATACACAAAAGGTATGAATTGCTTCTTTATATTTAGAACCCAATCAATTTCTAGGGTATAGATGGTTGTGTTCTCACAAATCACTCGTCACTTGAAAAATTTTCATGGAAGAAATGATGGCACACTATGAGGATACAAGGAGCGATACCTTCTTTAGCCAATTGATAAATCTCAAGCAAAAGGGTTCAGTTACAGAGCACATTGAGAACTTCCAAAGATTGAATATAAAGGTAACAGATATTCCAGATGAGC
>JASDQU010104434.1:47628-61118 GCA_032191745.1 Picea mariana | reverse complement strand
GATACAAGGAGCAATACCTTCTTTAGCCAATTGATAAATCTCAAGCAAAAGGGTTCAGTTACAGAGCACATTGAGAACTTCCAAAGATTGAATATAAAGGTAACAGATATTCCAGATGAGCACTTGATTGATGTATTCATAGGAACTTTAAGAGATAACATTCAACATGAGGTTCTCCTTTGGGAACCCAAATCATTGAAGAATGCATTTAGGGTGGCAAGAAATGTTGAAAGTTAAAATATGGCTATAGCTACTAGAAGGACCAATCCTAACATCTATAGAGAGAATAATGCTCCTTCTTCTAAAACATCTCAACATACAAGGTTGACACCTCAACAATTGGAGGAAATAAAAGCAAAGGGTTTATGATTTAATTGTGACAACAAGTACAGTAAGGGACATAAGTGTGGTGAGAAGAAATTATTCTACATAGATTGTGAAGAGGAGGAAGAACAAGAACATGAAAAAAAACCATCTCAAGATGAAAATGCAGAATCAATTTCATCTGAGGAGTTGACTCCCATGATATCGTGTAATGCATTGGCTGGAATTAACGATCCTCAAACCCTCAAGATTGAAGGATATATAAAAAATAAAAAGGTAATAGTCCTAATTGATTTTGGTAGTACTCATAATTTCATTCACCATAAATTAGCCAAAGATCTCAATTGCTTTGAATATCCAACACCATAGTTTCAAGTAATGATTGCACATGGAGGAAATATCAATTTCTCAGGAAAATGTAATAAGATTAATCTTAATATGGGGGAATATGTAATGGATAGTCCAATGATTGCTATACCCATGGGTGGTGTTGATGTTGTACTAGGAATCCAATGGTTACAATCATTAGGAACAATGGCTTTTAATTCTCAAGAACTTTTCATAAAGTTTTCATTGGAAAGAAAAGAAATTGAGTTAAGAGGTATCACAGGGAAACTCGGTAAGGTGATAAGCTCTAATGACATGACAAAATTATTGAAAAAGGGGCATCAAGGTGTTATTTCACAACTATGCTCACTATATGTTCAAACATCTAAGCCATCTATTCCTCTAGATCTCCAAGTGATCATTGATAAGCATTCCAAAGTATTTGAAGATATTCCCAAAGGTCTTCCACCCACTCGAAAGCATGATCATGATATTCACCTAATTCTTGGGAGTGTTCCTCCTAACATCAGGCCATACAGATACCCTTATGCCCAGAAGAGTGAAATTGAGCGCATGGTTGAAGAAATGTTAGAGGCTGGCATTATTAGACCTAGCCAAAGTTCTTACTCTGCACTGGTGGTAATGTTATTCAAGAAATATGACTCATGGCGCATGTGTTCAGATTATAGAGAGCTCAACAAGATCACTATTAAAGATAAGTTTCCCATTCCCGTCATTGATGAATTGTTAGATGAACTACATGGAGCAATCTATTTCACAAAGTTGGCTCTTTGTTCAGGGTATCATCAGATTAGAATGAAGGAAGAAGATATCCCAAAAACAACATTCCGAACTCATGAAGGCCATTATGACTTTTGGGTCATGCCTTTTGGCCTTACAAATTCACCTTCCACATTCCAAGGGTTGATGAATTACATTTTCAAGCTCTTCCTTTGAAAGTTTGTGTTAGTATTTTTTGATGATATACTAATCTATATCAAGTCTCGGGAGGATCATGTGAAACATGTTGATAAGGTGCTACAACTACTAAATGAGCAACAACTAAATGCCAAACCATCCAAATGTTTCTTTGGAGTGAAGAAGGTAGAGTATTTGGGTCATATTTTATCTCATGAAGGTGTCAAGGTAGACCCTAACAAGATTAAGGCCATGATGGACTGGACGATTCCCAAAACACTAAAGAATATTATAGGATTTTTGGGTTTGACAAGTTACTACTGCAAGTTTGTGCGACACCATGGAAGAATAGCAACACCTTTAATGAAACTAACTAAGAAGGATGCATTTTCATGGACTCCAAAGGCAACTAAATCTTTTGAACAACTTAAAGAGGTGATGTGCAAAGCTCCTGTCTTGACCACTCCAGACTTCACAAAAAACTTTATTGTGGAATGTGATGCCTCGGGAAATGGAATTGGTGTTGTCCTAATGCAAGAAGGAAGGCCCCTGGTTTTTGAAAGTCGACCACTAAAGGGAAAGTACTTACACAAACCCATTTATGAGAAGGAAATGATGGAAATACTACATGCATTGAAGAAATGGTGTCCTTACCTAATATATAGGCACTTCAAGGTCAAAACAGATCATGATAGTCTTAAATACTTCTTGGAACAAAGACTATCTTCAAAAGAACAACAAAAACAGGTAACCAAGATATTGGGTTATGATTTTGAAATTGTCTATAAAAAAGGGAAGAAAAATGTTGTGGAAGATGCACTCTCAAGGAAGGATGAATATGTTGAGGCCTTTCTCTATGCTATCTTGATCATCCACTCCGATTGGATAATAGAAGCAAGGGATGAATGGAATAATGACGAAAAAGTGTGGACTCTCATTCAAAGGCTACAATAGGATTCCAGTACATCAGATACATTTACATGGAAAAATGATTCACTATGGTACAAAGATCACTTATATTTATGTAAGAAATCCCAACTCAAACAAAAGGTACTATTGGAATTGCACATCTCTCCAATAGGAGGGCACTCAGAATTTTTAAAAACCTACCATAGCGTCAAGAAGGAATTTTTTTGGGATGGCCTTAAAAATGATGTTCAAAGGTTTGTGGCAGAATGTTTAGTTTTCCAACAAAATAATGTGGAAACAATTGAGACCCCAGGTCTTTTACAACCATTAGCCATCCCAAGTCAGCACTGAGAGGAGGTTTCCATGGATTTCATCACAGGGTTACTGAAGTATGAAGGAAAGAGTGTCATCATGGTGATTGTTGATAGACTGACCAAGTACGCACACTTTTGTGCACTCTCGCATCCCTTCAAAGATAGTACAATTGCCACCGCATTCATGGAGATAGTTCAAAAGATACATGGCAGCCCAAAGATTATTGTAAGTGACAGAGATCCCTGGTCATTTTTGGACATAATTGTTTTCTTGTTTGGGTACTCAATTGGCTCATAGCTCATCCTATCATCCTCAATCTGATGGAAAAATTGAGATAGTGAACAAATGTCTGGAAGGCTACCTTCGTTGCTTTGTCTCTGATAAACAAACACAATGGTTCAAATGGTTACCCTTGGCAGAATGGTGGTATAACACTTCCTTTGATACTGCAACAAAAATGACACCATTTATGGCACTCTATGGATACCACCCTCCTTCCATCACTTCTTCTCTAAAATAAAAATCTAAGGTTCAAGCAGTGGAAGATCACATTGAACATCAACAACAAGTTCTCCAAGTATTAAAGGACAACATGAACATGGCACAGAATCATATGAAACAACAATCAGATCAACATCATAGTGAAAGAAGTTTTGAAGTAGGGGATTGGGAGTTTTTAAGACTACAACCATACAAACAGATGTCCCTCAAGCAATCCAAGAAGGATAATAAATTATCACCAAAGTACTATGGCCCTTATAAGGTGTTGCAAAATATTGGTACTATGACATACAAATTAGAGTTGCCTGCATCTTCACGAATACACCCAGTTTTCCATGTTTCATGCTTAAAGAAGGTTATAGGTGACAAGATCCCAGTTCAAACTATATTGCCAGAGCTTGAAGAGGAAGGAAAAATCATATTGTATCCTGAAGCCATCGCTGACACAAGAATTTTCTAGCTAAGGAATAGATCCATTTCAAAGTATCTCATTAAATGGAGGAAACTACCGGCTGAAGATTCCACTTGGGAAGATGAGTATTTTATACACAAGCATCTAGAGTTACTCAAGCATTGCATACAACACTTGTCTCAAGGGGAGTGGCATGTTAAGCCCTAAATAGTGGCTCATTACCCCTTAATTGAGGTATATTATATTAGTAATGTTATTTTATTTATGTCAGCTTTAGGCCATTAGTTGTAATTATACCTCCTGGTCTCCTATATATACCAAGGAGACATTTTCATTTTGAATCATATTGTAATTATACATTTATGTGGGCATAAGGAGGTTGCTCCATCAAAGAGGCTTATTATATGAATTTATCTCTTTTTCAAGGTGTTGAGTACTTATTCTGAGGTTTTTATATGTGATATTGATATTTGGTTCTTAACATTCTATCGAGAAGTTGATATCCCTTCTCAGAGGTAGATCTCGTACCTCTTCTAAGAACATGTCCTTGTATTCTCTTAATGGGGTGGTCCTCTAGGTTTGGTTTGTCATTCTCAACAGATTCCAGTACCTGCATGTCATATAAGGAACACCCCTTTTTGCAATACCTTTTCATTTGAAGGGATGATATTTGTCTCACTGAGACAAGCTTCTGAATCCCTTGGAGGGTCGTTTTTCTCCCTTCTTCATTTACACATTCTAAAGTTTTATGATAACACTCAAGTTTAGTTTTATAAGCAACCAACTAATCCATACCAATCAACAAGTCATAATATCCCAGGGGAAGTGTGTTAAGGGTCACTCGGGTGGGAAATCCACCCATGATGAATTGACAGGCTGGTATGACCTCTGCCACCTTTCTTTTGGTTCCAGTGGCTAATTGCACCAACGATGGTTTAGCATGTCTAATTGGTTGCAGTTTACACTTATTAACAGTCTAAGGGGCCACATAACTCAAATTAGAACCTGGGTCAATTAAAATAGAAACTAGATGATTGGCGATCATACCTTCCAACTCCACTACTGAAGCTTGTTGTTCGACTTGATTATTGTCCAAGGCTGCGTAGCTTCTTGGATATTGTAGATTCTCTTAATGTTCTGTTTTCTATGTGGGCAGTCCCTCAATATATGGTCTTCTCCACAACCCCAACATTTTAAGGGTTCGTTCTTTAGGTTATCGGTCTTTTCTGAGACTATCTTAAAAGGTTCATTTCCACTTTGAGAGGGAAAATTTCATTGATAGACACTTCTAGTAGGAAGGTGCCTTCTAGAATCTTTTCCATAGTTCTTAAATATTGAGGATTTAAAACACTTCTTTTGGAATCCTGAACTACTCCTCTTCTTCCAGTCCTCGTGAGGTCTTTTCTTACTCCCAAACTGTTCATAAAAATACCTTGCCTTCCAGATAGTTTCTTCTAAGGTAGTTGGTTCATTGAAATCAATCCTGTCCTAGTAGGTATGAGGTAACCCACTAATGAACCACTGCATTTTTACTTTTTCATATTTTATGTAGGGTACATACCTCAGTAGTTCAAGGAATTTATTGACAAATTCATCTATGGTGAGATGCCCCAGCCTGAGTTCATAGAATTCCTTAGTCTTCCCATCCATGTATCTCTCTGACAGATATTTCTTTCTGAAGTATTTCTCAAACCGTTTCCATGAAAAGTCCTTCTCATGGACTCCTTTCACATTCCTAAGGTATTCCCACCAAATGGAAGCCTTTCCATTTAGGTTAAAGATGGTTATTCGAACCTTCAAGTTTTCATAGTAGTCATGGACTCTGAAGTATTTCTTTAAACCAAGCAACCAAACTTCAACCTCTTTTCCCCTCCTAATATCTCCATCGAAAGAGGGTGGTTTGGATTTATTGAATTCTTCAGGATCATAATTTTTGGAACGCTTCCGCTTCTTTCCTTATTTTTGAGAATGTGAGCTTGCTCTGCTACTAGAAGATCATTTGGATTTTCCAGCTTCCTTTCTAAATGAATCTACCGATGAGTTTCCTATGCCTCTAGGTTGGGCCTTATTTGAGGCACTTCTCCTAGTGTGGTCACTTATGGAGTCATGTTTTCGAATATCAGGTGGACTTTGACTTCTCTTCTTATGTCATCAGTCCACATGACTGGTTGCGGGTTCATGTTGTAGTTGCGTTTGTATGTTAGACAAGATTTGTAGCAAGACTGCGTTAATTTCTATTTGTTTTTCTTGTTCCTTTATCAATCTCTCGTTGTTAGCCTTGCAACTCTATAATTCGGCCCTGAGGCTCCTTACAGTTTCAACTAGATCAGGATGGGTTTCCACCGCCCTCCTTTCGTCATATTCTTCATCTCTATTGTGGGAGCCATCCCCCACTTCATGACATGTCACCATCCTTTATTCTTGAAGTTTTCCCATGATTTACTGACTGCTCGAGTGTTGAAAAAAAAACTTACTGTTAGATAACAGTCTATTAGTTCATGAACAATACACGGTTCAATTTCTTAAATGCACACACACAATAGAAAGTTTCATTCTTTTCTTTAATAAAATTTTTAACCAGACTTTTTAGGAAAGAGGTAAGGTAGAGTATCACTCTTTTAAAAGTACTCCAAATATAGTTTTTAATCTAATCATCCATGAGCCCAAGTAGGCCATGTGTTGTAACCATGCTCTGATACCAATTTGTAACACACCCACGATGGGGAAAAAATACAAAAAAATTGTCCTTCTTACAGGAACAGATCCTTTCCCTCTACGATTCCTAATTTGGGAATTCTGTGACTCATCCCGACACTTCAGTCAAGATTATCTGATTCTATAAGTCAAACAAGACTTTGAGACCTGATAGTCTCACCTCCTAATAAAAAACAGGCCCTTTTGGCTTCTGGTGCAGGTCTTATGATACCTGCAACATTCTCGTTCGTGCTTCAGAAAAGACTCAGAGTTGGCTCTAACCCCCTTTTTCTTGGCCCCTCCTTGGATGTGACCTTGGGCGATGACCTCACACAAACACATAATTGTGGGTGCGACAATAGGCAGTTTGAAACCAAACTACTTTTTGGTCCGCAATTCTCCTCGAGCCTCCATGTGTCCTTTCTCCAAAACCAAGTTTTGGATTGCGGCACATCCTCAACTTTTTAAAGTTCATGCACCTCCTAGCCTTAAAATGCCATGAGACCGATGATCTCTCAATATTGACGGTACTCTTAGAACCGATGATTCATATCTACCATTTTCAAATCCACGGACCATATCTACCCCTCCTAAATCAATGGATGTGATATCCTTCGTAATTCTAGACTTTGGACTTTTCAAATCTCAAACCCTTCTTTCCTGCGTACATCAATATTCCAGAGTGGATGATCTATGAACACCTGTCCTCCTAAATCAATGACCCTACTTCTACTTCCAGTGTTTAACCTTTCAACTAGATCAATGGTCCTGTGTCCCTCTTCTCGATCAACGATCGAGATATCCTTTGGGTTTCCGAACTTTTGAGATCTCAAATCTCAAACTTCACCCTTTTATTCCTAATTTGGGAAGTTTGGGACTCAACCTGACCCTCTGGTCAAGATTCTCTGATTCTCTAAGTCAAAAAATACTTTGAGACCTGATAGTCTCACCTCCTAATCAAACACAAGCCCTTCTGACTTCTGGTGCAGGTCTTATGATACCTACGACCTTCTCCTTTGCACTTTAGGGAAGAATCAGAGTTGGAATTAGTCCCTTTTTTCTTGTCTCCCCCTTGGATGTGACCTTGGGTGATGACCTCATGCAAAAACACAATTGAGGGTGCAGCCAAAGGAAGTTTGAAACCAAACTGCTTTTCGGCCCACAATTCTCCTCGAGCCTCCACGTGTCCTTTCTCCAAAACCAGGGTTTGGATTGTGTCCCTCCCTCAAATTTTTAAAGTTCTTGCACCTCTAATCCTTGCAATTCTATGGGATCGTCGATCTCCCGATCTTGACGGTACTGTCAGAAATGATGGTTCATATCTAACCTTTTCAAATCCATGGCCATATCTTCCCCTCCTAAATCAACGAATATGATCTCCTTCATAATTACGAACTTTAGACTTTTCAAATATCAAACCCTGCTTTCCTCCATACATCAATCTTTCGGAGTTGACGATCTTCGGACACATGTCCTCCTAAATCAATGACCCTGCTTCTACTTCAAGTGTTTAAACTTTCAACTAGATCAACGGTCCTGTGGCCCTCTTCTTGATCAACAGTCAAGATCTCCTTCAGGTCTCCGGACTTCTGAGATCTCAAATCTCAGACTTCACCCTATTTCCCAATGGCTTTTATCCAAATTTTATAATACCCTGACACATTTTCAATTGATTTGATGAATAAGGATTACTTCAGGTCTTTACTCGGAGTCCACATATTTATGCCACATCTCCTCTAGATATGATGACTATGAATTACTTCGGGACTTTACCCAGAGTCCAAATATTTATGCCATGTCTCCTCTAGATCTGACGACTATGAATTACTTCAGGACTTTACCGGAGTCCATAGATTCATGCCATGTGTTCTCTGGATCTGACGGTTTAGATATACTACGGATTGTCCAACGATCGACGTTTAGTTCGGGTCTTTTCCCAGAATCCATAGATTCATGCCACCTGTCCTCTAGATCTGATGGTCCAAATCTATTTCGGCCCTTCGACACTTTGTCCCTTCGACACTTTGGCTCTTTGGCCCCTCGACACTTCAGCTCTTCGACACTTCGGCATTTCGGGCTTCGGGAGTTTCAAATATCAATCTAAAACTCTCAAGGTGATTTCTCTGAAGCCTACGATCTATCATCACATGTCTCTCTAGATATGATGGCTATGAATTACTTCAGGACTTTACTCGGAACTCTTAGATCTACGCCATGTCTCTACTGAACTCTGACGGCTCAAATTCACTTCAGGTGATCCGAAGCCTGAGATTTACTTTGGATGATCTGATGATTCAGATTCACTCCGGTTGATAGGAAGATTAAGATTTACTTCGGATTTTCGTCTCTTCTGGATTCATAAATATCAAGTCTCAAACTTGCCTCCTCTTGAACTCATGGTATCTGACAGATTAGATTCACTTGGGTGATCCGACACTTGAGTTTTACTTCAAACAATCTGACGATTCAGATTCACTCCGGCTGATCGGATGATTGAGATTTTACTTTGGATTTCTGTCTCTTCAAGCTTCGAAAATCTCAAGTCTCAAACCTTGGTAAGTTCTCACTCCTTCATGTGCACAATGCTAAGGATCATGCACCTTGCTCTGATCAAACGACTGTTGATCCTTTGCATTGTGATCCAACGACCACTGTCGCTCCTCCTCCTGAGATTCTGACTTGCTCTGACTTACAAGATTTTCTTATCACTCAAAGGATTYGACCTTTTCTCCTCCTACGAGCTCATCTCCTGKATTTCATCTACACTCCTGAAAGCRCTATCTCTTCTAAACTTGATCTCCTTGAATATTTCGCCATCCCATGCACTCCTTGCATTTCAGGGATCGCATCAAACTCATATCGAAGGTCAAAYGATGATCGACGTTTCACARAAATTACGGGGCCCCAACATGTGTTCTCTTTATTAGAGAGTTTGACCTCCACAATCTGGAAAGTGCTCRCTYGATTCTAGTCTAACCGGGATCATTGATCTTCCAGCCAATCGAGATCAATGACAAGGGTGAATTGCAGGCCATGAACTAGCACATCTACTATTTTCACCTTCGCGCTCTGTAGTTATTCCCCACCCTCGATCTCTATTCGTAGATCAATGGTTCATAGAAATCGTAGGGTTCAACTTGACTATCGTGCAATTTGACATCTTAGAGCCTCGAGCTCCAAGGTTCCTAGACCAAGGTTATGTGGATATTCATTTAAATCTTGGGCTATGATGCCTGCTCTTAGTTGGGTTTTTGGTTAAGGGAATAGGCGCTAGTTCAGAGTCTCCTAGACTACTGGTCTGAAGGGAATACCTTACCAAATCACAGAACTTTAATCTCTGAATCAAGGTAAAGTAACTTGTGAGGTTACCAAAACAGTAGCTATGCCTAAAGGCTTGCTACGACTCTGGAAGGGTGATGTAAATTCCTGAGCAAGGCACCTTTGAGTGATTAAACTGGGGCATATGGAAAATCAAAATGAAATATAGGTTCTCAAGGGAATGAACACATACTCATAACTTAATCATTTAATACAGAGAAAGAACCCTTTATAGACATGTAAATACTCACTTGCATCCATTATTTACAATTCAAAGCATAAGGAAAGAAAACACTTATCAGAACCATAGACCGTGATGTGACTGCTGAAAGGGGTGCTTGTTTCCACCCAACCATAGGCTTAGTCACTCCCAATGGATTTATCACTAGCCACCCCCGAGCTTAAGCCACGATTCTTTGAGATTCAATCTCTTACTTCCAGCTCAACAAAAGTTAGGGACGAAGGTTAATATCCTTCTCCCAATACATAAATAGATAAGGACGAAGGTTACTCTCCTTCTCCTGGCTCAATCTCTATTTTCTGTGATCAGAACTCACTGTTCCTCTTTTAGTCCTTCCTTGGACTTGAGAGTTTCCCCTCTCGTCTCTGCATTTTTTCCACAGGTCTTCCTCTGCCACCACACGTTCTTCATTTCCTTCCTCAACAAGATTGTGCGTGGCTCAAATTCCCAGTCCGTGGTCTGGTATGGAATCCTTACAGATGGGTGGTCTACCCCATCCCCTCATTAACTCTTGAGAAGGTCTTCCCACGTACCGACCCAACTGTAATTCATTCCTGGTTCAGAGGGTTGTTCTGATATGAGAAATTAATTCCAACATGGTACTAGTTAGGTGGAGGTTAACACAACCATTCCAAGTCCCTTCCACCACCTTTCATAGAATTCATGGTTTTCTCTTAGAACATCGCCTCTTTCAGCAAGCATGCAGCATGTAACCATTTTCTATTAAAATAACAAAATTTACATTCATCGACCTTTTGTACAAAGGTCCATCAAATCAAACATTCACACTTTTAAGTTTTCCATAGTTCCTTGGAAAATATAGTTATATTTACAGACTGGGGGAAACAGGGTGTTACAATCCTTGTGTAGTGATTGAACACAAGGGACACTTAGATCTGTAGGGCCAGGAGGAGAAGAATGACTTGGAGACAAATGAATATATACATAACTTCCAATATAGGGAGAGTGAGTTACCTCTTTTTGGGAGTCCATAGATATATCAAGTTGAGGATACTGACATATCGATGGGACATTTACTTTAGGGACTAACCTGTAGTAACAGGGATGTATTCCTTGTTTGTTGGGATGGCCATATAAAAAATATGAACACATCAGTATGGGATCCGGGTACATATGACATTAGTATAGTGAGTGCATAGGAGGATACAATTGTACATATAGGATATAGGGTGGTTCATATTGAGGGAACAATATATGATGATGTACAATGGAATACAAGGGTATTTAATATCACAACGAACAGTGGGAAGTGTGGCAAGATTACTGATGATTATGGAGAGATGTGACCCAAAGAATCTTGAGGATGTTCATTTGTCACATGGACCACCATTCACTGGGAGCTCTTAGAAAGTTAGGGAAACACATAGACATGGGGATTCTAGAGCCAGAGGAAGTTATGAGGACATCCATGTAGAGGTTGAACCAACAATACACCTAGGATACATGATGATGTAAGAGGATATAGGAGCTTGCATGAGTATACAGGGGTATCCAATGATGAGCGGTAGTCCATAGGGGCATGTAGAGGTGTACAGTGGTATCTAGGGGGATGCATTGGAGTGAAGAGAGGAGACATACTTGGTGGATCATGGAGATTTCCATGGAGAGTAGTCCTCTCCTTTACAACAACACATGGACCTTGGAGATCACATTGTGAGTAGCATCAATCATACAAGTGATGATAGAGGGAGTTTGATTGAACATTAGTGTGTGGAGACACCTACCGTTGTACACAATGGCATGATATTTGTGTGGAGTCCAGGAAACTATTCACCATGGATGTCATTGGATGAGTTTTTGGTCAAGCATTTGGATTGACCAACACATATGACACTTCCTAGTCCTATGTATAGTTGCAGGTATTTATGTTATTATTCCCTGATACTTTCATTGTATACAACAACATAGAAGACGATAGGCAGATGCATGGGACATGGAGAGTTTATAGGTAGAGACCTCATGACAGGGTATACTTCATTACATGCAACATAATAAGGGAGGTTCACCTAAGAAATTCATATGAGGCCTTGGGAATGATGGAGAGTATCCTTAGCTATGGGACAAAGCATATTTCATAGGTTGATATAGGTTCAGAGTCTCATTGGGATGAGGATGGGGAGCATAGTAGGATGGATTATTCCGATGAGGAATATGAGGTCAGTCGGAAGGATGTATGGTCGCAGAAGGAAACGACAATATCTTGAGGACCATACATGATGTACCTATGGTTGGATGACTTGGACATTTCGGGACTTGTCATCATATCAAAGAGAGATTCTCCTGGGAGGATCTAGAGGATGATTTCATGAGGAATATGGGGGCATTCTTGGTATGTCAGCATCATGAGTCAAGGCATGATTCCTTAGCCACCCTCATTTAAAAGAAAAGTTGGGAGAGTATGTTATCATCTCTCGACCTTGGTGTACTGGAGCTATATAGTAGGGCTGACATCATCGGGATATTTCTAGAGTATGGGACACCACAGGAAGCAGTGTGGGTTGATTGGGAGGCTGATTTTAGTGATCGTGGATAGGAAACCATAGCTATTAGTACACTTCATCCATATGTTTACAATTCAGCAGGCACCGAGATATGTGGTATGGCACAATCAGAGTTATTTGATGCATGGTTTGGTGCACTTCTAGAATGCATGGGAGTTTTAGGGAATCTCATTATTGATTCCTTTCATTGGTGGGGGAATTTGAGAGCAGATGGAGGTGAGGACACGATGTGGCAGTTTGGGTCTCCTTAGTTGAGGATCAGGTACATGGGTAGATCATATTCTTGGTTAGCAAGGGATATGGATACTAATGGAGGTGGTAATTTGGACACTAGTTTAGGTGAGATATTCCTTTAAGGATGGATATTGTACTTACTTGATCCATTGGTTAGAGGTCTTCAGAAGACTCTTTTTATTGATTTCTTATAGGACTATACTTTACAACAAACTAGAGTTCACATTTTGATTTGGGATCCATGGATTAGATTGATTGGTGTTGGTCACTATAATTGCTTAATTAATTTCAAACAAACAAGTGAAACATAAATTATCAACCCAGGGAAGTCTTTTGTTTCAAAGATAGCCACGCAATGTATATGCTCAATTCCAAAATCACTTAGTGTTGTAGTAAAGAAATCATTCTATCTATACTTGCTGAAGTGAACTGAAGTTCTGAATTAAATCACAGGAAAGAAATCTCCCTAATTGCAATTCCTTATAGTTTAAATTAAGAATCCTGGATTACATTTTAAAGTATCATTGCAATGGGAAAGAACAACTATCTTGCAATCAGAGAACAGGACCCTTATTCTCAAACAGAGACTCAGTACTAACACTCTTTCATGAAAAAAATAATGCAGAAACAATAAACTCTATCTAGCAGAGAATAAAGAACTTAGTTCCTTTCTGTCTAAGCAGGAGCCTTGAGCCTTACTTCTGTTTAGCACACTTGTGAGATTGAAGTCTACAGAGAACAAGGTAATCTGATTCCTTTCCTTCTAAGCAGGGAT